>QLOH01000818.1:0-376649 GCA_026901365.1 Sesbania bispinosa
TTCAATTTTTCATGATTTAATAGGAAGATCCCTGTAAGTTTATATTGATGATGTAGTAGTAAAATCCAAATCAAAGAATGATCATCTTTCCAATTTGAAAGAAGCATTTGAAAGGATGAGATTGCATAAGTTAAAAATGAATCCTATTAAGGTTGCTTTTGGTGTATCTGCAGGTAATTTTCTGGGTTTCGAGGGTTCATTAGAAAGGAGTTGAGATTGATAAAATAAAGCAAGGCAATTCTTGAAACTTCTCCTCCTTCGAACAAGAAACAGTTGCAGTCTTTATTGGGTAAAATCATATTTCTTCGAAGATTTATTGTAAATCTTTCAGCCAAGACTAAGGTGTTTTCTCCTCTGTTGAAACTCAAAAAAGAAGAGAAATTTGAATAGAAAGAGGAACACCAAGTGGCATTCGAAGAAATAAAGAGGATTCTTACAAGTCCTCCTATTATGACACCTCCAATTCGAGAGAAGCCTTTGAAATTATATATACCTGCATCTGAAGAGACTTTGGGAAGTATGTTTGCTCAAGAAGATGAAAGTGGAATCGAAAGAGCAGTGTATTATCTTAGTAGAACTCTAAATGATGCTGAAACTCGATATTGTACTATTGAGAAGTTATGTTTATGTCTTTATTTTTCATGTACTAAGTTAAAGTACTATGTAAAGCCTTTCGACGTTTATGTAATTTCTCATTATGATATAATTAAGCACATGTTATGGAAACTCATTCTTCACAGTAGAGTAGGAAAATGGGCGTTAGCTTTAGCTGCATTTTCGCTAACGTATCTTCCATTAAAAGCTGTGAAAGGCCAAGTTATGGCTGATTTCTTAGTTGATCATCCTCCTATTCGGATTAACGAATTAGACTTCATTGGTTTAAAGCCCTGGAAGTTTTATTTCGATGGATCAAAGCATAAAGATGGTGTTGGGATCAGAATTCTTTTGATTTCACCTGAAGGGTTAACAACAAAAGTAATGTTCGAATAGGAATGGATCGTTCAAATAATGAAGCTGAATACAAAGCTTTATTATTAGGATTGGAGATTTTAATATCATTCAAAGCTAAACAAGTTTTAATTCGAGGAGATTCACAGTTAGTGATCAAACAAGTCACTAAACAATATAATTGTTTGAATCCTAGATTGTCAAAATATTTATTCAAAGCTTTCAGCTATTAAGGTATTTTGATGATGTGGAATTCGAACATATATCTCAAATTGATAATGAAGTTGCCAATGAATTGGCATATATTGCTTCTGGTTATAAAATTTGTAAATCTAAATTCAAAGAATTGATTCGGTTCGAAAAGAATATGCCAATTATGAAATTTGAAGTTTTAGATATTGAAACTTTAGGTATGAATGATTGGAGAAAATCTTTAGTCGAATACTTGCAAAATTCAAATATGCAGGTGGATCGAAAATTAAAATACAGGGCTTACATTATGTAATTTTGGCTAATCAGTTATATAAGAAAGCACCTGATGGCAGTTTACTTCGATGTTTAGGGGAATCGGAAGCATATCAAACTTTGATTGATACTCATCAAGGGATTTGTGGAGCTCATCAAGCAGGTCGAAAATGGAATGAGTTTTGAAAAGACAAAATCTATATTGGCCTTCAATGGACAAGGATTAAAATGATTTTTGCGAAAGCTTGTGAAGAATGTCAAAAACATGGTTTCATTCAACAAATCCCTGCAAGTGAGTTACATTCAATAATAAAGCCCACGGTCTTTTAGAGGATGGGCTATTGATTTAATTGGTCAAATTCATCCTTCATCATCTAGGGGGCATAAATATATTATAGTGGCTATAGATTATTTTACAAAATGGGTAGAAGCAATCCCATTAAAAGATGTAACTCAAGATGATGTGATTAAGTTCATTCAAGAAAACACAGTTTTTTTTATTTGGACTTCCTGAATCAATTGCAACTGATCAAGGAACTGTATTTACAGGCCAAAGAATTAAGAGGTTTGCACAAGAAAATGGAATCAAACTTCTTACTTCAACTCCTTATTATGCACAAGTAAATGGACAAGTTGAAGCAGTAAATAAAACAATTAATTTTTTTTTTATTAAGAAACATCTTGACCAACGATCTCGAAATTGGCATAAGACGTTAAGTCAGATTTTATGGGCATATTGAAATTCTCCTCGAGATGCCAACAAGATTTACACCTTATACGTTGGTTTATGGTTATGATTCAGTTCTACCAATTGAAATTCATTTGCAGTCAATAAGAGTGCAAAGACAATTTGATTTACCCACTCAAGATTATTATAACTTGATGTTGGATGAATTAAATGAATTGGATGAGTTTAGATTAAGAGCCTTAGAAAATATCATCAGACAAAAAGAACAAGTGTCTCAAATTTACAATCGTAATTTAAAAGTTAAGACTTTCGATGAAGGAGATCTTGTTTGGAAATTGATATTACCTGTGAAAAAAAATCTAATTGATTTGGAAAATGGTCTCCAAATTGGGAAGGACCATTCGAAGTTGAAAAAGTATTTTCGAATAATGCGTATTCAATTCGAGAACTATCACGTGATGATCGAATTATAAGCATAAATGGAAAATATTTAAAACAATACACACCCACTTTGCACGAAATCAAGATTGTCTAAAGTATTTGAGTTAATTGGTGACTCCAAAGCACCAATCAAAAGTGTTTTTACAAAGCATAATAAGGCTAAGTTAAAATGGAGGATTCTTTTTCATGGGCTCATAAAGCTGATTCAAATCTCCATATTGTTTTGTCAAGACTTTGTCCCTTTGATTAATACTAGTCAAGAGCTCATTTGATTTCACTAGCTCATTTGAAACATACTTCACTCCTTCAATGAGCTCGAGCTTTCTGTTTTCGAGTTTGGACATCGAAGTCTTGCAAGTATTTTCTTCTAAGACCAGAGCCTTGTCTTACGTTGTTCTGTAACAGAAGAGAGTTGAATATTTAGAGCCCCCATGCTTTCTTGAAGTTTTGACATTTTGGTCTTTGAATCCTTCAATTTATCCAACATATCTGCAGAAAGCAATGATCCTCCAAACCGATGCCAACACCATTAATATCAATGAAAATAAAGTCATGATCCTCCAAACCGATGCCAACACCATTAATATCATCTGAATATAAAGCCTTAAGAAAATCCAGAATTAAAAGTTGGAGCTGAACATCATCATAAACCCAATTCTGGTTTTCATTTTGTAGGGCCTCAATTCTGTTTCGAGCTCTTCTAATCACAGTTGCTTGATGCTCAATTTCTATCACTCAAGTCAAGCCAATTAACCCTTGACTGATGAAGCTAGTACTCTTCTTCTCTAGCCATGATAGTCTCATAATCAGTCCAAAGATCAATTCTCAATTTGGATAAAAAAAGGGTTCGGACCATCAAGGAGTTTCTTATCAATACCCTCAGGCTCTTCACAATTGTCTTTTTTCTGCTTGAAAAATATTACCAAAGACCAGTTAATTCCATGTAATCATATTAGATTGGAAATTATCAAGATTTTAATTCCAATCTCTACCTGCAATCCAATCTTGTAACATGCTTATGAAAATCAGAATGTGAGAGCTAGCAAGAAAGAATTTAAATGGCTTAGCTGGTTTTTCATTTTGTTGATTAGGGTGAAGTTTTAACCAAATGCCACACTGATCAGAAGTGGGGAGGGCTAAATTGATGACAGAAGCCTGTTGGAAGTTCATTCACCAGCTTCGAGAGCAAACAAACCCGGTCTAGTATTTCCTTCACATTGGCTCTTTGCCAGGTAGGAAGGACCCTTGGAGTACATTTCTTGGAGACAACAGATTTCCAAACAGTTTGCAAAAGCATTCATAGATCTGCAATTTACCCCAACACCCCCTACTTTCTCAAAATCATAGAGGATAGAATTAAAACTCCCATTACACACCAAGGTTCTTCAACAGAAGAGCCAAAGTTAGATAATTCAACCCACAAGTCTTCACAGATATGATCATTAGGACTAGCATATATTATAGATAGAAACCAATTTATCCCCCCAACATTAATGAGATGAAGATGAATGCATTGAGGGGTTGATTTAATCACATTAACAGTGAGATCCTCAGTCCTCCACAAACACTAAATTCCCCTAGAAAAGCCCTGAGCCTCCACCCTAACACCACCAGAGAAAACCACTTTTTTAATAGCTATGTCAGCCTTAGAACCACTAATTCTTGGTTCTAAAAGAGCAATAAAGTTTAACTGATACATCTTACCCAAATCTCTAAGAAGGCCAGAAAACCTTTTACCACCTACCCCCTGCAATTCCAAGATAAAAAATTAATTGGGAATGTTTAGCAGTACAACCTTCAGGTTGAAAATCTGACCCATGGGGGTTTCTGCCAATTTCAGTCGGATTATTGGGTTCCCCCTAATCAGAATGATTATCTGGTGGTTTATCCAAATTAGAATCACCCACATGACCATGGATCCCAGAAGAATTCATACCCTGCATAAACTCAGAATTTATTTTTATCCATACTCAAAGGATCACCCACATAATCCCCCTTAGAATGGGCCTCCCACCTCTTATTATTATATTTACTCATCATTGCTAGAATTTCTTTCTCCTAGTCACCCTTTATCTCCTTTTCTTGAATCTTCATGGGAGATGGTTCCTTGGAAGTAGTTGTTGACTGTACTTGATTGACCTTATTTGCCCATATTCTTCTTTTGATCTTTCCAGAGATAGAGTACTCTTTTTATAAGTTGCTGTGTTTCTGATTCCCAGAATGGTTCTTCATAGTTTTTGATTAAACAACTTTTGGATACTTGCCCAAGAAGGGCTGGTCTTGTGACTTCTTGGATTCTGAGGAGGCTTGGCCTTATCGATCTTTAACTTATTATTTCATCAGATGTTGTTGATAAGATCTCAAACCTAGTTCCAAAAATCTTTGGGGAATCTTAATTACTATCTTGATTAACACTGAAGAATTCTCCATATTTTGAGAACTTGCTTTAGTCTTTTGCGGGGAGTTTTCTTCACCAACATCCCCGACCCAAAGATTGTTTCATCCTCACTTATCTGCTTATTCAGATTAGTACCAGCAGAAACCTGCTCATCACTATTTCTAGTATTAACCTAAACTTGATTGCTTGATTCTTGAACAACATTTCTATCCACCCTCTGATTAATTAAAATTCCTTTATGTGCATCCTGAGGCTCAATCACTACTGTTATTTGCTCAATTGGGGAAATTCTATCTGGATAAGAGTCTATCTGTGGCCATATTTTCCACATTCAAAACATATCATATGAAGACCCTCATACTCAACCTTAAACGTACGACCCAGAGCATTGAAATAGGGATGCAATTGATTTCTAAGATATATTTCAATACAGATTCTAGTAAAACGACTACGAGAGTGGATTGAAGTTGTTTCATCAATCTTTAATATAGTACCTAATTGACTAGCATCTCTCCAAAGAAAATGTGGGTTATAAAATTCAACAGGAAGGTAGGGGATACGTAGACATCATAGTCTTCCGGAGTAAAAAAGAGGACGCCATCTTTGAACAAGCAGATAATGGTCTGCAATCAACAAAGGCCCTTCATAGAAAGCATGATTATAATCTCCTTCATCAGAGAACCAGACAAGGAAGCAATAATCCGATATATCCATAAGACGAACATCTCCCTTCTTTGCCCATAGGTATTTCAATTTCATGCTCACCAAACAATACCCACACGTTTGCCCATCAACTGAACAATGAGGCTTGAATTTCCAGTGATGACACCATTTTTCAGATTCTTCCAATTTAACACTGACAATATGGTTAGGATTAAATTCCTTCCTGCATTGATCATTACTTCTTGAAAGATCCATGTCTGGAAACACCTCTTCTGTTACCATTTGCACAATCTCAACTGGTTGGAGATAAAAATTCGAATCAATTTCCATGACCTTATCTTTGTACGAAACCTTTGCATTATTCCCCAAGACCGAGCCTTGATCAAAATAGAAGTTCATGATGTCTATTTGTAAAGGGTGAAAATTTATTATGATTATATACTTTTTTTTCCGAAATATCATGATAATTCTTTTTAGTATAGGAGGAACGATCATTCCTTGCATAATGGAATGGATTAATATTTATTGTTTTTTTCTTTTTATATATATATGATCGATCCTGAGGAGCCGATCCGACTATAGTGGGCAGTCCGAACTGAGATTCTCCTGAGCCGGGTTGGGGGATCACTCTGTACGGATCTCCTGTGCGGAGGAGCGCGGCGGGGTACCTGCAAAAGGGACTCTGACGCTCAAGTTAGCTTCAGCTCAAGGAGAATGGGAGAATATATGGGGATTAGTGCATACTTGTCTTGTCACTGTAGGTGGGGTATTTATAGTGGCATTCAATGCCTTATGGGCCCCCAATAGGTTAGGACTATGTACGGCAGTGTGGCAGCCTGTGTTTCCCTGGGACGCCCTAGTGTACGGACTATCTTGGAGTGACTGTGCCTTCCGGGTCGAGTAAATACATCCGACCCAACTCTGGATTGGGCCTAGTCCATAACAGATGCCCCCTACTCAGTGTGGTCCGATGAGGGCCAGGCCGGAGTTTGAAATAATGGGGTGGTCTGAGACGACATGTTGAATAGCCGAATACCTACATCCAGTCCGAGAGGTGTTCTGCTTATTAAAGACGTTGAGGGTGACTCTTCGTTTCCTGGGTGATCGTTGGTTTCAAGCGCGACGCTTCGTATTCCCCCCCACGTGTCAGGTTATGGCTTTTCTACCGTTAGGGCCTTTGGGCCTCGTCTCCCTAGCGGGCCCATGATTTTCCTATAAATAAGATGTTGATAAGGATATTTTGTCCTTTGTTGCACTTCCTCCTTAATTTTCTTCTGCTCTCTCTGCATCTCTCGTCGTTGTTCTACACTCGTCCCGCCGTGCCGACTTAAATCCGGCAGCCCAGTGTCGATTCTTCCAAATCATCCGAAACCTTATTCCAGGTAACACATCGTTCACATCTCTTTGCTAGAAATGGTTGAGATAATAAATGTTGAGAGTGATGATTCAGATAGCGGTTCATGTACTGGGTCGATTCGCCCAACCCGGCTTGTAGGGGAGAGTAGCTCGAGGCCGGTGCTAGAGATTACAGTTAATAGGGAGACTTATGAAGCTTTTAGGTCTTGCCCCCTTGGGACGGTTCTGGATGCCATGTCTAGGGGTTTTATTAGTGGGCACCTTTCCGCTGTCCGAGAGTGAGCGGATTATTCTCGGACTGGAGGCCGGGCTCTGGACTTTGTGATTTCGTCTAGCAGCTCCGGGTTTAGCAGTGATTTTAGTACTAAGAGCTATTATGCGGCCTCTGCAGGAGACCCTATGGCGGGAGTCGACCGTGAGGCGGAAGCTTTGGTGCTGAGATGGGTTGATCGATACGGTTGGGTCGACCAGGAGGTTCTGGGAACCCCAACCATATACCACCTTTCGTGTCATGACGACGTGAAACAGGCGGTTGTCGGACGTCCGCTTTGCCGAGGATGACGATGTTATACGCCAACATGTATTGTACCTGGTGAAACAGAGCCGACGTGTATGTGAATTATCTGAAATAAACACCTGCTTCATGTTCATGTATGACTTTTATTTCACTAATCTTGGTGTTCGGATCCCCTTTACTTCTTTTGAGGAGGGTGGTGTTTTGCGGCTGTTGGGATTTGATTTTCAAATATTTTGAATTCCACAAGTGACAAAAGTGTGATGCTATTTCGAATTTACAGAAAGGTCAAATTACCTTATTTCGAATTCGGACAAATAGTTTATTAATTTCAAGAATTCTTGATTGAAATTAATGCAAAAGACTTTAGGGATTCGAAAGGAAGATAAGAGTAAATTCGAGAAACAAATACATATAGGTATTCCAAAAGGTACAAGATAATTCTGTTATTCATCATTCCTAATTCGAATTACATTAGTTCGAATACAAAGGAAATGCATTAGAAAGAAAACTGTCCTAAACTAAGATGAGTCCTTGACTCATGTCTTCCATGCCACTTTCTCTTCTTTCTCCCCCACAAGTTTTGATTGAGCCAAGGCAAAAGGAAATTTATTTTCCAGTCTGTTGAATCACCTTCAACTTAGGTAAGAAATCAAGATGAACTTGGGGAACAAACAAATAAATTCATTTATTTCTAAATGAATTTGCATTTGGCTATTACGTACAATCCAAAAGAAAACCTTCAAAGAGAAAGGTTAGAAAAGCCAATAGCTTTGGCTATTCCGTCAATCCCATAAAAAATGAAATCATTCCAGATAGGATTGAACGCAATAGCCAAAGGGATTAACTTCTTCATATTCTTTGAAGAAATTCATTAAGAGAATGTGGAAAAGGAAGAGGAAAAGATAAAAAATTGTGAAAGGATTGTACAAGAGTACTCCTATTTATAGGAGTAAAAAAGAGTTAGGTGTCATTAATAAGACCATTTTAACGTCCAATGAAAAGTATTTTCACATTGAAATTGAGTGGACGGTGGTCGTTGGTATTCATGACCTGTAACTTGGCTAAATGAAAATTGACACATGGCACAAAGAAAAATGTAATCAAATCTCGAACATGAGAAAAGATTCAATAAGTTCAAGTATCAAGAAAAGACTAAGTGTCAAAGTTGAAGTTATTTCCGAATAGATGAGATAAAATCCTCGAAAATCGATTTCGAGAAATCAGAAAGAAGACTTCGAGAAAGCAGTAAGAAGATTTCGAGAAATCATAGAGCAGAAATTCGAGAAGCAGAATGTGTGAAGACTTAGTATATTTTTTGAATCTCAAGAGTGACTTTTCGAGGAAACAGAAGATACCATAAAAGCAGTTATTGGAAGTTTGCTGATCAAGGACAGGTGGCAACATCTTAATGGAAGCATTTTGAAAAGTGCAAAGATCAGAAGCAGTTTTCTGGTTAGCAGAAAACGTGGCAAGCATGCATGCTGCTAGCACATAGGGCTAGATGACGTGTCACACGTACATTAGTTAGCCGTTAGGATTAGGAAACTATAAATAGGTGAACTTTTGATGTAAAAAAGGTTGGCATTTCATTACACTCATACCCTTAAACACCTTCACGTCCGATCACACTGCGACCAACAGGTTTACAAGGATTGACTGTATGTGATGAACCCATCCACTTTTATCTTTATGTAATTTTATCTTTCAATTCATTTATTTTATGCATTCTACAATTTGAAATTTTATATTTCAAGCAATTTTCTTTCTTTATTCTGAACTTTGTGTTCATATTTCTATGAATTTAAAAGAAGTCAAGTGAAAATTTAGAACTTTGATAAAATTCTGAATCAAGTAGTTCTAACTCTTTGTGAAAGATAAGTTTTTTGATAAAACTCTGAATCAAACTCTTTGAAATTCATTATTTCTGGATTTCTGAAACATAACAATTGACTTGGTGAAATTCTGTACCAATCAACCATTTTTCTTCCAGAAAACGTGAACTTTTGAAAGTCTTTGATAAATCAGAAACACCATAAATCTACTTTTTAAAAAGAGTCCCGTAAGAGGATCTGATTCTAATCCCCAGATTGATTTTAGAATCAAAGTGGTAAAGTTTAACTTTCAGATAAGAGCCAAGGATGGTGTGGTTCCATTCTGGTTAGATCCCAACACATTGGAGGTTCGGATTCCCGTCTACTAGAATCAGCTCCATTATGATAAAAAAACCGAGTGAGTATGAGGTGTCGGTTTCCAAACTTAATGATTATGAATTCAAGGTCAAGAGTCTGTTAGAGCGATGCATTCGGCGCACTAGGAGAAGGTTCTATAGTAAGGCAATCATAGATACGACCGATATGGCGGCGAGGTCGACCGCCATAGGTAGATTTTATAACTCGGCTGTAATTTGCATCCTTTTCTTACTTATTTGGTCTCATTCACTGCGAAGATCTCACCTTGTTGTTTTTGTAGGAGGGATGGTCGATGCTGCTTTCAGGGCTCTGATTGACATGGACCATCAGGTGGACGATGATCCTTACATGAATTTGGAATTATCTGATGACGATGAGCCGACTAATCCAACCGGAGAGGGTGGTGGAGATGCGGCCAATCAGGAGGAGGAAGACGAGTCGGTTGTTGAGGTGCTGAAAACGAAGAAAAGGAAGAAGAATGTTACCAGCGACGCGACAACAGTTCGAGGAAAGGGGAAGAAAGCCATAGATATGGCGGTCGTGATGAAAGATCAGATGAACGTCGACATGCCTATGGTGTATGATTCCGACTTTGACGCCGATTCTCAAGAGTTGAATCAAATTCTCTATAACGAGAAGACGCAAAAGATTTATTACCACACCGACTTGGAGGAGTAATGTCGGGTGGCCGGTCAGCAGATGTTGCAGCATGCCTCACTGGTTAAGAATTTCGAGATGATGGTGCTCGGGAAACTAAAGAATGCCTCAGACGAATGTTAGAGGCTAAGGTCGGTAGAAAAAACTTCCCAAGAGGCCATTGAAAAGATGAATTTGAAGGTGACCGAGGTAGAGGGGAAGTTGAAAGATGAGAAAACGGTTAAAGAGAATGTGGAAAAGGAAAAGACCGAGTTGGAGGACAAGCTCAAGCTGGCTCAGACTGAAATTGCTACGCTGGAAAAGCAAGTCTCAACTCGGCAATCCGAATCGTCTTCCGCCGACCGGAGCTCTAAGGTTGACTATGCCAAGCGCGCTGTTCAAAAGGCATCTGAGAAGTGGCAGGAGGAAAGGAAAAAAGCTAGTGGGGGTTGCTCACTCCATCAACCGAGAATCCTTTGAAAGGGCTATATCCCAGCTTAAGATCTTGAACCCCAGAATCAATCTGGTTACTGAAGGTGTTTCCTAAGAGCGGTCAGATTTGCAGGATTGACCCAAAGACCAAAGACGTGATTAATGTGGCGACCGAGGTTGTGGTCAAGAAGGGAGCGTCCCAATCGGCTCGAAGTGGTGGTACCCAAGCTTAAGTTGTATTGTCGGGTCTTTTCTTGCAATTTCTGCGATTTGTAATATTTTACTCGGATGACTTGGTCTGTTGTTTGAACATTTTCTTTTCTTTTAATTTTCCTGTCGCTTACATTGACGATTGCAACTCGGCGTCAAATCACACACTGGAACAATATAAACATGTTTGATCGAGGCGGTACGCTCACTTGGACGAGACGACATGCTCTTCGCATTCGTCTTTCAATAAAATTAAAATCATTGGGATGGGACGACATGCTCTTCACATTCGTCTTTAGATAAACTTAATAAACTTAGTAAAGTTATTAAGACAAGACGACATGCTCTTCACATTCGTCTCTTCATAAAATTGATAAAGTCATTGAGACGAGATGACATGCTCTTTGCATTCGTCTTTCAATAAAGTTAAGTTCGTTGGGGCGAGATGGCATGCTCTTCGCATTCGGCTTTTGAAAAACTTAATAAACTTGATAAAGTTATTAAGACGAGACGACATGCACTTCACACTCGTCTTTTGAAAAACTTAATAAACTTGATAAAGTTATTAAGACGAGACGACATGCTCTTCACATTTGTCTCTTCATAAAATTGATAGTCACTTGGACGGGACGACATGCTCTTCACATTCGTCTTTCTATAAAATTAAAATTATTAAGACGAGACGACATGCTCTTCGCATTCGTCTGTAATAAACTTGATAGTCTTTAAGGTGAGACGATGGCGAAATACAAAAATATCTCAAAGATTTGCAATTCTCATTGAACAAGGGGTTTTCGGCTCCATGGTGGCCTCCACAACTTCTTTCATGCAACTCGACTAAAACATAGTCGACTTGTCCCTCAGTTATACACTTCAATAGGGGGTGGAGTAGCCCCTTTTGTACAGTTGTCCTTGGACGATCATGAATCTTGCTGCCATTGACCTGACTCTATAGGCCGCCTTCTCGTCTTGGGGTAATTCTCCTTTTTCGATGTATGCCCGGATGGGGGTGAGCCAAGAATTGACCGGGTGGACGGGAAGGACCTCGATAGGTTTGGAGATGCTGGGAAGGGTTAGCGTCTCTTGGATGACAGATCGGTTGTTTCCTACTTTCTTCGTACTGGCCAATCTGGAAAGAATTTCGGCTCTGGTATTCTCCTCCCTTGGGACATGTTGGAAGGTTACGGCCTTGAAGGCTCCGCAGGCAGCTCTGACCTTTTCTAAATAGCGTTGCAGCAAAGGTTCTCGGGCTTGATATTCTCCCTTGATTTGCGATACCATCAACTGAGAATCACTACAAAGGGTTACTTCAGTGGCGCCGAGTTCCTTCACCATAGAAAGTCTGGCTAGGCAGGCCTCATATTTTGCCTAGTTGTAGGAGGTCTTAAACTCGAATTTCAAAGACTGTTCAATGCAGAGACCATCGGCTCCTTCCAAGACTATCCCGACTCCTACGCCCTTAATATTTGATGAGCCATCCACATAGACTGTCCACTCTGTCATCAAAGAGTTGTCTGCTGACCCATGCATTTTGGTCATAAAGTCGGCCAGTAGTTGACCCTTCAAAGCGGTTTGGACTTCATAAGTAATGTCGAACTCTGATAGCTCGACTGTCCACGAAGTCATCCTTCCTGAAAGGTCGGGCTTGTGAAGGACGATCCGAATGGGTAAGTCGGTTCTGACCAATATAGGATAGGATTAGAAATAATGACGGAGCCATCTTGTTGTGAAGATGATAGCTAATGTGGCATTTTCCAATTTCTGGTATCTCGCTTCTGGCCCTTGGAGGGCTTTGCTGACGAAGTAGACCGGGTGTTGTCCTGCAGCATCTTCTCGCACCAGCACAGAGCTAACAGCGCTATCCGAAACTGAAATGTAAAGGATCAGAGTTTCACCTGGTTGAGGTTTTGCCAAGATTGGAGGCTGAGATAGAATGTTTTTAAATTCCTGAAACGCTTCTTCGCACTTAGGGGTCCAGGAGAAAGAGTTTCCTTTTCGCAACAGGTTGAAAAGAGAGAGGGATCGAAGGGCCGACTTTGGGATGAACCAATTAAGGGTCGTGAGTCGTCCGTTCAGCTTTTGAACCACTTTGACCGATCTCGGACTGTGCATATCAAGGACAACTCAACATTTATCTGGGGTTGCCTCAATTCCGCTGCTAGTTAACATAAACCCCAAAAAATGGCCGGAAGGAACCCCAAAAGTGCACTTGTGGGGGTTGAGTCTCATATTGTGCTTTCGGATATGGTCGAAGACATCCTTGAGATCCGAGATGTGACATCCGCCCTGAGGGGTTTTGGTGATGATATCGTCTATGTACACTTCGACCTTTGAGCCGATCAGATTTCCGAAAACTCTATTCATCATACGCTGGTAGGTTGCTCCAGCGTTTTTTAGGCCGAAGGGCATCATTTTATAACAAAAAATCCCTCTGTCCGTGATGAAGGCTGTCTTTTCTTCGTTATCCTTCAGCATTGGGATCTGATTATAGCCGGAGTACGCATCCATAAAAGAAAGCCACTTGTAGCCGGAGGAGTTGTCCACAAGCTTATCAATATTGGGTAGGGGAAAAGGATCCTTGGGGCAAGCCTTGTTCAGGTCCGTGTAGTCGACACACATCCTCCACTTTTCATTTGGATTCTTCACCAGAACGACGTTGCTGAGCCAAGTGACATACTTGCACTCTCTGATGAATCCAGCTTTAAGTAACTCGGCCACCTGATCATCAGCGACTTTTTGTCTCTCCGGTCCAATTTTCCTCTTCTTTTGTAGAACGGGCTTTGCCTTTGGGTCGATCGAAAGACGATGGGAACAAAAGGAAGGATCGATCCCCGAAATGTCGGCCACCGTCCAAGCAAAAAGGTCGCATTTGCGGTTAAGAGTAGCTTTAGCTTGTCGGACATTTCGGTGCTCAACTCGGCTCCGATCTTCGTGACCTGCTCGGGGGATGTGTCGATCTAATATGGGATGGTATGACCGACCGACTCTACTCTATCCTTCCCTGATGGACAAGTCGTCTCAGCCCTGGGGTCTAACTCAACGCCGAAGATGGCGTTCTGACTGTTGGAAGGACGAGATGGTCGCACTCCTTTTGGGCGTAGTTTGACGTTCTCATTGTAACATCTTCTTGCTTCTTCTCTATCGCCCGGGACGGTGATAACGCGTCCGTCACGGGTGGGAAATTTCATCACCAGGTGTCTTATTGATATTACAGCGCCGAATGCGTTGAGAGATGGTCGGCCGAGGATAGCATTGTATATGCTCGGGAAATCGACAACGAGGAACTTTGCATCCACAACCTTGTCATCAACTCCATTTCCAACACGGAGACGTGTGTCAAGGAAACCCAAGGGCTGCACCCTTTCACCACTGAAGCCGACTAGATCCCCTTGGTAAGGAGACAAAGAAGTATGGGGCAATTACATCAATCTAAAAGCTCTGGTGAAGAGTATGTCGGCTGAACTCCCCTGGTCAATGAAGACTCAGCCGACGTCTGCATCACCGATGATGGCTCTGACGACGATGGGGTCATCGTGTCCTCTGACACTGTCCACGAAATCGGCAGATAAAAAGGTGATTTCTGGATCCGGCTCAGCCGAGCTGCGTGTAAGGTCTTCGACTGAATATTCTTCCCGTAGGTGTCGCTTTCGCGCGTTCGAGGATGAGCCTCCACCTGCAAAACCTCCAGAAATCATGTTAATCTTAATACGGGGGTGGCTTCATATGTGCCCTTCGTTTGGGTTGTCGGCTGGGCAGGCTCTTTCTTGCCCTTGGTAGAGGGCTGAGGGTCCAGCTGTCTCCTCTTGCCGGCTCCACCGTCTGGGCTTGGTGACCGTTTCCTATACTCTGGCTTCTGGAACCCGCCTTGGTTCTTCCCTCTTTTTACATAGCGCATCAGGCGGCCATCACGGATCAGCTGTTCAATAATGTCTCTCAACTGAATACATTCATTTGTGGAATGTCTGTAGCCTTCATGAAAAGAGCAGTATTTTGACTTGTCCCGTTGTGCATGTTCCTTAAGTGTGGAGGCCGACTAATATGGGCCATCTCGGTGTGCATCACTTCCTTCAGAATTCAACCGGGGTTGGTGTTCAACTGATCGTACTTTGTGTACCTTCCCTTGATCCGGGGTTGGCGCCAATCTTCGAAGTTTCTATCTCCGGAGCGACGGTCGAGCTGGTTTGAATGAGGGGTTTAGGGCTGGTTGTTGGCTGAGGGGTTAGTAGGAGTGGTAGCAGAGAGATGTATTTCGCGACCGACAAATCGTACCGATCTGATGCGAAACTGTTCCATGGTGGTAACCGGCTCTTCTGACAGGGAGATCGCTAACGGTGAGTTTGGGAGTAATGTCGTGACAACGCAGAGGAGTTGTTCATTCTCAGCTAGGTTTGGAATGAGGGCGCACTCTTTATAGAACCGCCCGAGAAAAGTGTGCAGTGACTCATCTCGGAGTTGTTTGACATGGGCCAAGGTGAACCGATTGTGTGGTAGTTCTGAGGCGATGGTGAAGCGGCGAGAGAAAGCTGACTGCAAATCTTCCCATCGGTCAATGGATCTAGGGGCCAAAGTCTTGAACAAGGCAAGAGCCTCTCCTTTCAAGGTACGGGGGAAGGAGTGGCAGATGACGGTTTCCGGTGCTCCAATAAATAACATCTCATTTCAAAAGGTGTCTAAATGTTTTCCAGGGTCGGTAGCACCAGAAAAAGGTTCTATGGGTAAGGCATTTTGGAAAGGTTTGGGAATCTCGGCTTAGGCGAGGCGATCTGAAAAAGGGTGTCTAAATGGGGTGTGTAAAGGGGGAAAGATTTGAGTGTTTCTTGGTACTGATTGGGCCATTTTCGGTTGGGGGGTGAAGTGGCTCTGTTGTTGCGGGGGGGGAATGAACAGTTACACTGCGCTCCAAATTTCGGACTCTCTCTTCCAGCTGTTGTACGACCTGAACCGGGAGGTGGGGTCCGGGTGGTGATGGGTGAACCGATGTGATGCGAGCCTCTAATTCGGCTATCCGAGATCGGAGTTGTTGGATGATCTCATTCCTTGGGTCCGGGATATGTTGTTCAACTCGATCTTCTTGATCTTCTGCCTGAACTTGATTCTGGGGGGGACGAGAGTGCCGATGTTGCCGAAGCCTTCGTCATTGTAAGATATATCTTCAACCCATCCCTCGGGTGTGGGTTGCGGACGTATCACTTCTCGGACTTGACGCCTGGTTGTGGTTGTCATGGTTCCAGGATAAGCGGTAAGTCGGCCCTCCTTCTAGCGCCAAATGATCGATCCTGAGGAGCCCATCAGACTATGGTGGGCAGTCCGAACTGAGATTCTCCTGAGCCGGGTTGGGGATCACTCTGTACGGATCTCCGGTGCGGAGGAGCGCGGCAGGGTACCTGCAAAAGGGACTCTGACGCTCAAGTCAGCTCCAGCTCAAGGAGAATGGGAGAACATATGGGGATTAGTGCATACTTGTCTTGTCACTGTAGGTAGGGTATTTATAGTGGCATTCAATGCCTTATGGGTCCCCAATAGGTTAGGACTATGTACGGCAACGTGGCGGCCTGTGTTTCCCTGGGACGCCCTAGTGTACGAACTGGCTTGGAGTGACTGTGTCTTCCAGGTCGGGTAAATACATCCGGCCCAACTCCGGATTGGGCCTAGTCCAGAACAATATATATGAGGAGGGTTCAACTTACACCGGTGTAAGTTACACCAAGTCTTACACCGCTAATAACTCTAGATCGAATGTGATTTTTATTAATCCAACCGTTGTATTATGTTTATTCATCATCTTTATCATTTGTGTAAAATTTCATAAAATTTGAACACTAATAAACTGATAATCAAATGGTCCCTTTTTTCATATATTTTAAATGTATATATGACGTTAATTTTGAGACATCTCAATGACATATCAAATGATTTCGGATTAATGTAAAATTTTATATGTATGATCTATATGATAGTAACTTTCAATCCAACGGTAGATTACTTAATACGATGATCTGTTAAAAAGTTATTCGGCGGTGTAAGACTTGGTGTAACTTACACTGGTGTAAGTTGAACCCTCCTCATATATATATATATATAGGAGGGTTCAACTTACACCAGTGCAAGTTACACTGAGTCTTACACCGCTAATAACTTTAGATCGAATGTGATTTTTATTAATCCAACCGTTGTATTATGTTTATTCATCATCTTGATCATCTGTGTAAAATTTCATAAAATTTGAACACTAATAAATCGATAATCAAATGGTCCTTTTTTTCATAAATTTCAAATGTATATATGACGTTAATTTTGAGACATCTCAATAACATATCAAATAATTTCAGATTAATGTAAAATTTTATGTGTATGATCTATATGATAGTAACTTTTAATCCAACGGTAGATTACTTAATACGACGATCTGTTAAAAAGTTATTCGACAGTGTAAGATTTGATGTAACCTACACGGGTGTAAGTTGAACCCTCCTCATATATATATATATATATATATATATATATATATATATATATTCATCAATTGTAAGAATAATTTCATTTCATATTTATTTAATGTTAAAAAAATAATGGAATAAAATGAAATAAATCTCATTCATGATTCAACCAAATACTTATTCCTATTTTGACTATAGAAAATCGATACTGTCTGTGCATAAAATGTATCCTCATCTTTTTAGCGGGAAATAACTATTAACTTTTGTTCTTGTTTTTTGACTCAATTCTTTCGCAGCCAACCAATTTACCACCTTTATGATATGATGTCTTTTATTAGGTGAATATTTTTGGCTTCTTTTAACCATACCACCATATTAATACACTATACACTTAATATATTAGGGTCTATTTATTTTTATTTTACGCTCTCTTCTAAGCATACATTTAGACAAAAACAATAATTAATTTTAATTGACCAAATGTACGTTTGAATTTTTTTAACTGTAAAACAATCAAACTCTTAATAATATATCAATATCAATATATCAATTTTAAGGCATGAGATTACTTGATCCTAAAACAATTTAATATTTAGTTTTTTAATAATTAATATAACATCAATTTATTCTACTAACTACCACCGAACACGTGGATCAGCTGGTAAAGGGCTGTTCCAGCTTAACCAGTGGTCTCGAGTTCGAGCCCTGGGTATGCAGCTGTGTTAAATACTCGGAGGGAGAGCTTTGCCACCCATAAAAGTGGGAGTTAACATCAATGTGATTTTTCAATTTCGCAACCTGTACACAAGATTAAGATAATTTTGATGTCAGTTTCGATAATTGAAAAGCAAAATTAATGTCAACATTTAAAAAAAATATACAATAATGTCATATGTATGTATGTTTGAGAATAAATGTTTATTTTTGGAAGGAATACTTGTAGGAGAAGGTAACCCAAAAGAAAAAGGTTAAACTACATATCTTTAATATTCATAGAGAATTGTTTCTTTACGAGAGATCCTCATCTAAGTTTAAGACTACAAGTAAAGACCACAAAACCTTTAGTATTTTTTAAACGATTTATAATCTAGTATCAAACTCGTAATCCCTGTTGAAATTAAACTAACCAGCTACCAAAGCAACAAAAAAAAACCATACTAACTAAACTTGGGAAATAGGTAGATGGACTAAGAAAGGGAGATACAACTAATACTATTATTTTTATTTTATGTACAAACTAATACTCATAGTGCCCATTTGGTTCTCCATTATGATAGAATGGATTTTAAATCACTCTCATTCAATGTGCTTCATAAATTGTATATTATTTATTTCCTACCATTGATTCTATAAATCCATCAAAATCAATTTTGCACATGGTAAAATAAACGGACCATTAAGTATTATCCCGTGTCTCATGTTAATGGGAAAAAGGGTAGATACTTTTTTTTCAGTGTACAAGGAAAGTATGATGTTTGAATCTAGAACCTGTTAAACTACCCAAAACCCCAACTACTATGAAAAAGGGTAGATACTGCCAAAACCAAACAAATAAAAAAGGAAAGTAAAGTAAAAAGGGAAAGGAGATAAAGAAGAAAAGGTTCAAATTGCAAGCTAACCGTGATTTTTTGCGTCCACTTGTAAAAACTGGCTACTTTCCCACCCACTACATCAATATTTCAGTTACCTAATACACAAATGACCAAAGGATACATTTATATGTATATATAAAATTATTGACCAACCTGATTGATGATGTACAATCATGTTTTTATAAATGAAATTCTCAGTCTCATCAGAACAAAGCAATTTGTGTTTCTATGACACAACCAGCTCAATTTTTCTTGGGCTACAATTCCTCTCTCTGGCAGATTTTTGGCACTATAGGAACTGAGGTACATCTGTGCATCCCTTTCATGCTATATTTGATAATAGGTCCGGGTGCAGAATTTGCTCAACCAAGATTCAAGAGGTGAAAACAAAGATTGCATTGCAAGTGTGTTCTAAGGTGCAAAAGTGTTCAATGTGATGAAGCTTCACATATGAATTGATTGGAGAGGAGTTACCAGATTTTTGCAATGCTATGTAGTAGAAAAAAATATAAGATCATGCATCTATGTTTAGAAAAATTTTAGTCTTTCAGCACATGTTGACAATGGCAGTTATTATATCTTTGGTACTAATATTTGTGGGAATTGTGTTCCTGGTGCTACTTCATGTTTGTTTTTCCGAGTGGTTCTCTAGAAGAGGAGGCAGAGGATCAATGGCTGAGAGGGGTACTTATGGGGGCAGAAGCATGTCTATCAATGACTTGGAGAAGCTTCCCTGCTATAATTATGTTGCCAAAGACAATACAAACAGCCCTGTGGATTGTGCAGTTTGCTTGGAGAACCTCACTACAGGAGATAAGTGCAGATTGTTGCCTATGTGCAAGCACAGTTTTCATGCCCAATGTGTAGACAAATGGCTTCTAAAGACACCCATATGTCCAATTTGCCGATCCAGTGCTGGTTCTCATAGTGGAAACCAAGTTGTAGGTAACAATGACTACTTTATTGAATCTAGGGAGAGCCAAACTGTCACAGGAAGCCAGCCAGATGACAATAGCTTACAGTTAAGAGAGAGCATAGCAAGTGGTCCATCCAGAAATGGTGTAGAAATGAGAGAAAATTCAACATTAGGAAGCCCCAACTCTGGTCACAGAGAAGTAGAATCAGGAGAGCACCAGATAGGTGCAATGCAATTGGAGATCAGATAATATCTGCTACCACTTTGCCTCATGTTACAGAGTTTGCAGCTCTGTAATAGGGGCAACTAAGATGAGTGAGTGTCATTAAGATTTGAATAATGAACAATGGAGTCTTGTAGTATTACTAATATCATTGTTATTACCTTATTTTGCTCCATTTAGTTATATATTAATTCATTTCTTTTCATTGTCTCTTTTCATTCTTTCAAGTACAGAGCACCTTATTGATTGCTTGGTAGAATAATGAACTGTTTGTCAGATGGACCCAAAGTTAATTTTGTCCTAGAGCAAGTTCTGCTGAAGTGACACTTTTTTTTTTTTTTCCAAAACTAATTTTGCTACCTTCTAATCAATTACACATTTACACTAGCAAACACTAGTGACTAGTGGATTAGTGTTTTTCACTGGATACTTATCCAAGAAAACATACGTTAGAGTTCCCCATTAATGACACAAATCAGAAGAGAAAGACGTCTCTGGGCAACAAAATAAACGCTTGCTGTACATGTAATTGTTTTTCTTCCTTTGATAGTAGTTTAAGATCATCGACAGATTATGTCTGTTATTTTTATAGCAATGATAATTATGCATAATACGTAATTTGAAATATTTTTTGACGCCTCATAGAATTGTATTTGTTGTTCTTCGGTCTACCCGATCCTATTCCCGTGTGTTGCTCTTTATCTTCTTACTTTTAAATCATACATAAATCAAACGGCAAATAACTTTCTCCAATGCATTGAAACCAAAACGGTAAAATGAAGAAGAAAAATTTGTAAAAAGAATATCCTGCACTGGAAGTAACTTGAATATATATAAAAAATGTTATAAAACTAACATATTGGAAACATACATTGTGCATGAGATGGATCATATGGAAACTTCATATCATAACAGAAACATGATCGGAACAAAATTCAGGACCTTTTCTCCCTTCATCCCCTTTCTCCCCTCTCCTTCCCAAGATAAACAGGTCGTGAGTCGTGGAAGAACACCATCCTACTGTTCTTTCTTGAGAGCCTGGGAAGATTGCTGAGCATCTCCAGTAGACTGGTTAATACTAGCTTTGGCCTCAGCAAGAAATTTAGGATCAGGCTCGTGTTTATCTGCTGGTTCTCTCATTGCCAAATATATGTAAAATGCTATGACTACATTAACAGATATGACAGCAAGAAATCCGCTCACTAGTGTCACAGAATAAGGGGACAAATTGTCTGTTCCTGTTACAGACAAAGAACAAAGTAAGGTAGTTTTACAACTTCCAGTCCATTTTTTTTTATGTTGGGCCTTATTTTGAGTTCGAGTTAAGAAACATTAAAGGAAAGAGACGACAAATGATGAGATTCATTCTGAAACATTAAAGGAAAGAGACGACAAATGATGAGATTCATTCTCACCAAGCAGAGAGGATGAATAATAATCCATATTTGTGAAGAGTCTTAGTATAGGTTTATGGACCATTTAGATGTCAGTCCAGATAGACAAGTGAATAATAATTAAGAGAGTAAACAAGCTACCTAAAGAATGGCAATTCAAACAACACTTGCTGGTTATAATGGGGAATGAATGGCATACTTGGTAAACTGAATACAACATGCGAGGAAAAGGATGCATGAAAATGGATTGGTTATTTCTTGTATGATCCTCAGTCTATATGTCAGAAAGAAAAACATACACACGAAAAAAATAAAGAGCATCACCATTTCCAAATAACTGAATAGCACATAATGCTTAAAATTAACTCTGATGTGCAAAATCAACTCCCACATATTGCAAATTGTTTCTTGAGACCACAGGTCAGGATTTGTGCCATAGGTTTAATTCCATTGTAATGATCGTAGAACAAACTTTAGCCTATTTAACTCCATTGGAAGCAGCAAATTACCTTCATAATGGTATATACTATATTCTATAAGTAAAACAATCCTTTTCCTCAGAGTCTTGATACATATGTATTCATTATTCAGATCAAATTTTCTAGATGGTTTGATAAAACAATAATTCTTATTTTCATCACTTGTCAAGACCAATGTTCTCATTCTCAGTTTTGAGTTTTGACAATAAAAACAGTAAGAAGCCATCTCTTTAACAAGAACACAGAGAAACAAGCAACGGATATTGCTCTGAAATAATAAGACAAATTTACATAGATCTTTCCACTTAAAGGAGCTTCACTAGGTCTGCCAGTCAAGTTAACATAGAAAAAATATCAAGCACACCAATTAGAAGTTTAAGCCACAACCACTTCACACACAAACACTCACCCATAAAAGCTTAAGTAATCTAGAATCTTACCAGGAAGCAGATTATGGTTAAAAGCATATAATATTGCCATAGGGACTGCCCACATGAACATTGATGCAATGAAAAATTTCTGAATTACTCTCATTTTTCCTCCAATCCCTATAAAAACAAATAGAAACTAACAAAGAGTTATTTAAATTTCACAATTCCAAGCATATTCATCAATAAGATGCAAATAGAGTCACAAAAATAAAAACTTCCAATCGGGTAAAGGCATACCACACCTCCTGGTCCAAATCTTGTTCCCCTTTGTTGTGAGAAACTTGTTGCTACCACCCCAATATGGAGCTCATAGCCAAATGAGCACGCTGGGATCAAAGACTTCACTTGCAAGCTCTAATTCGTGGCTTCAAAGTCAAGCAGTGAAACTTGTGAACTACAGAATGCGATGTGCGACGGAGGGATGCTCGGCGCACAGCAGCTCTTCCTCGATCTGTGAGAGTGAGACCTAATAGTAAGGTTTTTTTAAGACTTTAAATCTCACCTTTTTAATTAAACAAATTTATAAAAAATGCTCAGGCCAGACATTATATACTCAAGTTGCATGCCCCTCATGAGCCTATTCACACCGCCCAATATTATAAAACTCAAACAGGTCAGGTCACTGGTTTAATGGGTCACCGAAAGAAGTCACTGGTTGAACCGGCCTATATTAAAAATTCTAAAAAATTCATAACACAAGCTATTATTTCACCGGTTCACACTCCAAATTCAATAATATTACCATCACAAAAGTACCTCATTATCAGAATTAATATGCTAGTTTTTTTTATCTAAGAAAAACCTTATTATGTGAACTCATCAAGTGTCCTGTAATGTTAGTCTTATGCCTCAAATTCTACATTATGAATGGATTAACGAAAATCAAGGAGCATCAAACAACTGTCTTTGGGAATTTACACATTGATTAGAGTCAGTAACACTAACAAGTAACAGCCATGAAAAGCATCACATGGAAGAGTATCATGAAGTTGCTTTACAAAGATTACTAATCAAAGATCAATTCAATAACAGATTCAATCAAGGTAAAGAAGACTACATGGATTAAGTAATTTCTTTTGTTTGGTAAATTCGCAGAAGCCATGAAATGCAATCTGATTTACGAGTTACGGGATTTACGAACCTTAGCCGCGACGGATGACCGGAGAACGATGGTGATGACCGGTTATGTTCGAGGGAGCGACGGCGTGCCTCTGTGCGCGGATGCGACGGTGCTGCTACGACGGTGCGATGACGTGGACTGGACTCCGGCGAAACAGCAGCAGCGGCCGGCGTGGACTGCTGAGAGGAACAGAGAGATGAGAGGAACTTACATTTAGGGTTCACTTCACTTTCGCTCACACGGCAGAGGCAGAATTTTGTGAAAAAAAAAAATTTGGCCCAACAAACGGCAAAACGACGTCGTATCATATTTTTCCAAAAAAAAAATGGGTGACTCGCCCTATTCAACAAAACCCGCTTGAATCACCGGTCCAATGCAAATTCAACTTGGTACGCATCGATTCTCATGTACACTTGATCTACAGAGCAGCTCAGATCGGTTCCCAAGCTAACCGATTCGACAAGCCAGTCTGAGCCGATTTTTATAACACTAACACCGCCTTTTGGAAAATACATTGCCCAAATTACTCTATCTCCACCTCCCGCAACCCCACGATCACAGTAAATTTTCAATATTTCTGTAATAGTAAAGACTTAGTGTTAGTTAGTAATTCAAAAAGTAGTTATTCTGTTGTTCAAGTTTTAATAACAAACTCTATATATATAGAGTGGATGTATGACTCATTTAGATACAGAATATACAAACCTTTTCTTTTATCAGTATTTGTTCTAACAAATTGGTATCAGAGCTTTTGTAATCGATCCAAGGGAGAGCGATTTTTTGTGGGAAAAGGACCAAGACGTTTATTCTAGTTCTGTGAGTTTGCATTGTGAGAGAACATACTCTTTTTCTCGAGAGTGGAGCTGCAACCAATATACCTTCTTCTTGTCATTGTTGGTTCTGGAATAATGACAGGCAGTAATGGATTTCAAGGAAGTTTTCCAATTCTTGATGGCAAGAATTGGGAGAGATGGAGCATACAGATGTGGGTGCTATTCCAGTTTCAAGAAGTGCTTGAACTAGTGCAGGATGGATTCCAAGAACTTGGTGAGAGACCAATGGATGCACAAAAGGCTGCACACAAGGATGCGGTGAAGAGGGATAGCAAAGCTTTGTTCTTGATTCACCAAGGTGTAGATGATAGTATTTTTGAAAAGATCTCAAAGGCTACTACATCCAAGCAGGCTTGGGACATCTTAGAGAGATGTTTTACTGGTGGAAACAAGATAAGGAAGGTGCGACTTCAAGCTTTGAGAAGACAGTATAAATTGGTGCAGATGGAAGAATCCGAGAAAGTTGCAGATTATTTTAATTGTGTGTTGTGTCTCACAAATGTTATGAAGGGTTGTGGTGAAAAGATCACTGATCAAATGATCATTGATAAAATCATGAGAACCCTCACTCAAAATTTTGATCATATTGTGGTTGCGATTGAAGAATCCAAGGATGTAGAGTCCATGAAAATTGAGGAGTTGCAAGGGTCCTTGGAAGCACAGGAACTAAAATTGATCCAGAGAAACAAGATTCAAGTGGCTGATCAAGCTTTGCAGGCACAAACCAAAGGTGATTCTGTAAAGGGACAAAGGAGATGGAAATTTTCAAAGAAACCTTGGAACTCAAACCAAGGAAAGTTCAAGAATGAGGACAAGGCAGAATCCTCAAATAAAATTGATACTGGACCTTCAGAACAAGGCACTCGAAAGAAGAAAGATAAAAGTAAAATTCAGTGTTTTGTGTGTGACAAGTTTGGTCACTATGCTGAGGAGTGTTGGCACAGAAAACGTAACAAAGGCAAAAGAAAACCAAAAGCCTCAGATGAAGCACATATGTCACAGGAAGATTCTGACTCAGATGCAGTAGTGATGATGGTTACAACCTTTGAAGGTGGATCAACCACAGAGGTTTGGTATCTAGATACTGGATGTTATAATCACATGACAGGGCACAAGGAGTGGCTTATTGATTTTGATACCAATAAATCTACAAAGGTGAAACTAGCTGACAACAGAACCTTGATGGCTGAGGGTATTGGGAACATTCTGGTTCAGAGGAAATATGGGAAAACAACAGTAATTGAGAGTGTGTTGTATGTTCCTGGCATGAAGTGTAATCTCCTAAGTGTGGGGCAGTTAGTTGAGAAAGGATTCAAGGTGATCATGGAACGTGATGCACTTGATCTATTTGATCCAAAGAAGAGGCTGGTCCTTCGATCTCCACTCTCAAGAAATAGAACCTTCCAAACCAACATTAATGCAACATCTACCAAGTGTCTAACAGCAACAGAAGTGGAATAAGAAAGTTGGATTTGGCATTTCAGGTTAGGCCATTTAAACTTTAGAAGTCTGAGTAAATTACAGGCTAAAGAAATGGTATTGGGTCTTCCTAATATGTCGGTGCCTAATACAATATGTGAGGTTTGTAGTGTTGGTAAGCAACTTAGAAATTCTTTCTGTTCATATCTGCCAATGAGGTCTACAGAATTATCAAATGTGATACACTCTGATGTGTGTGGCCCATTTGAAGTATTATCATTAGGAGGCCACAAATATTTTGTTTCCTTTGTTGATGACTTCAGCAGGATGATGTGGATATATCTAATAAAGGCCAAGAGTGAGGTGTTTGAATTTTTAAAAGATTCAAATCACTGGTTGAAAGACAAAGTGGTAAACTGCTTAAAGTTTTGAGGACAGATGGTGGAGGAGAGTATACCTCTAGGGAGTTTGAAGAATTCTGTGAGAAGTATGGAATCATTCATGAAGTTACAGCCCCCTACACTCCACAGCATAATGGATTGGCAGAAAGAAGGAATAGAACTATCCTTGACATGGCTAGAAGTCTCATCAAGCAGAAAGGCCTCCCTCACAGCTTCTGGGGTAAAGCAGTGACCACTGCAGTTTACTTACTAAACAAGTGTCCCACTAAAAGGTTGAAGGTGCAGGTTCCTGAACAATGTTGGACAGGAAGGAAGCCTCTAGTAAGTCACCTCAAGGTGTTTGGATCTTTGTGCTACAAACACATTCCAGATGCTAGGAGGAAGAAGTTAGATAACAAGAGCGAGATCATGGTATTGGTTGGCTATCATTTAACGGGTGCTTACCGATTATATAATCCTGTAACACAGAAGATTGCAATAAGTAGGGATGTGATTGTTTGTGAGGAAGAGTCATGGAATTGGCAGACTGGTGCTAGCAGTAACCATAACAGGAGGACCTCAGTTCATTTTGAGGATGATCAAGGGGAATTTGATCAGGGCAGCGAAAGTGCAAATGAAAATAATGAAGGTGAAGCTACAACTGTGAATCGGAATCAGAATCAGAGAAGGACACAGAGGACTAGACAGATTCCCTCAAGGTTCACGGATTTTGAGGTGCTTCATGATAGTGAAGTCACAGCTGATGGAGATTTAGTTCATTTTGCTCTAATGGTTGGTGCAGAACCAATGGATCATGTAGAAGCATTGAAGGAAGATGTGTGGAAGAATGCCATGGTGGAAGAATTGGAGGCTATTGAGAAGAATCACACCTGGGAGTTGACTGAGTTGCCACCTCAGAAAAAGGCAATAGATGTCAAATGGGTTTTTAAGCAAAAACGGAATCCAGATGGGTCCGTGGCTAGACACAAAGCAAGATTAGTAGTGAGGGGTTTTAAGCAAAGGCAAGGAGTGGATTATACCGAGGTATTTGCCCCAGTGGCTAGGCTGGAAACAATAAGATTGGTAATTGCATTGGCTAGCAACAGAGGCTGGTCATTATCCCATATGGATGTTAAGTCAGCATTTTTAAATGGAAACCTGGATGAGCAGGTTTATGTCACTCAACCACCAGGTTTTGTGATCAAAGAGAAGGAGAAACTATTTTACAAACTGTATAAGGCCCTGTATGGCCTTAAACAGGCACCTAGAGCTTGGAATAAAAGAATTGACTCATTTTTTATTCAAAATGAATTCACTAAGTGCACAGTTGAATATGGTGTCTATGTGAAGAGGAAAGCTGGGGAAATACTCTTGATTTGCCTATATGTTGATGACTTGTTGATAACTGGCAACAATGAAGCAGAAATTGAGAGATTTAAAGGAGAAATGATGACTGAGTTTGAAATGTCAGATTTGGGAAAATTGTCCTACTTTCTAGGAATGGAGTTTCTCAACACTGAAGCTGGAATCATCCTACATCAAAAGAAATATGCAAATGATGTACTAAAAAGGTTTGGTATAATGCAATGTAATTCAGCCACTACACCTGCAGAAGCAAATTTGAAGTTAGAAGCTGGAGGAAATGATGATGAAGAGGTTGATTCTACCTTGTTCAAACAGATTGTAGGCTGCTTGAGGTATTTGTGTAACAACAGACCTGAAATTACATTCCCTGTAGGCTTGGTTAGCATGTCTAAGCCAAGAATGAGTCACCTGATGGCAACTAAAAGGATCCTGCGGT
Source organism: Sesbania bispinosa (assembly GCA_026901365.1). Lineage (NCBI taxonomy): Eukaryota > Viridiplantae > Streptophyta > Magnoliopsida > Fabales > Fabaceae > Sesbania > Sesbania bispinosa. Next base: position 27,969 of record QLOH01000818.1, read on the forward strand.
ACATCAAAGGTACACTTGAGTTTGGGATACTATTTCCTAACAAAACAGAACAGAAATCAGGTGAATTGGTTGGATTTTCTGATTCTGATTGGTGTGGGGATAAGGCTGATACGAAGAGTACCTCAGGTTACATATTCAAGTTTTTAGATGCACCAATCTCTTGGTGTTCTAAGAAACAGTCAGTAGTGGCCTTCTTAACATGTGAGGCTGAATATATAGCTGGCTCTTTTGCTGCTTGTCAAGCAATATGGATTGATTCAGTATTGAAGGAATTAAGAGTTGAGGTGAAGAAGCCAATTCAGCTGTTTGTGGATAATAAATCTGCTACTAACTTGGCAAAGAACCCGGTTTCTCATGGGAGAAACAAACATATTGAAACTAAGTTCCATTTCCTTCGAGAGCAAGTCAACCATGGAAGGATTGAAGTTGTTTACTGCAAAACTGATGTGCAGATTGCAGATATACTCACTAAGGCAGTAAAAATTGATCGTTTTGTATCTTTGAGAGAAGCATTAGGTGTTGTCAATTGTAATAATTTTTGAATTAAGGGGGTATGTTAGTTAGTAATTCAAAAAGTAGTTATTCTGTTGTTCAAGTTTTAATAACAAACTCTATATATATAGAGTGGATGTATGACTCATTTAGATACAGAATATACAAACCTTTTCTTTTATCAGTCTTTGCTCTAACACTCAGTACTCTATTATTCAATTTATGATCATTTTTTTATTTTAATTTAAAACAAAATTTAAAATGGGAAAAATTAACTATACATTGATATGTGTCAAAATTCTAATAGGGGTAGAGTACTGAAATTTTTTTTCCTACTACCACTCCACTATTTTTCTTTTATTTAAAAAAAACACTTCCAAGAAATTAACTTGCAGAAGTGATTTTTTATAAAGTTTCAATTTTTAAATACGAAAAAATTCCATTTCTAAATTTCTTCTCTAAACTTATTAGAGATGAAATAGAGACGAAAGAACTTCCATTTCTAAACTCGGTCAATTTCATTTGAATATTTTATGAAATTTTAATTTTTTATTACTATAATACTTTTGGAAATTAATATTCAGAAGTATTTTTTCAAAAACTATTTCGAAAGTATATTTTTATTATTTAACTTCATGAAATTAGCTTTTAGTAATTAATTTTCAAAAATGATGGAATGTCAATAAAAAGAAAAATGTCGGGTGCAAAAAACAATATTCTCATAAGCTGCTGACCTTTTCCCAATCCCGCCCTTAATTAAAAGGTTGTTGGATCACAAAAGTCTAATTTATTTGACAAAAAAAAAAGTCTAATTTCGAGTTTCAACCCATATCAACCCAAAAACCATACATCCAGAGCAGCCCCACAGCTACCACCCTCATTGGGGTCGGGGGTGCTCTCCCTCTATGGGAGGGCTTTTCTCCATTTATAGGAAGGTATCTTGTCCACTCTAGGTGGATTTTTCTTTCTCTATAACGAGAGTTTTTTTTCTTTTTTTTTTTTTGTTTTCCCTCCATATCCATTGCAACTTCATTTTATCCGACTACCACTTCCATTTTCTCTTTTCCATCTTCATCTCCACCTCCCATTCCCCTCCTCTTTCCCATACTAGCTTCATTGTCCTTCTTTGCTTTGTTTTAGTGCGGCTGAAATTTCCCACTTGAGATATCATCGGCTCCCTTGTTTGCACAACAACAGTGTCGGCAGAGCCGACTGGCAAGAAAAAAAAGCGAAAGAAAGTAAAAAAAAAGTAGAGATTTGCTTAAGATAAGCAGAAGGCTGACTACGGGAGAGGAGTTTTTTAATTTGTTAATTTTCTATTTTGGTTGTTTGATTGTTTGTATGTTGAGTGAGCATACTTATAGCCTGTTTGTATTCACATTGAAAACTATGTTGCATGAATTCCAAAGTCTAATATGTGAGACGCAAGAGGTTATTACGTTTGAAAAAACGTACGTTTGAATGGTTCTCAACGGAGAATTTATTATCTCATCACATTTAAAAAAACGTACACGTGTATGTCATAACCGGTGATGTTGAAATTTTGCCAATAGGTGTTTGACCCCAAGTAATAACCGAGAAGGCGCTGTTGACCCAGTTAGGGTTCGTTTTGTTAAGGAGCAAATTAATAGTGCACCGCAATGAGTTGATAAGAAGAAATAGCTCATGTGCTACCTGCGTATGAAGCCGACCGAAAAAATCGAAACGAGATTGAAGTTTAGGGGCTGAAAGACGGAAGGCTCAGTAGGGGATTGAAGTGATGCATAGGTCTTTGTCTTCGTCATACGAATTTGATTAAGCGGTAACCTAAAGGATAGTTTCCCAAAGAATCAGTATAAATCATTTGGAAAGGAATTTCATCGAGGTTAGTTGTATTCATCATATTTTTTTAAATTTTTTAGCAGGTTGATGTAGTGGTTGAATAAATCCCTTTACTAATTTATTTTTCCTAACTTTATTCAATGCCTATATAAAGAATTTTTCGCCGTTGTAGTTAACATTTAATTTGTTTGACCAATGATCTGAGTAAGGATTATATTCGTAACACAGGTTAGCTGTTAGTTTGCACCACATTATTCATTAAAGCATGGAAACTAATGGCATGGACGGTTCACGGGAGGAGAATGGATTTGAGGTAATATATGTGTTATTTATTGTTTGTAATTAACCTGGAAGTACAAAATGTGATTAGTATTAGCTTTATAGTTGATTGATACTAGTGGATATTGCATTTGGTAATGTTGTATAAGCTCCTAATGAAAATTCATTTGATCATGGTGGGAGTTTTGTTCGTGATCAGGAAGAGGAGGCTGACCAATATAGGATTGACAATATTGCAGATTTGAATGGGGTTAATTTTATTGGTTTAACAAATGAGGAGGTAAAGCTCTACCACTTTTTGAATCGTAATGTGGAATTTCAATTCTACAATAAGTTTGCTCTTAAAAGGGAATTTGCGGCTCGTAGATGGAATGTTCTAAAAAATAAGAGAGGAGAGACTACTCAACAAGCTTTTATGTGTTTCAAGGAGGGTTTTCGTGACAAGAAATACTTAGAGAGGGAGGATAGAAAGCAGGAGCCTAGAGCAATGACAAGGTGTGGTTGTTTTGCCTTTTGTTGTGTGCGTTTAAATAAAGAGAGTGGTCGATGGAAGGTGAAATGTTTCAATGATGTCCATAATCATGAGTTGTTGTCTGAGGAGTATGTTGGAATGTTGTCTGCACATAGAAAGATGAATGAATGTGACATAATACAAATGGATAGCATGAGGGAAGATGGAATTGGTGTGACTCATATATATGGTTTAGCTGCAAATCAATGTGGGGGTTACAACAATATTGGTTATAGGAAAAGAGATATGTATAATGAAATTGTAAGACAAAGGCGAATTGAAGTTAGTGATGCCAAATCTGCTTTTTCTTACCTTAGAACATTGTATTCCTCTGATCCGAAGATATTTTGGAGACACACTGTAGATACAGAAGATAGGCTTAAACACTTATTTTGGTGTGATATACGTAGCCAAGATGATTATAATGTTTTTGGCGATGTCGTTGCATTTGACGCAACATACCTTCGGAACAAATACATGTGTCCTTTTGTTGTTTTTGCAGGTGTTAACAATCATAACCAAACTATTGTATTGGGTGTGGTTTAGTGGCAAATGAGACTGAGGAAACCTATGTTTGGTTGCTAAAACAATTTTTGGAAGCCATGAAAGGAAAGATTCCAATCTCCGTCATAATTGATGGTGATCTAGCAATGAAAAATGCAATAAGATATGTTTTTCCAACTGCACACCACAGACTATGTGCATGGTATTTGTTACGAAATGCAACGAGTAAGGTTAGCCATGCAAGTTTCATATCAAAGTTCAAAAGGTGCATGTTAGGCGACTATGAAGTGGGGACTTTTAGGCGTAAATGGGAAGGAATGGTTGCTGAATTTGGATTAGAGGGTAACCAGTGGGCTCAAGAAATGTATGAGAAACGAAAAATGTGGGCAACAACTCACATTCGTGGTCATTTTTTTGCTGGTTTTAGGACCACTTCTAGATGTGAAGGCCTTAATTCGCAAATAGGGAGATATGTGCATGTGAGAAATAATTTGACAGAGTTCTTGAAACAGTTCAATAGGTACATGGCCTACACTAGGCAAAGGGAACTAGAGGCAGATTTTGAGTCAATTATTGAGGATCCTGTGTTGGTCACACCATTGGAAGATCTAGAGGGTTTTGCAGCAAAGGTGTACACTAGGAAGGTATTTTTTTTTATTTAGGTTTGTGCTCCAGAGGGCATGCAAGTTAAAGGTTGTGGGCCTTATGGAAACATCTGCAAGTGTTGTGTATATTATTGCTAAGAGATTATCTAATGTGCATGTATGACATGTGTCTTGGGTTGCATCAAATTTACAAGCTAAGTGCACTTGTCAAAGGATGGAGTCAATTGGACTTCCATGTGAACACATTGTTGCACTTTTGCATCACTTGGAAATAACCGAGTTGCCTGATTCACTTGTTCTACAAAGATGGACAAAGTATGCAAAACAATGTGTGGAAGGTAGTAACGTGGAAGGTACACGAAGGACGGATTCAATGTGGAGGAGTTGTGTAGTCGGGTTGTTATTTGATTGCTTTGAAATGTGTAAAGTGGCAGGCAAAAGAGTGGACATGATAAATGCAACACGAGAAGTTGTTAGAAACCACTTGCAGGTGTTAAAGGAATCTGATGTTCCAGAAAGCGAATGAAATGGCAATGAAAGTGATGATAATGAGGATATCAGGGATCCTGTTCGAGTAAGAACAAAAGGTTGTGGATCGAGACAAATGTCAACAAATGGTAGAGGTAATCGAAGGGCTAACTGTTGCAGTGTTTGTCAACGACCAGGGCATAATAGGCAGACGTGTCCCCAACGAAGACATGAAGAAAATGCAGGTACCACCACTGAAGGAACAGATGATGATGATAACACGGGTATGGATACTCAACCCTTTTTATATGGTGCAGATTAATAGTTGTTTTGCAACATTGTTGGGTGACAATTTCAGTAATGACTTGTTTATTTATTTTGTTGTTATAGACATTCATATGATGGACACTGAAGACTGATTGAAAATCATATACATCCACAGGAGTTGCTTGCAAGTGTTGTTATTGTTATTACTTATTTGAAGACCATATGTTCTAATTTCTTTATCCTTAAAAATACTTGTTTGTATTTGTTGATGTAGGACCGTTTGTATTTGTTGATGTAGGACCCAGTAAGTAGAATGATGCCAAACTATTGAACCTCTTTGATATTAGGTGTATGGCTATGAAGCACTCGTAAAAGCTATGGGTTTGTTAAAGTTTACGAATTGAACATTGCGTGTTATTTGGGCTTTTTGAATGCGTTGTTATGGGCTGGTAAAGTTTTGAAATGTGTAATCACTTTCTTGGGACGAATGCGTCTCAACGGGTTATTTTGGTAAGCTATTGATATTGTCAAAAGTCTTCCATTTGCGTGTCATGTTGGGTTGCATAAATTGGATGGTAGGGATGTGATTGACTTGGGTTGTGGGCTGTTTGTTTCCTTATTGTTTGGACCCATCACCTTGGATTATTACTATGCTCACTAGTTTTTTGGCCGGTTAGGGCCTTTTAACACTTGTGCTTTCTTTTCTCATGAATGAAGTCTTCGACCATAAACAAAAGAATGAAGCCCATTATAAAAAAAAATAAACGTGTTTACGGTCGTTTATTTCGGTGGTGTATTTTTCATTTACTTAGTGAAAATGCTTTAACTGTCAATGACGATCGGTGGTCTACATCGAATTCGCGAATTAATAATTGTAAGGAAGTAAATAACATTAAAACTGCAAATAACATACATTAGAAATATGATTAGAAATTACTTACACCCGTAGGTGTACAAACTTGAAGACAATACTAAGGACACACATTGAGACAAAGTACAGAACGAAGCTAAATTCTAAAATAACAATCATAATCAAGCAACAAACATGGAAATTGAATAACTCGGACACATAAACACGACATTAACGACTTTTGTTTTTATGAAATACGACTAAGTAAACACATGGATTTGATGGGAGTACAAGTAGTTGTGATTTTCAAGCCCGTTCTAATTCTTCATTTAGTGAAGTTCAAGCCCCATATTATTCTTGAATTGACTGAAGGTAAAGTTCAGCACGAGACTCTAAGGTCTTTCGTATCTCATTATGGCCGTCTAGAAGAATCATCATAACAGTCTTCATTCGCACTCTGTTCTCGTTCAATATCAAGTGCACATTTGGTGAGAAGGAAAAATCCATTGCCATCCATTCTAACACCCATAATGTTGAATGCTTGCTAAAAGCAACAAATATGAATTCATGCTTTTAGTATTATGAATGGTTTTTTTTTATTAAAAAAATTCCAATTACACTTTAAGAGATAATTTTGGACACGAACCTAGTAACATTATCTTGGCTGGGATTATTGTTTTAATCTCCCAAGTGACCATATTATTAGGTGGGTTGAGAAAGTCCAAGGCCAACCAATCAGAGGTCATGAAATGCACCACTTTCTCACACTATAAGATTATCAGGTATTTCCATTAAGGTAACATTTTGAACTGTTTTTGCTCATAATAAAGAAATAGAAAAAATACTCATTGTTTACCAGCTTGGATATGTTCTCCCTTCTTGATTTAATCCTTTCTGATAGCACATAAGGGTCTAGGTGATAAACCACCTCTTGCTCCATGGAGATAACCATTAAATACCAATTATCCGTGTCTTCCTTTATAGGTACATATACCTGGCAAAAAAGTAAATTAAAAAAGGATAAAAATGCAGGCAAATGCATTTTCACTTTAAAGAAAAAGATGCGATGTGTTACATATTTAAGGCAAGAGTATGGTGGCATCCACTCAGTCACATATTTGGCTCCAATTTCGTTAACAGGACGACCCTCCAAAACATCAGCCTATAATCATTGGTAGTAAATATACTCAATATGTGATTATTGTGGATTAAATAATGTGAAATGACATAGACAAAATATAAACCCTAACTGCAAAACTTGGAGGGAAAGCCCAGACTGTTTGGACATTTATATGACATTGCCTCCAAGTTATTCTCATGGCCATGAGCTTGACTATCTGTAAGGGGACAAATTGTCTGTTCCTGTTACAGACAAAGAACAAAGTAAGGCAGTTTTACAACTTCCAGTCCATTTTTTTATGTTGGGCCATGTTTTGAGTACGAGTTAAGAAACATTAAAGGAAAAAGACGACAAATGATGAGATTCATTCTCACCAAGCAGAGAGGATGAAACACTCAATAAATAAGACAATTGAGAAATCCATATTTGTGAAGGGCTTAGTATAGGTCTATGGACCATTTAGATGCCAGTCCAGATAGAAAAATGAATAATAATTAAGAGAGTAAACAAGCTACCTAAAGAATGGCAATTCAAACAACACTTGCTGGTTATAATGGGGAATGAATGGCATACTTGGTAAACTGAATACAACATGTAAGGAAAAGAATGCATGAAAATGGATTGGTTATTTCTAGTATGATCCTCATTCTATATGTCAGAAAGAAAAACATACACACGAAAAAAAAAGAGCATCACCATTTCCAAATAAGTGAATAACACATAATGCTTAAAATTAACTCCGATGTGCAAAATCAACTACCACATATTGAAAATTGTTTCTTGAGACCACATGTCAGGATTTATGTCATAGGTTTAATTCCATTGTAATGATCGTAGTACAAACTTTAGCCCATTTAACTCCATCGGAAGCAGCAAATTACCTTCATAATGGTATATACTATATTCTGTAAGTAAAACAATCCCTTTCCTTAGAGTCTTGATACATATGTATTCATTATTCAGATCAAATTTTCTAGATGTTTTGATAAAACAATAATTCTTATTTTCATCACTTGTCAAGACCAATGTTCTCATTCTCAGTTTTGAGTTTTGACAATAAAAAAAGTAAGAAGCCATCTCTTTAACAAGAAAACAGAAAAACAAGCAACGAGTATTGCTTTGAAACTGAAATAATAAGACAATTTTACATAGATCTTTCCACTTAAAGGAGCTTCACTAGGTCTGCTAGTCAAGTTACCATAGAGAAAATATCAAGCACACCAATTAGGAATTAACCCACCACCCACTTCACACACACAAACACTCACCCATAAAAGCTTAAGTAATCTAGAATCTTACTAGCAAGCAGATTATGGTTAAAAGCATATAATATTGCCATAGGGACTGCCCACATGAACATTGATGCAATGAAAAACTTTTGAATTACTCTCATTTTTCCTCCAATCCCTATAAAAAAACAAATAGAAACAAAGAGTTATTTAAATTTCACAATTCCAAGCAGATTCATCAATAAGTTGCAAATAAAGTCACAAAAATAAAACTTTCAATAGAGTAAAGGTATACCACACCTCCTGGTCCAAATCGTGTTCCCCTTTGGTAGGGATGGCAATGGGTACCCTTTGGGCAGGGTACCACAGTGCCCGTCCCCGTACCCGCGTTTTAAAAAAAAGCCCGTACCCACGTGGGAAGTAACTTTAGTGCCCGTCCCCATACCCGCTGGGCACCTATATGCCCGTACCCGCGCCCGTTACCCGCACTTTTATTAAGTAAAAATTTAACAACTTACTAAAAAATATTAATTTAAGAAATCTATATCTCAATTGAAAAAGTTATTCAAAGATCGTCTAAACATAATTTTTAAATATCAGTGATACAATGATTTATTATATTGAAACACAATATGTTAATGTTCTAAAACACAACAAACGATCTAAAGTTCAAAATTTTTATTAAATATTACAATATATTTTCACGCCAATCTATTTTATAAACTTAGATATCAAGTATTAGAATTCTTCAAGATCTGTAAAAAATAATTATTAACACTAGTTAGTCATATATTATAAAGTAAAAAAACACAAATAGATAGTTATAAAAATATATTTTTAATTTGTAATATTATATATATATCAATTTTAAAAATATGCATAAATATATTAGATATTTTAATAAAATTAATATATCCCTATATATAATTATATATGGTATTTTTTATTAAATAACTATATATATGGGTGCGAGTATGGGGCGGGCTGGGCATCAAAGTGCCCGTACTCGCGCCCGTCCCCATGAAAAAATGCGGGCTTTTACACGTACCCGCGTCCATACCCGCTTTGCGGGTTTTTACCCTGCCCATTGCGGGTAATTTTTGCGGTACCCATAGGGCCTGGGCTCAATTATCATCCCTACCCTTTGGTGTGAGAAACTTGTTGCTACCACGCCAATATGGAGCTCATAGCCAAATGAGCACGCTGGGATCAAAGACTTCACTTGCAAGCGCTAATTCGTGACTTAAAAGTCGAGAGTGAAACTTTTGAACTACAGGATGCGACTTGCGACGGAGGGATGCTCGGCTCACAGCAGTTATTCCTCGACCTGTGAGAGTGAGACCTAATAGTAAGGTTTTTTTTAATATTTTAAATCTCACCTTTTTAATTAAACAAATTTATAAAAAATCTTAATCCAATTTTTTTTTTATAAATGTGTATGGGTGTTTTTGGCAAAACTAGCTGATAAGCTAGCTTAATGAATTAAAACTGTTTGGTAAAACTAGTTGATAAACTAGTTGGTAAATATAGAATGACATAAAAGGACATAACTACGTAATTTTATTATTATATAAATTCTATTTGTGTTTTCTAGACAAAAATATATGATTATGTAATTATAATTGTAGATTTTTAAAAAAATAATTAAATTCTTATTAAATTTTGTAATGATAAAATATTTAATTAAAAATTAAAATAAATAGTTAAATTGATAAAATAAATAATATAATATAGAAACAATTTCATAAAATAATAATAAAAATAATATTTTAATTAATTCATAATTTTTTAAATTATTTATTATATAAATAATATTAAGTAAAAAGAATTTCGTGGAATAGCTGATGTTTTGTGGAATCTACTGTTGGGTTCTGAAGAATTTTTTGTTGGCTTGTGGAGTTTATTGGCTGATCTATAATTTCATCTGATGGTACTTGTTATAATTAACACTTGCTGGTAGCCACAATCTGCGTAACCTTTTGACCGTGGCTGAGATCAAGGGGTGGTTCGAGATGTCCGAACGTGGTACTCCTGGTGGCCGGAGACAGGGGAGAGGCTCTGAGATGGATCGTTGGACGGTGGTGCGCAACAGGGGTACCTGCAGAAGGCACTCCGACACTCAAGTCAGTGAGAGTATAAGGTGTGTGTGAGTAGTGGATAGTTCAGTTATCTTGTTTGAGTGGGAAGGCTTCCCCTTATATAGGTGTTCTCTGCTGGGTCGTAGGGGGTGTAGACCTCCTAGCTGGAGGGAGTAGGGATGATTACGTCGTAATCCCTTTGTTGTGGCCGTAAATCATGGTTGCTTGTGTCAGTGTTAATGCCACCCTTAACAGGAGGCATGGGCACATTAAATGCGATGAGACCTAGTAGGTAGCCTAGGTCTGGCAACCTAGGGCAGGTAGCTACTGAGACCCCGGTTGGTTCGAGGTTAGGGGCATATCCTAGATGGTCTCGTCTGGAGCCAATAGTGTGGAGTATCTCAGATGGGTCTGTGAGGACCTCGTCTGGACAAACATTGAGGAGCATCTCGGATGGGTCTATGATGATCTCGTATGAACCGATAGTGGGGGCGTCTCGGTTAGCTCCAGTTCAGTTGCCCCTCAACTTGGTGGTTAATGATGTTAGCCATCGAGGTGAATGTAGCACATGTCAGTTGTGGCCGATAGTAGGAGCGTGTCGGTTAGGTCCGGATCACCTTCCTGTTGGGAGTCTAAGCAAACTTAATTGGCTACAAGTGCTGCAACGTTTGCATTTAGGTGTGCCTATTACTAAGTGTGGTATAGATTTATATTAAGTGATGGTCTGTAGCTATAGGTGAGCTCCCTATTTCATTTGTTTTATTTTAATAGGTACCTATTTTAGTTGCTGGGCTCTGCTCTAATTTATTTTTATTTTTTATTTTGTTCCTAGTTATTTTTTGTATTTGTTTTTGTATTTAGGTTGGAGTACTCGTTATACCCTCTTTTCATTAATCCTCTTTTACTTAAAAAAAATAACAGGTAAAAATAAATTGAAATGTTTTTGTCACTAAAATTGGAAAATAGGTAATAATAAGTAAAAAGAAATTAAGGATAATAAGGAAAATGTATTAAAATATAAGGGATACTGATGGAAGAAAATTAAATAAGCTACAAGCTAGGTGAAATAGCTTGTAGCTTATAAGCTAGAAGCTCTTAAAATAAGCTACTTTGAGGTAACTTACCAAACACTTTTGTGTTGGTCAAACTAGCTTATAAGCTAGTCAAATAAGCTATTAGCTAGCTTATTGACCTTGTCAAACACACTCTATATACTCAAGTTGCATGCCACTCATGAGCCTATTCACACCGCCCAATATTATAAAACTCAGCGGAGTAAGTCACTAGTTGAACCGACCTATATTAAAATATTTTAAAATTTTAATAACACAAGCTATTATTTCACCTGTTCACACTCCAAATTCAAAAATATTACCATCACAAAAGTACCTAATTATCAGAATATGCTAGTTTTTTATCTAAGAAAAACCTTATTATGTGAGCTCATCAAGTGTCCTGTAAGGTTAGTCTTATGGCTCAAATTCTATAATATGAATGGATTAACGAAAATCAAGGAGCATCAAACAACTGTATTTGGAAATTTACATATTGATTAGAGTGAGTAACACTAACAAGTAACACCCATGAAAAGCATCACATGGAAGAGTATCATGGATTTGCTTTACAAATATTACTAATCAAAGATCAATTTAATAACAGATTGAATCAAGGTAAAGAAGACTACATGGATTGAGTAATTTCTTTTGTTTGGTAAATTCACAGCAGCCATGAAATGCAATCTGATTTATGAACCTTAGCCGCGACTGATGACCGGAGAACGATGGTGATGACCGAAGAACGATGGTGATGACCGGCTTTGTTCGAGGGAGTGATGGTGCGACGACGTGGACTGGACTCCGGTGAAACAGCAGCAGCGACCAATGTGGACTGAACTCCGGCGACAAAGCAACAGCAGCAGTGACTGGCGTGGATTGATGAGAGGAATAGAGAGATGAGAGGAACTTAGTTTTAGGATTCACTTCACTTTCGCTCACACGGCAGAGCCAGAGTTTTGTGAAAAAAAATTTGGCCCAACAAACAATAAAACGACGTCGTGTCATCTTTTTCCAAAAAAAATACAAATAAAATGGGTGACTCGCCCTATTCAACAAAATCGAGTTGAGTCAGCGGTTCAATGCCAAAATCGTCAGCTTCAACTCGGTATGCACCAGTTCTCATGCACACCTGATCTACAGAGCGACTCGGACCGGTTCTCGGGTCAACCAGTTCGACCGGTCGATCCCATCCGAGTTTTATAACACTGACACCGTCTTTTGGAAAATATATTGCCCAAATTACCTTATCTCCATCTCGTGCAACCCCCACGACCACAGTAAATTTTCAATACTTCTGTAATAGTAAAGACTCAGTACTCTCTTATTCGATTTATGATCAAAATTTTTTTATTTTAATTTAAAATAAATTTTAAAATGTGTCAAAATTCTAATGGGGTAGAGTACTGAAAATATTTTCCTACCGTCACTCCACCCCACTCCATCCTGCCCTTTTTCTTTTTTTTTATATTTTCAGAAAAACACTTCCAAGAAATTAATTTGTGGAAGTGATTTTTTTATGAAGTTTCAATTTTTAAATATGGAAAAAATTCTATTTCCAAATTTCTTATTTAAACTTGTTAGAGATGAAATAAAAACGAAAGAATTTCCATTTCTAAAAGCGGTCACTTTCATTTCAATTTTTTAATGAAATTTTGATTTTTTATTACTAGAATCTTTTTGGAAATTAATGTCCAGAAGTATTTTTTTCAAAAATTATTTCAAAAGTGTATTTTTATTATTTAACTTCATGAAATTATTGGACATTAATTTTCAAAAATAATTGAAGGGCAATTGAAAAAATAATACAAAAAATAAGATGTGTAAAAAGAAAGAGTGTAGGGTGCAAAAAGAAATATTCTCATTAAAGTTGTTGGATCCAAAAGTTCTAATTTCAAGTATCAACCCATATCGACCCAAAAAACCTACGTCCAAAGCAGTGTTGCAGCCACCGCCCTCATTGGGGATGCTCTCCCTCCATGGGAGGGCTCTTCTGGGAGGGCTCTTCTCCCTCCATAGGAGGGTATCCTACCCACTCTAGGTAGGTTTTCCTCTCTCAGTGAGAGTTTTTTTTTTCTTTTTTCCTTTTATTTGGTTTTTACCTCCAAATCCATTGCCACTCCATTTTGTGTGACCACCACTTCCATTTTCTTTTTTCCATCTCCACCTCTAATGCCCCACCTCTTTCCCAGACTAGCTTTATTTGTAGGAACACAGGGAAACACTAGAAGGGGGGGTTGAATAGTGTTTCTAAATATTTTAGAAAGCTTTTCGCAAACAGGTTCTCAAAACAGAATTTCAGACAGGCTTTTGGAGGGCTGTCTGAAGTTTTAAGACGGCTTGTAAAAATTGTTTTTAAAAGATGTTTTGTGCCTTTTAAAATATTAGATTAATTACTCAGACCCCTTGATTAGTTTAAACTGAATTTACAAGAGATAAGGGTAAGAAAACTTAGCCACATAATTTATCCTGGTTCACTCACTACCACTTGTGAGCTACGTCCAGTCCCAATGCCAACTAGCAATGGGATTTTCTCTTAATCTCTCAAGATTACAAGTATTCTTTTTCAGTTAAGCCTCTTCAGGCTCTACAACCAAGTATTCTTTTACAGTCAAGCCTCTCAAGGCTTTACAACCAAGTAATCTTTTACAATTAAGCCTCTCCAGGCTCTAAAACAATTACAGAGAAGAGAAATGCTTAAGCTCACAAACTATATCAGTTTTAGACTTAAACAATTACAGATGTACAAAGATAACTGAGGTATGCTCAGGATAATACAATATGTGTGTACAAAGATGATAAATTCTATCAGAGTGTTGCAGCGAAAAACTTGCAGAGTTTTTGTTCTTTTTCAAAAATTCTTCTCTCTTTGAGGTCTTCAAGGTTGGGGGTATTTATACCCAAATGATTGGCCCCTTGAAGAAAAACAATGCTTGTGAAAACCATGATAGCCGTTGTGAGACAGCCTGCTGCAGTACAAAATATTCTCTGACATATTCCGATATTCCCTGACAATCCTGACATTCTCTTACACGTTACAAGGTTTGCTCCTTCCAAAAGGTGCTTTTTGTTGCTGTTGCAATTGCTGCGTAGCAGAGGACGTGTCGTGGCAGAGAACGTGTTTAAAATGCAATACAAGCTGCCAGCTGTTGTAGCAGAGAACGTGCGTGAAACAAAAAGGTACAGATGGGTCTTCACAACTTCAGACAAGAGATGCCATGTCATCAAGAGACTTCAGACAGCCTTGATGTATCAGACGGGTTGAACTTCTTCAGACAGCTTCTGCTTCTTCAGACAGTTTCAACACTTAGTCTTTTTAATTAAGCTTTTAATGGCTCTTGCTGAAATCATAGATAAGAGATTGAGTTAAATATGTATCTATGATAAATATTTTAAGTTAAATTTGTTAACCATTAAAACTTGGGAATATTTCTGTCTTTAAAACATCATAAACCTCTTTATGATATTTTTGAGACTCAACATTCTCCCCCTTTTTAATGATGACAAATTTTCTTAAAATATACAAATCTGTATTAAGATTAAGAGATTAAAATAGCTCCCCGTGAGATACACATATCCCTTAACAAATTCTGTTCAAAATATATGTTACTTAAAAAAGCTTAGCGTTTGTGGAGTATACTCCCCCTGAGTCCTGTAATCACTCCAGATTTTGTTAGTTTTAATACTCCCCATTTTGCCATCAATCAAAAGGGAAAATCAGAGCAAAAATAGTAACAGTGCAATACATATATCAGACATAAAAAAAACAAAGAGCATGCACTCAAAATATGATATAAAACACTGATTGTATTTCATGGATATATAAATAAAACTGACAATCAGTCACTTGCCAAAAGAAATGAAAATAAACATTAGACAATGGCAAGGCAGCTTAATCCTTTTTCTTCAGCAAGGCTTCAGACAGAAAAGAAATCAATTCTTCCTTGGCCTTGTTTATGGCTGCTTCCACTGATGACTTTTAGCTCTTGTTGCTCAGATCTGATAAGCTGTTGTTCATGAAGAATCTACTCTTGAGTGGCAATCAGATGCTTGGACTTTTCCTCTTGTGCTGCAAACTTCTTCTCAAGATCCTTGACCTTGGACTTCAGCTTGAAGTTCTCCTCAGTCATGTCTTGCTCAGATTCAAATAGAATGATTTGAATGTAAGGGCAAACGAATCTTAGAACTCCAAAGCCTGGTCTCAAACCATACACAGAGGGTTGAAAAACTGGCCAAAAGAAAGTGCCAACAAATTTCACAAAAACATAGTCTTTATTGAAGGAGTCAGCAGGTGGGGGAAAGTAATCCTTCAGATAATGGTACTAGACATTTGTAGATTTGCCAAGTCCTACTTCTGATTCAACATCTGGACCAGATGATCCAGAAGAAGATCCGGCATCTTCTCTGATCTTCCAGTAAGAATCCCACATCCAATCTTGCAACAAGTGGTTCAGGCCTCCTCCCTGAGAGTTGATAAAATCTGGTAAAGCATCCCACTCTGATGTAGTCATAGCTTCAGACAGGGGTGCTGATACTGAGTAGACTTTAGCTCATTTGTAATTTTCATCCTTGCCTTCTTTCAAGGGATACCTAGGAACAATTCTATCAGGCTTCACCAAGATTTTGGTTGAGGTTCTGATGGAACAAGTTCTAGGGGGCCTATAGCCCATCATCCCAACTCCCCTTTCCAGATCTCTCTGAAACAGTTCAGACTCTGTGTTGAGCTGTCTCACAAGATACCATTTTTCATTGCTCAGCCTCCATGTCTCTTCAGAAAATGGGTTGATAGGTGCCCATGAATGTGCAGGAGGGACAACACCCTTCCTTATCTTCTCTAAGCCACCTGATTCAGCACTGTACTTGGCTCTCTCTTCAGCAACAGTTCTTCTGGTGAGGCCAAGGTGTAGAGATATAGCAGGTGCTGCTCTGAAGTACTGTAACTCTTCAGACAAGTTGCCAAACTTGGGCAAAGAGCAAGGATCAGAGAGAAGAAGAGATAGCTGTAGAGCCTCAGCAAGCAATGGCTCTTCTTCATAAAGGACCTCTTCTTGTAGTAAGAGTGGAGGTGATGAAGGTGGTAAAGGTGTATGAGGTGGGGATGGTGATGGTGAGGGTATAGGTGATGGTATTGATGGTTGAGGTTGAGGTGAAGAGGGTTCAGAAGGTTGGATTATTTGAGGTGATGAGGGAACAGATGGTTGGTTTTCAGAGGGTTTTGGTGAGGTAGGTTCAGAATGTTCAACAGGTTGAATTTCTGATGGTGTGGGTTGTGTTGGTTCAGATGGATCAGAAGGGATGGATGGTTCAGATGGTATGGTTTCTGTTTGTAAAGGTGGTGACGGTGGAGATGGTTGTTTTTCAAGTGAAAGAGGTTTAGGTGAAGGTTGAGGTGAAGGTTGAGGGGATGGTTGAGGTGGAGATTGCTTTTCTGGTGATGATGGAGGTGAGGGTGTAATATTGTCAAACCTCACTTTGATCCTTTTGTAGGGAGGCTTTGGTGCCTCAACTTCTTTAGCCTCTGCTTCCTTTTCTGCCTTCTCCCTTTCAGTTTGTTTTTCTGCCCTTCTTCTTTTGAAGAACTCATTGGCCTTGACAAAATTTTGATACTTCCCTGCTTCATTTTCTGCGTCAAGCTGAGAAGCAATGCTTCTTGTCACCCTAGGCTCAGGGACAGTCTGAAGAAGCTTGCTCTTGGTTCTTCTCCTCTGAGGTGCACTGGACCTCTTCCTTTTCTTTGCTATTTCAGCCAGAGTTGCTTGCCTATCATCTTCAGCATAGGCCAACTGAGAAGCAATAGCAAGAGCTCTGTCAGTCTTCTCTTGCTCTGCTTTCTTCTCCAACTCCTCCTGCTCCAAGGTAGTAGCCAAGGCTGCCACCTGAATGAGTACAGGATCAGATGAGCAGGCAGCCAAAGGCTCAGCAACTACAACATCAGCTGCATCTAACTCTTCAGCATGTCCTTCCATTTCAGAAGTAGGTTGTGGAGTCTGTGTAGGTTCAGACAGCTGACCCACAATTTCAGAAGACCTATGAGAAGCCTTCTGAACAGGTTCAGAAATCTGATTCTGCACAGATGCAGATGCCACCTTAGCAAAACTCCTTACAGGTAGCTTTTTCAGTTTGGGTTGAGGAGAGGGCTTGGAGGGCTTGAACTCATTTCTTCTGATGTCACCTCTGAGCTCATTCTCCAAAATCTGCAATGTTGTATTTCTCCTCTCAGCTTTCTCCATCAGCAGGCTCTCCTTCATGGTAGGTGAGGGAGGTTTTGGAGTTAGCTTCACTCCCATGCTCTTGAGGTTTGATTCACCAAACACAGGAAGTGAAAGGTGATCAAACAGCCTCTCAATGGGGACTTTGAAATGCAGCAACACCTTAGTGATGATGGTGTTGTGGGGAAAGTTTCCTGCAGAGTCTCTGAGTCTCTTCTGCATGTGAAACATAATGATGTTGAGGAGGTTGATCTTCTGTTTCTGCAACGGATGGATGAGGCAGAACCTTTCCAACTCAGACACATGGTTCCTGCTTCCACTCTTAGGGATTACAGAGTTCCCTAAAATGGCATGCAGAACCCTAGCCTTGTCTGACATATGTTTTGCATCCAGACTTGCAGGTGTTGAAGTTCCATAGAGAAACTTAGTGAAATGCTTCTGACCACCATTTCTAGCTTCCCAGCCCGGTGAGAACACAGCTCCTTCAGTCTTGACACCACAAACAATAGCCAAGATGTCTTCATCAACAAAAATGGGAATACCACGCACAGTGGCTTTGATGCTTGTATAAATGCCTTGAGGATTTGGAATACCTCTAGCTGTACTCTAGAAATCCAAGACACTCTGCTCGTGCCATTGAGTAAGGTTTTTGTTGAAGTATTCAACCCATCCGGCTGCTTTGAATTCTGCATAAAGGTCAATTCCCAGAGCTTCAAGGTCATCAAGATGCACACCCTTGGTCTTCACTATGTTTCCTCCAGCTGACTTATTAGGTGCCATTGATGAGGGTTTGAAGAAACTTGAAAGAAAGAGATTTCTTGAAGACGAAGAATAGCAAGAGTTCTGAGAATAGAGAAAGTGGTAAAGTTACTCTGACCCACTGCCTTCTGTATTTATAGACCTCTGAGGTAATGATGGCATGTACTGGCTGCGCAGACATAGGGTAACGTGCAAAGTGGAAGAGACAAAATAAATGGAATTAAACCATCTCTTTATTGTCACGTCATTTGTTCATTTCAGACAAGTGATAGATTTCAGACATCCATATAAATTTCAGACGACCCAAAATTTCAGACAAGTCACTTGTTTCAGACAAACTGAAATTTCAGACACATCAATTTTCATACACAATCAAAATGCATGAATGTTCAATTTATCTCTGATGAACTTAAATCTATCTTCAGTTAGAGGTTTTGTGAATATATCAGCCCATTGATGCTCTGTATCAATAAACTGAATATCAAAAACACCTTTCTGAACATAGTCTCTAATAAAATGATGTTTGATTTCTATATGCTTAGCCCTATAATGTTGAATGGGATTCTTAGACAGATTAATAGCACTAGTATTATCACACAACACAGGTATAACAGATATTGAAATATTAAAATCTTCAAGCTGATACTTCACCCATAGCAGTTGTGAACAACAACTGGATGCTGAGATGTATTCTGCTTCTGCTGTAGATAATGCAATTGTGCTTTGCCTTTTGCTTGACCAGCTAATCATATTTTCTCCAAAGAAATGACATCCACCACTGGTGCTTTTTCTTTCAACTTTGTCTCCAGCAAAATCAGCATCACAGTATTCTACTAGCCTGCAATCCTTACTTTTCTTATAGCATAGACCAAGATTAGTAGTACCTTTAAGATATCTGAAAATTCTTTTTACAGCTTTGTAGTGAGTAATTCTTGGATCAGATTGGAATCTAGCACAGAGGCATACACTGAACATAATGTCAGGCCTGCTTGCTGTTAGATACAGTAGTGATCCAATCATTCCTCTATACAAGGTCTGATTCACTGGTTCTTCATTCTCATCTTTATTTAAAGATGCAGAAGGGTGCATTGGAGTTGTCATGGGTTTACAATCATTTAAGTTGAACTTCTTAAGCATTTCTTTTGTATATTTTTCTTGATGGATCCATATACAATCAGAATCTTGCTTAATCTGAAGTCCTAAGAAAAATTTTAGTTCACCCATTAAACTCATTTCAAACTCAGATTGCATTAACTTAGAAAACTCTTTGCACGGTGAAGAATTAGTTGAACCAAAGATAATGTCACCAACATATATCTGGACAAATATAAGATCTTTATTAGACTGTTTTCTAAAAAGGGTTATGTCTACTTTTCCTCTTTCAAAACCATTGGTTATAAGAAAACTACTCAATCGGTCATATCAAGCTCTTGGGGCTTGTTTTAGACCATAGAGAGCTTTCTTAAGTTTAAAAACATGTTCAGGAAAAGCTACATCTTCAAAACCAGGGGGTATTCTAACAAAAACTTCTTCTTCAATGAGACCATTGAGAAAGGCACTTTTAACATCCATTTGATATAGCTTGATGCCATTATTTACAGCATAAGATAAAAGAATTCTGATTGCTTCTAACCTGGCCACTGGAGCAAAGGTTTCAGTGAAGTCAATACCTTCTTGCTGGTTGTATCCTTGAGCCACTAATCTTGCCTTGTTTTTGACTACTTTGCCTTCTTCAGACAGCTTGTTTCTGAACACCCATTTGGTTCCAATAATTGTTTTCCCATGGGGTTTAGGAACAAGGGTCCAGACATCACTCCTAGCAAATTGATTCAGTTCTTCTTGCATGGCTAGGATCCACCCTTCATCATGCAGAGCTTCATCAATGTTCTTTGGCTCAATTTCAGACAGGAGAGCAAGTGAATTCAGATTCTTGAATTTTGATCTTGTCTTAACTCCTTCTGAAGTGTTGCCAATGATTTGCTCTTTAGGATGATGTGATTTGTATCTCCAATCTTGTCTTTGAGGAGGTATCAAATCTGTCTGAGACTCAACATTTGTCTGAAGAGGTTCAGTAACAGTAGGTACTTCAGACAGTTGCTCATCCTTCAAAATGTTGTGGTCATTCAGCTCCATTCCTGCAAAATCATCCTCTAGATCTGATAGTTCTCTATCAGTCTCTTTGTTATCATTGAATTTTACATGAATAGTTTCTTCAACAGTTAAAGTTCTAGAGTTATACACTCTATAGGCTTTCGATGTTTCTGAGTATCCAATGAAAAATCCATTGTCAGACTTTGCATCAAATTTTCCAAGATCATCCTTGATGTTGAGTATAAAACACTCACATCCAAAGGTGTGGAAATATGATATGTTGGGTTTCCTTCCTTTCCACAATTCATAGGGAGTCTTTTTCAGAATTGGTCTTACCAATATTCTGTTTTGAAGGTAACAAGCTGTGCTAACAGCTTTTGCCCAGAAGGTTCTTGGTAAACTGCTTGAGTTGAGCATGATTCTTGCCATCTCTTGCAAACTTTTGTTCTTTCTCTCAACAACCCCATTTTGTTGAGGTGTTCTAGCCACAGAGAAGTTGTGTGAGATCTCATTCTTATCACAGAACATTTGAAAGTTTGCATTCTCAAACTCTCCACCATGATCACTTCTTATGTCAGAAATACATAATCCTTTTTCATTCTGTACCTTCTTACAGAATACTGTGAAATTCTTAAAAGTCTCATCCTTGTTTCTAAGGAATATTACCCATGTAAATCTAGAATAGTCATCAACAATGACCAACCCATATTTTTTCCCACTAAGACTTTATGTTCTAATAGGACCAAACAAGTCAATGTGTAAAAGTTCTAGTGGTCTGCTGGTTGAAACGACATCCTTACTCTTGAAAGAGTGTCTTGTTTGTTTCCTTTTCAGACAGCTTTCACATAAAATGTTAGATTTGTATGAAAGTTTGGGCAGTCCCTTAACAAGGTTGTGTTTTGCTAACCTTGAGATTAATCTCAAGCTGGCATGCCCAAGTCTTTGATGCCAAATTTGTTTTTCATCTTCAACAGAAATGAAGCATTTTACATTTTGACTTGCTAGATCCTCTAGATCAATTTTGTACACGTTGATGTGTCTCTTAGCAGTAAAAAGGGTTTGATCAGAGGAGTCTTTGACTATGCAACCTTCCTTAGTAAAGGATACTACATAACCATTGTCACATAATTGACTTATGCTCAGTAAATTATGTTGAAGTCCTTCCACGAGAAGTAAATTCTTCATAAGGGATGAAGGAATTATACCTACAGTCCCTATACCAGTGATCTTCCCTTGTTGATTTCCACCAAAGGTGACCACTCCTCCTTCTTTAGGTCTAAGGTTTTGGAACAAAGACCTTTCTCCTTCCATGTGTCGCGAGCACCCACTGTCCAGGTACCATTTTTGGGGTCTCCTTTGTCCTGTTAAACACATCTGCAACAAGAAAAAATTAAGTTCTTAGGTACCCATGTTCTTTTGGGTCCTGTTTTGTTAGCATTGGGTCTTGCTTTTCTCTTGTGTTTGCACTGAGTCACATTGTGTCCAGGCTTATCACAGTGAGAACACCCAGTAACCTTCTTTTTGCCTTTAGAAAAATTTAAGACGGTGGGAGGTTCAGACATGTTATAATCCCAAAAGCCTAGTCCACTTTTGTCAAGAGAATGCCTTTGATTTCCAAGCATTATGTTCAAGTTTTTTGTTCCTTTGACAAATTTGGCTAGATCTTTTGTCAGTTCTTCAACCTGCTTTGAAGTTTCTTATTTTCTTCAGACACAGCTTGTGAACTGCAGTTTTCAGCTTCAAGAGCCTTTTCCTTGAGCATAATATGTTCTATCTCAAGTGCCTCATACTTATTACACATTTTTGTCTGGGCTTTGGATAGATTCTTATACTCTTGGAAAAGTTCCTTGGAACTTTCCACCAGATCATCATACATTTCTTGTAAGGTAAGAGGGAATACCTCAGCTTCAGAACTGTTTGAAGATGGTAGACTGGCCATGAGACACAGATTTGCCTCTTCTGAAGTACCTTCCTCCTCTTCTGAAGTTGACTCATCAAGGTCCTCCCATGTTGCCATAAGACCCTTATTCTTCTTGAAAAACTTCTTTTTCTTGAAGTTGTTTTTCTTCAGTCTTGGGCAATCAGCCTTCATGTGCCCTGGTTGCTTACATTCAAAGCAAATGATTTTATAGAGTTAGACTCTTTACCTGTCTTACCTGATTTAGATGATGAGGGTTGGTTCTTTCTGAACTTTCCTCTATTCTGCAACATCCTTTTGATCTTTCTGCTTAGGAGAGCAAGATCATTATCATCTTCTGAGCTATCTTCAGAGTCTTCATCTGGCTCTGAAACTTCCTCAGCTTGCATAGCCTTGATGTTGCCATGCCTAGACTATTTGGCCTTAGAGTTTAGAGCTAGAGACTTCTTCTTGTTGTCATCTTCTCCAAGCTCAAGCTCATGGACTTTGAGAGATCCCAACAGTTCTTCCACTCTAAGAGAGTTCAAATCTCTTGCCTCTTGAATGGCAGTTACTTTGGGTCTCCAGGACTTAGGCAAACTCCTTAGAATTTTTCTGTTGTTATCTCCAGAATTATAAGTTCTGCCTAAGGACATGAGTCCATTGGTTATGGTCTGAAACCTTCCAAACATCTGGTCAATGGTTTCAGATTCTTCCATCTTGAACATCTCATACTGATGTATGAGCATACTTATTTTAGATTGCTTGACAGTCTCAGTCCCTTCATGGGCTGCTGCAAGAGTATCCCAAATCTCCTTGGCAGAGGTACATCCATGAACCTTCTCATATTCTGATTTATTCAAGGAACATATCAGATAGAGTTTGGCTTTAGCATTCATCTAGACTCTAGCCTTCTGCTCCAAGGTCCATTCAGTTTTAGGTATAGCCACACCATTTTGCATAGGCACATAGTCTCCATCAGTGACCACATCCCAAACATCAATGTTGGTGCTCTCAATGAACAACTTCATTCTATCTCTCCAGTAGTGGTAATCCTCTCCATTGAATGCTGAGGGTCTTGTGATAGAGGCTCCTTCTGTGATGTATTGCCTGTTGCTGTTAGAAGCTTCCATATGGATCTTTCAGTCCTCAAACACTTGTTAGGTGCTTCAACCCTGAGTTCAGCTCTGGTACCAACTGTAGGAACACAGGGAAACACTAGAAGGGGGGTTGAATAGTGTTTCTAAATATTTTAGAAAGCTTTTCGCAAACAGGTTCTCAAAACAAAATTTCAGACAGGATTTTGGAGGGCTGTCTGAAGTTTTAAGACGGCTTGTAAAAATTGTTTTTAAAAGATGTTTTGTGCCTTTTAAAATATTAGATTAATTACTCAGACCCCATGATTAGTTTAAACTGAATTTACAAGAGATAAGGGTAAGAAAACTTAGCCACAGAATTTATCCTGGTTCACTCACTACCACTTGTGAGCTACGTCCAATCCCAATGCCAACTAGCAATTGGATTTTCTCTTAATCTCTCAAGATTACAAGTATTCTTTTTCAGTCAAGCCTCTTCAGGCTCTACAACCAAGTATTCTTTTACAGTCAAGCCTCTCCAGGCTTTACAACCAAGTATTCTTTTACAGTCAAGCCTCTCTAGGCTCTAAAACAATTACAGAGAAGAGAAATGCTTAAGCTCACAAACTATATCAGTTTTGAGACTTAAACAATTACAGATGTACAAAGATAACTGAGGTATGCTCAGGATAATACAATATGTGTGTACAAAGATGATAAATTCTATCAGAGTGTTGCAGCGAAAAACTTGCAGAGTTTTTGTTCTTTTTCAAAAATTCTTCTCTCTTTGAGGTCTTCAAGGTTGGGGGTATTTATACCCAAATGATTGGCCCCTTGAAGAAAAACAATGCTTGTGAAAACCATGATAGCCGTTGTGAGACATCCTGCTGCAGTACATAATATTCTCTGACATATTTTGATATTCCCTGACAATCCTGACATTCTCTAACACGTTACAAGGTTTGCTCCTGCCAAAAGGTGCTTTTTGTTGCTGTTTCAATTGCTGCGTAGAAGAGGACGTGTTGTGGCAAAGAACGTGTTTAAAATGCAATACAAGGTGCCAGCTGTTGTAGCAGAGAACGTGCGTGAAACAAAAAGGTACAGATGAGTCTTCACAACTTCAGACAAGAGATGCCATGTCATCAAGAGACTTCAGACAGCCTTGATGTATCAGACGGGTTGAACTTCTTCAGACAGTTTCAACACTTAGTCTTTTTAATTAAGCTTTTGATGGCTTTTGTTGAAATCATAGATAAGAGATTGAGTTAAATATGTATCTGTGATAAATATTTTAAGTTAAATTTGTTAACCATTAAAACTTGGGAATATTTCTGTCTTTAAAACATCATAAACCTCTTTACGATATTTTTGAGACTCAACATTATTGTCCTTCTTTGCTCTGTTTTAGTGAAACCGAAATTGCCCACTTGAGATCTGATGGGTTTCCTGGCAAGTTTACCAGTAGTCCAGTAGTTTTAGAGTAAGTAGAGTATCGTATCCACAAGGAGCGGTTTTAACTTGTAAAGTTAAAGTAATTGTATTTTCAATGAAACGTTTTCGTAAAGAGAGTTGGTGAATTTTGAAATAAAATAAACAAAGATAACACGAGAGAATGAGTATTTAGGACTAGGATTTGATTTCTTTTCATCTCCCCCCTTGTGTATTCAAACTCCTTTTCCCTTATTTATGATCGTACTTGTAATTACCTTAGCATTGTTTAATTACACTAATTATAAGGCATGCCTGGTAATTATCGTACCCGCAAATTCCCCTATAACACCATAATTAAACGCCAAAGGCTATTCTCTACAGGCATTCAAAGTGGCATTTGGCGACCCCGAACATTCCCCATATTTTGCAATCAGCACTATCGAATTAGCCATACTTTCACATAAGGCACCTACGGAGGGGTGTGTCACTCACTGAACCTCCGATCGTTAGAATACAATCCTTATGCTACGATATGACTAACCCGAGTACCTTTAGCAATCCAAGAATAAGCTTCATGAACAGCTCCATGCTCACCTACCTCTGATACTAGTCGAAGTTCCACTTTTTGTATCCAGAGCACTAGCCTACCATCCCGGCGCACGCGCGGAGTTGATGCATTACACACAACATAAAGATACCGATAAATTACAAGCATAAAATCATAAATAAAATAAAAAGAGAATTCTTATACACAAGGGGATTGAATCTACTACATCAAATCCTACTAGAGAGCTTAGCTACTCATGGTAGCCATTACAAACTACTGAGAAATCTGTCACCTTTCTCAATCCTATACTACTCTCTCTCTGTATGAGTGTGTCTGTGACCTTTGCCAAGGGCTCTATTTATAGACTTGGAAAACCTTCAAGGGATCAGGTTGTGATGTCACTGGTGAGTGTTTAATCCAATCAGAGGTGGCCTTTTCATTAATTGACGTCATTTGAGTGAATTTTGAACAATCAGGAGCTTCCCCTTCATTAATTGACGTCACTCGCGCGCGTTTTCAACAATCAGGAGTCGCGCGCTTCATGTGCGCTTAGCGCACATGAAGCCTGGCCATTCTGCTCATGCGCTCTACGTGCGCTAAGCGCATGTGGAGCGTGTGACACGCTGCAGCTTTCCTTGATTTGTGGATCTAACCTCTTGATTCCTTTCTAATCTTATCTGGTTTTCCTTTATCCCTTTATCCGAATTATTATTGTATTTATCTACCTTGGATTTGAATTGAAAAGATTCTTTGCAGGATTTTCTGATTTTTTTTATTTATTTAATTTCTGAATCTGCAATATCCTCCATTCTGATGCTTTTTACACTCTTGTTCCAGATCTGCTATAATTCTGCATAAAATATCAAATTTCTATTTAAAATAGCATCATATTCAAATTTGTATCAAATAAATACAATTATTATAAATATTAACAAAAAGGAATATTTTGGGGCATAAATTACTATTTAATCCTTGATAAGTGTAATAAAAACTATATGGAATTAACGCTAATTTTACACTTATCAAATACCCTCCAACTTAATTTCTTGCTTGTCCTCAAGCAAGACACCCTTTTCAGTCAAAATTTTCAAAATACCCTTGATAATGATTCTCAAAACAATTACAAGAAAAACTTTTTTATTATCTCTTTATTAGGCAGAAGTCACTTTCCAGATTAAGAAAAATTGAGATCTGAAGATATTACCATGTTTCAACCAAAATCAGAACACATCAGCAATTTGAATTTTTTCAAGAGTAGCAATTAAATCAATAAACACAATACCAAGGAATTTCACTCATGCTCACGGGTACTGTTTCCCTCAATGTTTTTACTACTGCTGAACAACTAAGATTGATAGTCGTTTCTAGTTCCTAAGCCTGTTTATGGTCAATTTGGATCAAAAGCTCTTTTCAAGGTTGTAATGAGGCTGGGTTATCAAGAAATTATGGTTTTTCTTGGGTAAACAATAAACATTTAGAATAGAGAGCATCTTTGGATGTTGCTTTCAATTTTCTCTCCTTCCACCATTTTTTCTTGATTTATTTCTCTTCTTTGTAGGCCTCTTTCTTTGTTTAAAGATGCACTCCCCCCAACTTATTCAATTTATTCACTTTTTATTTTTGATTTTTAGGGGGAGTGCTCTTCTTTTTCTTTTTGTTTTTCTATACCTGCTCCTTGGATTTTCAACCTTTTCTTCCCATTATTTTTCTACTTGCCACCTTGCTCTCTATCCCAAATGTGCAAGGGACAGGATATGTATTTCTTTTGGCTTGGGTGAACAAGAATAAATAATTTATGCTCATAATGGGTATTCAAAAATTGGAAAAATTATATCAATGTTGGCTTTTTGGCTCTGGGCAGATATATTAAAAACAAATTTTTGCCTTTGTCATTTCCATATTTTTCCAAAAATAGCAAAAGAACTAAAAATTCAACCAATAAAAATTGACAGACAGCGGTGAAAAACTCTCAATTTACTGTTTGGGCTCTCAACTCACCGGTTACTTGGCTAAATTCCTTGAAAAAAATATTTATTGGTTTTAATTAACTACCCTGATTGATTCTCTTGTGAAGTATCCTAATCCTAATTGATTATGGGATTAATCACATGACCTTTTTCTTTCCTAATCTGGTTAGTTAAACTGCCTAATTTCAGAAATTTTTCAAAAATTTTCCTTGTATTTTCTAAAACCTAAAAAAATTGCGGGAATGTACTGCTGCATAAGATATGTCAAAGTGAATATATACAGTACATGCCAAAGATAAAATAAAGAAAAGAAAAAGAAAGAAAAAGAAAAGAAGAGCACCGAAAATAACAAAAAATCACTGGTCCTGGTCCTGGTGGTCCTGCTCCATATGATCATCAGCAGCTGCTGCTCCACCCCCTCTAGCGGAATAGGCTTGTCCCCAGGCCACTGAATATACTCCCTGAACTGCTCAGGTAACATGCCTGGGTATGGGTCAGGTCTAATGGAGTACAAATACTCCTGCAGATGAACCTGGCCCCTATGGATGGAAGTCAGCTGGGCAAAGATATGTTGATGATGTTGATGGAGTAATGGGTCCGCTGCTGCTGGTGGTGGCTCCTGGTGCTGCTCCTCCTCAACCTCCTCATAAGGTGTGCAGTAGGTCTCAATATATGCTCTAGTCATAGGGCGGTGGATGCGAATCGTGGGGTTCACATCCACACCCCTAGATCTGCAGAGGGCAGTGATGAGCGTCGGGAAACCTAAACTGTGATGGTGGAAATGAAGCCAGCTATCTTCTGGGTTATGACCCTGGAGATATCCACATCGCCGCCTGTGAGGATGGTATGGATGAGGTGTGCTACTGGCATCTGGATGTCAGAGACATGATCAGTAGGTGTGACATTAGCAAGGATCAACACAGTCCACATCCTTGCTAATGTTGTCATGTGTTGCCTGTAGATGCGAGCAGCCTGCCCTGAAGAATTCCTCTCAAAGGAATATCTTGGTAAGCAAAGGGTCTGGGCAGTGGCCAGATCTAGAGGTTCATATCCAGCGATCCCCACCTCTCTCATCCTAAGCTGGTACTGGCACTCCATCTGGTCTCTATCCATGGGTTCTGGATACTGGAGTAGTGCATTGATTGTGTCGCAATCAAATCTGATCTCAATGCCCCTAACAAATGATGTTCTATCTGGTCCATGGGCATTGGCGTAGAACTCCCTCACCACAATAGGATCAAAATGGTTGTCTGGGCTGTTGAGGCGCACCCAGTTCCTCCTCTGAATCTCTGATCTGAACTCCTCGTACTCCCCTGGATGGAGTCTAACATTTCTCTCCTTGATGAAGTTACAGTCCTGGATGTCACTGTAAGCTTCTTCAGCTTTTTGTTCCCGGAACCTGCGAGGATCAAAATCAGCATCCTCCTGTGGTGGTTGGCGTGGTCTCTTGCCCTTTTGAGCACCACTCCTAGAATTGCTCCCTCTGACCATCTTGGTGCGTGCCATCTGCAATATTAGTTACCAAAAATTATTTATGCAACGAAAATAGATTATTTAAAATTAATTGATTAAATGGCCAGTTTAAGTCAATAATTAAAATAATCTTCTAATCAATTATTTGCACAAATTTTTTATTTTAAAATTACCTCTTTATTAATTAATTAATTTATTAAGAACATGCAAAAATGATAAGTTAAAGCAAGCCTTAATTAATTATTTAATAACAAGAAGTAGGTAACCAACATTAATGCTCAAAAACCATGTTACTAAGAAACATGCATGAAAGCACAATTATTTTTTATTTTGGTTATGCAAAAAATATATTTTATTTAAACAGGCATGCACCAAAATTAAATATTTTGCAATAATTCATTGAGCATTTTAAAAGAAACCACCTAATATCCTAAACACATTCCTAGCAGCATGCATACTTAAGGCTTTCCTAACAAATATTTCTATCCTAAGGTGTCCTAAAAGCCTTAGTTTCTACCCTAATATTTCTAAAAAAATTAAGGACTCAAATAAAAAATCTAATCGGTGCAAAACTTTTAAAACATTAAAAACATACCTGGTGTAGCTTCAGAAATGGTAAAAGCAAGGGTATGTGAGCAGAAACAACAAAAATGGTAGTTAGAATCTCAGAGAATCAGGGAAGGATTTTGAAATTTGGAAAATTTCTCAATCCCTCCGTTTAAAATAGGCTCAGTGCGTTGTGCGCTGCACTATGCGCTTGGCGTATATGCAGCGCGTGTCTTCAGTGGGAATTGAAGCGTTGCGCATATGCTGCACTATGGGCTTGGCGCATCTGCAGCGCGCGTGCGCTTTAGTATACGCTTAGCGTATGTAAAGCGCACCTGCCAGTTTTCTTTTCTTCCTTTTTGCTGATTTCATTCATTTTACTTTATACTTTACCCTTTCCTAGTCTACACAGGTAGAGACTCAATAAAAATAAAAAAATTAGAAATAACTAAATAAATTAAAAATAAAAAAAATGCTGGGTTGCCTCCCAGGAAGCGCTTGTTTAACGTCTTTTAGCTCGACGCCTGGCTCTTTTTATATTTTCATGGTGGCCTTAATTGAAGGATGATGGCTGATTCTGTGCCACTCCTTCCTGTGAAATCCCATCCTCCAATCCATTTGTTCCCTGCTTCTGCTTCTCTGCCTTCTTCCTTAGTAGCTGCAAGTGTTCTTTTCCTCTTCTTGCACCTCCAACCATACTCTGGCTGCTTTACTCTCATTCTTGGTTTCCTCAGAAATTTGGAAACCCTCCTTTTTCTCTTAGTATCTTGATCTTCTATCAAGATCCCCTTTTTCTTGTCCTCTTGCAGCCTTGCTTGGAATTGAAAGATCCTATCAGTAGGATCTCCTTCACCTTGAAGAGGTTGTAGAATCTTAGGGCTTCCCTTATCAATATGAAAGGTGATCCTTTCATTCGTTGAACGCACTTGGTACTCCCCTTTGTCAATGTCAACAATCAGCTTGGCAGACTTCATAAAAGGTCTTCCCAAAATGGGGGGGACATCAATGTCCACTTCTTCTGTCTTTGCTATGATGAAGTCTACTGAGTACACAAACTTATCTACCCGAACAGGCAAATCTTCTATAATCCCATAAGGGCTTTGAGTAGACTTGTTTTTGAACTGTAGTTCTACATCAACAGGCTTGACCTTCACATCACTCAACTTGTTAAAATACGTAAGCGACATCAAATTGATGCTCGCTCCCAGATCTAGTAAAGCATGAGTGGTAGGTAAATTTTTAATATTTACTGGGATAGTGAACTTACCTGGATCAAGCGCTTTTTCTGTGATAACTACCTCATTGGGTGCCTTTTCTTTTTCTTCAACTTCTATTACTGCATCTTGACTTTCCTCTTTCTCACCTGGTTCATGGACTTTTTCTTCTTGGGATGACTGTTCCTCTAGGATAATTTCCTCATCTTCCTCACCTTCTTCTTGAGTTCTCCCATGTCTTGTGCTAATTGGCCCAATTGATGTTCCAACGCCTTGATTGATGCATCATTATTCTTCTTGTACCCTTCAAAACCTGATATGAGTGCATCCATCTTCTCCTCCAACCTTGAGATCTTGTCATTTACTGAAGGTTGTTGCTGCTGGTAAGGAGCCTGTCTATTCCCACCATTCTGACCTCATCCGGATTGGCTTGGTTGTTCCTCCATCCTTGAGAATAGTAGTTATTGTTGTTGTTGGAGAAACTTCCTTTCCCTCTTTAATTTCCCATGAAATTGACTTGTTCTGCCTGTGTCTCTTGAATAGAACACTGGCCATTTGCGTGGTCTCCCCCACAAAAGTCACAATTCATTGGTTGGGTCTGAACTGGTTGAGAATGGATGGCCTTTAATTGCTGAGGGAGTGCTTCCAAAGATTTTGTGAGTGCCTCTAGTTTCCTTTTGAGTAGTTTCTGTTCAGCTAGAATAGCATCATTGGAATTGAGCTCTAGTACTCCCTTTGCTTGCATCTGTACTGGTTGCCTTCTATGTTGAGCCTGTTGGTCATTATGAGCCATGTTTTCAATGATCATCACAACCCTTTCTGGTTCCATAGACAAGATAGTCCCTCCTGCTGATGCGTCAATGAAGGATTTAGAATCTGGTTTGAGTCCTTTGCAAAACATATTCAACTGAGCAATATCTTCGTAACCATGATTCGGGCATTTCCTCAGCAGGTTCTTGTATCTCTCCCAGGCTTCATAGAGTGACTCATCTGATCCTTGCATGAAAGAGGATATTTCTACTTTTGCTTGGATGTGCTTTCCTGCTGGAAAGAATCTGTCCAAGAAATTTTCTTCCACATTATCCCATGTATGCAAGCTTTGATTTGGATGAGACTTCAACCATTCTTTCGCTTTCCCTATCAAAGAAAAAGGAAAAAGACGTAAGTATACGGATTCTAAGTCTCCTTCTTTAAATCCCATAGTGCCTATCAATTCGTAAAAATTAGAAAGATGGTTATGTGGATCTTCATGATCCAATCCTGCGAATTGATTTGCATTTATGAGGTTGAGATGAGCAGCTTTCAGCTCCAAGGTCCTTGCAGTTGTAGGTAACACAATGCTAGAATGGTAGCGAGGGCCTTGATTTCTGACATAGTCTCCCAAAGTCCTTCTTTGTTGTACTCCTGCCATATCTTGTGGCTCGTCTGTTACTATCCTCCTCCTTCTTCTTTGGCTTCTTTTCCTCCTGGTTGTCCTCTCGATTTCTTGATCAAAGATTGGTTGCTTTGGAGACACCTGACTTCTTAAAAGCATAAACAAAGAATCTGAAGATTGGGTAAAGATAACAAACAAATAATAAATATTTTTTATATATAAAAATACGAAAATAAATTAAATAAAAGAAAAAAATTTAAGAAAAAAATTAAAAAGAAAAATAAAGAAGAATTAAAAGAAAGGAAAATAATTGTAGAAATAAAAAGAAATTAAAAGAAAAAAATTAAAAACTAAAAATAAGAAAAGAAAATACGAAGAAAAAAAATAAAAAGAAAGAAAAAATTAAATATTTTTTTTTTTAAAAGTTTAGGAACAATTGAAAATTCAATCGTCTAAAACTTTACAAATTGATACACCACTCCCTGGCAACGGCGCCAAAACTTGATGGGTTTCCTGGCAAGTTTACCAGTAGTCCAGTAGTTTTAGAGTAAGTAGAGTATCGTATCCACAGGGAGCGGTTTTAACTTGTAAAGTTAAAGTAATTGTATTTTCAATAAAACGTTTTCGTAAAGAGAGTTAGTGAATTTTGAAATAAAATAAACAAAGATAACACGAGAGAATGAGTATTTAGGACTAGGATTTGATTTCGTTTCATCTCCCCCCTTGTGTATTCAAACTCCTTTTCCCTTATTTATGATCGTACTTGTAATTACCTTAACATTGTTTAATTACAATAATTATAAGGCATGCCTGGTAATTATCGTACCCGCAAATTCCCCTATAACATCATAATTAAACGTCAAAAGCTATTCTCTACAGGCATTCAAAGTGGCATTTGGCGACCCCGAACATTCCCCGTATTTTGCAATCAGCGCTATCGAATTAGCCACACTTTCACATAAGGCACCTACGGAAGGGTGTGTCACTCACTGAACCTCCGATCTTTAGAATACAATCCTTATGCTACGATATGACTAACCCGAGTACCTTTAGCAATCCGAGAATAAGCTTCATTAACAGCTCCATGCTCACCTACCTCTGATACTAGTCGGAGTTCCACTTTTTGTATCCAGAGCACTAGCCTACCATCCCGGCGCACGCGCGGAGTTGATGCATTACACACAACATAAAGATACCGATAAATTACAAGCATAGAATCATAAATAAAATAAAAAAGAGAATTCTTATACACAAGGGGATTGAATCTACTACATCAAATCCTACTAGAGAACTTAGCTACTCATGGTAGCCATTACAAACTACTGAGAAATCTGTCACCTTTCTCAATCCTATACTACTCTCTCTCTGTATGAGTGTGTCTGTGACCTTTGCCAAGGGCTCTATTTATAGACTTGGAAAACCTTCAAGGGATCAGGTTGTGATGTCACTGGTGAGTGTTTAATCCAATCAGAGGTGACCTTTTCATTAATTGACGTCATTTGAGTGAAGTTTGACCAATCAGGAGCTTCCCCTTCATTAATTGACGTCACTGCGCGCGTTTTCAACAATCAGAAGTCGCGCGCTTCATGTGCGCTTAGCGCACATGAAGCCTGACCATTCTGCTCATGCGCTCTACGTGCGCTAAGCGCATGTGGAGCGTGTGACATGCTGCAGCTTTCCTTGATTTGTGGATTTAACCTCTTGATTCCTTTCTGATCTTATCTGGTTTTCCTTTATCCCTTTATCCGAATTATTATTGTATTTATCTGCCCTGGATTTGAATTGAAAAGATTCTTTGCAGGATTTTCTGATTTTCTTTTATTTATTTAATTTCTGAATCTTCAATATCCTCCCTTCTGATGCTTTTTCCACTCTTGTTCCAAATCTGTTATAATTCTGCACAAAATAGCAAATTTCTATTTAAAATAGCATCATATTCAAATTTGTATCAAATAAATACAATTATTATAAATATTAACAAAAAGGAATATTTTGGGGCATAAATTACTATTTAATTCTTGATAAGTGTAATAAAAACTATATGAAATTAACGCTAATTTTACACTTATAAAGATCTCATCGGTTTCCATGTTTGCACAGCAATAACGTCAATAGAGCTGATTGGCCAGAAAAAAGAAGCGAAAGAAAGTAAAAAAAGAAAAAAAAATCAGAGATTCACTTAAGATGAGCAGAAGACTGACTACAAGAGAGGAGTTTTTTAATTTGTAAATTTTCTATTTTGGTTGTTTGATTGTATGTATGTTGAGCAAGCATACTTAGTTATGTATTGTTTATTTATTATAACATTGCATAATCGCTATGCGAATTTATTATCTACCTGATGTAAAAGATTTATTATTCCATCTGATGTAAGTGCCATTAAATTGCCCTTAAAGCTTAATCTAATATCTTTGTTCGACAAAAAAAACCATATCCACCTAAAAAAAGTCTCGACTCATTAAAATCTATATACATTAAATAAATATTTTAAAATTTATATTAATTATAAAATATAAATTTTAAATAATATTTTTAAAATATTTTAAATTCTAAAATAAATATATAATTAATTTAAAAGAATTTAAGTTTGAAATTAAAAAGAAAATAGAATGACATGTATTATTATTAAAAAAACAAGAGGTTAAATAACTCTCAAAAGAATATATTTTAATTTAACATATTAAAATTCCTATAATCCTTAATTCTTTTAATCGCAAATTGTAAAATTTATATACAAATAAAGAAGTAAGACCCACGGAGAATAACTCCTCCATTATCTTTGGGATATTTGTTTTTTTGGCTATTCATCTTTTTCTTTTTGGATCCATTATATTAATGTAACTTTTTTTAATATGATAACCCGATTTTGCTTTAAGAAAATCAAACATCAACCATTTGAATCAAACATTTATTGATAACCCACCATTATTCTAATCTAATTATATCTTATTACATTATAAAAAAAAAAGGATTCTACACCTAACAATTCTTCAATGAGAGGCACAAGATTAATAAATAATCACGTTTCTATAATTCTCATCTTTCATGAGTGGTACAAATAAAATAAGATTTACATGATATAAATTACTAATTTTCTGATATTAAAGCATCTATGTACCTTTAGTTAACAGTTTAATTTTTTTTTGGAATAATTGATTAATCATATGGATATTCCCATATAAGAATTGTTAAAATAGAGGAAGTTAAGAACTCAATGGATGAAAATTATCTAAGGCCATCTCCTTTAGTCTTCTCAATGATCTCAATTCTCAAAGTAAGCACCCATGCTTACAAAGATAAGGCTGTTAAAGAGTATTTGTTTGAGTTCTTAAAAGAAGCATAAGTTCTAAAATGGTGTTTTTTTATTTATTAATTTTTTTGTGCATCCCAATACCTACATAATGGTATGTGGGGTTGGAGCTGACCTGACACCCTTTCTTATGATGCTTCAAAAACATAACATAAAAAATAAAACAATAAAATGAAAATTAGAGATTGGCCAAAATGTAGGCCCCAAGCTTATGAACTGCCATATAGATATGGTTAGAATGGAAGGTGTATAAGAAAAGTTACACAGTTAATCATGGCTAGTCCCACAATGCAAGGATTGACATACAACCCAATCCTGCAAGAAGTGCAAAACTTGCTCCAATTTGGAGCCTAAAACTACTTAGCATTTTTGTGTTCATGAAGTCAGTGGCAAGAAGATCAACAAGTGCCATGTTAATGAGGATCCCTGCAGATGCTGATAGAAGAACCCCTTCAACTATTAGTGCCTTTGGACTATTTTCATGGTAGATGTTTGATATGCCAATACCAATAACAATTCCAATTGGGAAAATGAGGCAAAAGAATAGTACCATAATTGCAATCTTATAATATTTAAATTGTGCCTAATCAAAGAAAGACATAAAGAAAGAAAAGGTATTAATAAAAGTGACATTTTTTAGTATAAAGATTAAAAATTGATATGCAAGAAGTACCTGAGAAATACACCCACCAAGTCCCAAGCCTTCAAAGCATTGATGGAAACTTAGTACTGCCACTAGAGGTTTGATTGTGTTAGGACTTTCAGACACCCCAAGAGATATCCCTAAAATGATTGAGTGCAGCACAATACCCAGCTCCAAAATCTGTATTTTTAGTATAATTAATTGAAAACAAACTCAAATCTCTGTAGTCTGTACATTTTCTCTGTAATATTCAGCAGCAGTAACACTTTGATGATAAAAAATGATGTGATGCATCATTGTAGTTACCTGAGAAACTATGGTATACCGAAGAAGATCCGGTGAATCTAATGTCTCTGATGCAAGTGCAAGGCTATGAACATGAGTCTCTTCATCCTCATTCAGTGGCTGAGCTTTCCTTATCTCAGATCTTTTATGGTACCCCATAACCAAAGCTTCCATAATTAATGTCCCAATGGCTGCTATCATTGCCACAAACCCTGAGAAAGGAAACATTCCCCATGGCTTTTCACCTATACATGGACTTGTTAAGGCCTCAAAAGCATCAGGAAGTATGTGGATGAATCCAGTTGCTAGGATCACTCCAGCAGCAAATGCTTTAACCAGGAAATAGAATTTATTTTCTGGGTTCAGATATGATGAGTTTTTTGCCAATATTGGCAGGCACACACCAATTAGGCTAGCAATTAAAATTGATGCCATAGCAATCAATTTGTACTTCAATGCCTCAGATACACTATGATCTGATTCTTGTCCTTGGTCATCACAGATGCATTTTGCTAAGACCAAGTTTTGTTGAAGAAGAATAATGATAGATATGGTTAAGAATTTGCTTGTTAAAAACTTGATCATTGTATTCAAGGATTTGTGAAAGGAAAAAGTAGTAGTCACTGGAATTGGTTAACTGAGATGAATTTGAAGTGGCTGAAATACAACTACAGAATAATTTGAAGTATAATTAGTAAAAGCTAGAAAAAAGGACAAAAAAAAAAAGCAACTGCCAATGGGAAAATTGGTGATGAATACAAAGAAATTATTTGTGCTAAATCACAAATGGACGGTATACAAGTGCCTTTATCTGTCTTTTTGTTTTGTCACCCTTGGAATCTGTGCCGAAGAATGATAGAGCTTGTCTCTTGGGATTCCCATTAGTCTTGTTGATCTTAAACTATAGCAACAAACCTTGTCTTCTTCTGGTTGAATCCATCTTAAAAATGAAATAAATCTTGGACTTGGTCTTGAAAGAGACTGTCTGTGTTACAGTGTTATGGCTGTAACTTAAAAAATGTAATAATAATTTGAGAAATTTTACTTATACCCCAATTGTACAATTTTTTATACAACAAAGAGAGGGCACTAGTGTACTTCCTTCATATACCTATTGATCACGTATAATTCTTAATAACAGTTAAAAAATTCACTAGAATTGTTTACTGTATGCATTACT
This sequence comes from Sesbania bispinosa, assembly GCA_026901365.1. NCBI lineage: Eukaryota > Viridiplantae > Streptophyta > Magnoliopsida > Fabales > Fabaceae > Sesbania > Sesbania bispinosa. The sequence goes on from QLOH01000818.1 coordinate 65,248, forward strand.
GTCGTTTATGAGTACATTGCCAACACGTTGACTTGCTAGTAGATGGCCTTGTACTAGTAGCTAAGGAGGCTTAGTTTCCTCCTAGCTTTGCATCTAAAGCTTGTACTATTATGATTTATTTATACAGCTTTGTCATTTCCTATAAGATGTCTCTTGATATGTCTTGAAGCTTCTTCAATTTGCTGCATGTTCAGTATAATATTTTCTCTATAAATGTGGATCACTTTTTTGCACTCAGCTTGTATTAGCGGCTCCTCCATAACTTTGCTTAATTCTCTATGCTTGATTCTCCAAATATTAGTTCTGTTCTTAAAGCTTCTTCTTGGCTTGGTGGGCTTCACAAGTTACTTCAGGCCGGCCTGAGTATAACTGAGCATATCAGCCCATTTTCATACCCATATACATATACATACATATATACATATGGTATGTATGTAAAGAGAGCAGTTTTTTAAGTAAACTAGCAAATCGGTCCCTGACTTTTTTAGGGTAATGCAGTTTAGTCCCTAAGAAATAGAAAACCTCAATATAGTCACTGACTTCTTGCTTTTTCTGTCACTATAGTCCAATTGTGTGCTTCCCGTTAATTTTTTTATGACGTGTCATGTTTCGTGACACCGTGCCACAATATTTGCCATATTTGCCATCGGGGCACATAATAACGTTATTGGGGTTGAGACATTCCAATGAAAAAGGGGGAGAAGAGAGAAAAATGGAGAATAGGAAGCGCAACGACTATTGGAATTGAAGTTTTTAAAACAATAAATTTGACAAAACCACATCATTTTTGTGCCACGGTGGACACTTTAGTGACAAACAGTGTCACAGAGTGTCACTAAACGTGACACGTCGTAAAAAATTAACGGAAAACACACAGTTGGACTATAGTGACAGAAAAAACAAGAAGTTTATGACTATATTGAGGTTTTATATTTCTTAAGGATTAAATTGCATGAACATAAAAAATCGATTTGCTAATTTACTCTTTTTTTTTCGTTGACCAGGAATCCCTTACGGACATAGCCCTCTTAAGAATGACCAGTTCATAATTCGAACCACTAACCTTGTGGACTATGTTGCATGGATACAACATGGGGCACACGACCAAATTTAAAAATTATAGGACATGACACGATTATAATACAACAAACAAAATTAATATAAAAGCACAAATTTTAATGTGAAAGAGAGAATCACTACATTAAATTTGAGGTTTGAGTCATTTTAGACAAAATAAAATACTATCAGGTATCTAGTTATTAAGATATTTTCCATCTTTATTAGTATAAAAGTTCAAAAAACTAGAGAAAAAAATTGTAAAACATAAGTAGAAACATCCATGAGTGTCTAACATAAATACATGTCCGACATGGACAAGATTATTTGAAGTGCCTGTACTTCCTAGCTTGTAGGTAAGGTCCATCAGAATCACAGTGCACTCTCACTGTGACCAACAGGCAGAATCAAGATCTATGGTTAATGGACACAATAAAATGCTATCAGGTACTCCCTCCGGACTTGAATATAAGCAAAAAAAAACTCATATTTGGTGGACTAAAATATAAGCAAATCCTAACTAATTTTACTCTATTTAATGAGATAAACCCAAAATGCCATTGATTTTACTTTCCAACCACTCTATTTAATGAATCATGTGCCAATAAAAAGAGAGCATGTCCACTTTAAACAATTTTCAATAAAATTGAATGTAGGTAATTTAGGCAATGCAACTACTCTTTACATAATACCAAGAAAATTTAATAAATTTAACCAATTTTCTTAATAAGTGTGAATTTAGTTATTTTTACTTATATTCAAGTCCGGAGGTAGTATCTAGTTATTATGATATTTTCCATCTTTATTGGTATAAAAGTTCAAAAAATTAGGAAAAAAAATTGTAAAACATAAGTAGAAACATCCACGAGTGTCTAACATAAATACATGTCCAACATGGACAAGACTACTATTTTGAAGTGTTCGTACTTCATAGCTCGTAGGTAAGGTCCATTGTATCACAATACACTTTCATTGCAACCAACTAGTATGACAAGACCATTAATATGCTTTGCAGAGGACATACTTGCTAATGTTCGGAGCTGCAGAACAGTGGGGGAACGAAGAGACTTTAATGCAAGCACTAAAGGTTGTAGTGGAATGCGAGCCCTCATGCTGACAGTAAAAGCAACTAAACAAAAGGGGATATTAATGCAAAAGACACATTAAAAACTGGGTTTTGTCTTTGGTTCCATCAATGTGCATTGACCAGAACCCGCTTGTTTATTTCTTCCAACACACATTATAACTAACATGTAGTGTGGAGTGGCAACATTGTCCACTTGAGTTGAGGTTTTGTTTGTTACTATAACCGTTAACCAATCATGAAGGTTTCTGGCTTTTGCGCTTTGTTCTTGCTGCTTGGGACATCTTTCACCTTCTTTAGTCCCACTCGTGCCTCCAGGTTTCCCGGTAGATATTGTCTATCCATTTGTTGCAATTCTTCATTTCATTTGAGAATACAGAATTTACATTTTTTTTTTTCTGTTTTAACAATGTGAAGCCTTTTTAATGCCATCCCAGATTTGGTTGCTACCAGCTGTGGTGATAAAATAACACTGATTGCAGTAAGCAGGAAACTCAAGGTATGGAATATGCTTTTAAAAATTTATGTATTTCATATCAAAACCAAATTACTATAATGGGATGAAAATTTAGTAAAGTTAACTTGTGTTCTCTTCCATTCAATTTCAGGAAAATGGCAGTAACAATAAGGGTGATGTGACTCTGGATGATTACCTTCCCATTGATCCATCACCAAGTTCAAAGACATCTTATCCGGGACCTATTGAGCATGGAACTCCTCTTAATCCATATATCCCAAAACCATCGCCTCCTGCTCCTCCTATGTTTGGAGATTCTGACTAATTTGCTCTTCTCTTCATGCTAGTGCTAGTGCCAATGCTCAAAAGACTAATGTTACTTACATACTCTTTTGAACACTCTATTTAATACATTCTCCATTGTTGGGTCAAAAAGAGTGTTCAAAATGGTATATTGGTGGCATTTCTCATGCTCTAAAAGAATAGATTGTGCACAGGTTGTCTAGTCAGCTATTTTGTACATTGTCATGGTTATTCTGTTTGCCTGCTACTGTAATGAATCCTTGTCTTCTCATGTGCTTGTTGTCAAAAATAATTTGTCTTTTAGGATCCTATAAAGTGGTCCGTGTATGTACTTGAAAGGATCATGTTCATGCAGATCCCAATGCTTGTTAATTTTGTTAAGTGTTATTGCAACTTCAGCAATGATTCTTCTTCTTTTCTTTTCTTTCAATCCCTCATTCTTGTGAGGTGTGGATTTATTTTAAATGTTAGACTATTGTTATTACCAATGTGATCCTTTATTCCAAAATTGGGTATTCTTTGTTTCTAATTGAAACTGAGGTGGATGGTCCCAAAAGTAATGATATAGCTAGCCAGCCATGACCCTTGATGACTCTACTTTATCTGGAATTCTACCAACAAAGAATAGCTAGTAGCTTTGATTGTTTTGTCTTATATTTAGCCACCACCAAACATGCAAAGGCCAGGAGAAGACAATGGTTCCATCACCATTAGACACCCAAGTCAAGGGCTTTCAGAGCCTTGTTGGACCAATGCATGTGCTGTCTGTCACTGCTGGCTGTAAACACTGTTCCCATTGTGCTCCTTGACTACATTTGACCAGAGGAGGAGAAGAAGAGAAAGAGGGTTGTTGGGGGAATGTTGAATGGAGCAACAGAGACTATTTGGACGAAATAGCAATTACATAAAAAAATTACTTCCATTGCCCTATAAAAGATCTCCACCCTCCATTTCTTTATTAACATAACTGACGGTTATAAACAACTTCCACACCGTCTAAACAAACCCCTAATTGCATGGTTGAGAGCTTCAGCATATGGCCAAAACAAAAAGTAACAAAAAGCTTCAACAGGATGATGAACCAATCTTCTCCATTTGCATGTGGATCCAATTAAATTTTATTTGTGACTATAATTATTACTCTAGTTGAAATTTTTCTTGGGCTTAAAGCTTAATATTTTACATTTATTCCAAGTTTTAACTCACACAAGTGTAGCCAACAGGTAATAAATATAACCAAACAATTAGGAATAACTGTAAAGCTCTATATAATTTGGTCCCCTCAGGTAAATTAATACCCTTGCATGTTTTTATTACCATTGTTTCTATAATTATTGAATAAAAAATCAAGGTCTAAACATGGGAAAAGAAGGGTAATTTTCTATGATTCTATCCTCTCTCGGAATATAAAATTTCAAGACACTGAGAGACAACATTCTACTTCTATCTGTAAAATAACTGGAACTTGCATTGGCCGGCAACAAGACTTATTGCACACAAGAAGCAAAAGGGTGATGTTAGTTGATTTGTTTACGTTTCCACTTGGGACGATGCACCCAAATCATTGTATATGTTTTTCATAAGAATGTTCTAATAACAAACAAAATAACTGGTTTTCAAACTCATAAAAAGACAATCTAGAAGATATTCCAATTATGTGCTTTTTCCAAGAAGTGGTTGTATATAAACCAGTCCAATACTAAAAATGAGAAAGTCTGAGTCTCCACTCTCCACCACTCTACCTCCTTCACACTACACTCCTTTCTTTCTCTCTCAGTTGTAGACACACACACACAAAGAAAGAAGGGAAAGAAGGAAAGTTCAACCTGTTCTACCAACATGCAATGTTTACACTTCATTGTAGATGTTGCTTATTAGCACACCTCATAACTACTAGTCCCATGTTGCAAGATTTGCATTTGGTGATTTCCACTTGAAACCTTTAGTTGTATTCAGTTCTTCAGGTTCAGCTTAACAACTATAGGATGCATAAACTCCCAATGGCTTTTTGGAATTGGAACAGAAATGTGTTTCCAAAATCTATCTTGCTTGTTTGCATCTTCATTCTGATCACCACTATGAAGTTTGCAACTTCCTTGGCTCTAGAGGCAGGATGCAGCCTTAGAATTCATCTTTCACCCTTGTTGAATGATTCAAGTTGTGGAGCAGCATTTGATGCTTACCTCTATGCACTTGGTCATCGGGCAAATCAAACAGGGAAGGTTTTCTTGGATTCTACTGAGCAAAGAAATTGTCTGTTTATAAAGAGTTTTAAAGATAATACTATTTTTGGTTGTGGAATTGAGAACCTAACAAGTGGTGCTGGTGGATGTTCTGACTTCTTGGTTGCTGATGTTAGGAATAAATTAGGAAATGAACTTAGAAGTTTGGATGAAAACTGTAAACTTAACACTTCAGGTAACAAGTGGGAACAATCATGTCCTTCCTGCTTGAGAACCTGGAAAACCATAGGAGGGATAGATTCCAGAAAGACCAACATCCAAGCTGAAAAAACTGAAGCTGATCTTTGTAGAATTGCTGTACTTGTGACATTGATAAGCAGAAAAATTGAAAATGAGATATATGTCCACACAGTTCTGAGATGCCTGGGAAAACAACATATTTATGCAGGTAAATATAAACATAAACTTTGTATTAGCTGTTCAGTATCTTATATGTAATGCTACTTAGTCTATTATGTTGGTGATCACTCTTCATTATTGTAGCTGAAAATCAAACCACAGAAGGCAATCAGAAGATGAAGAGTGATAGAGATGATACTACAGGTGCTTAAATGTTTAAAGTATTAATCATGTTTCCAAATATGCAGATTGCTGTGTGCTCTTCAATTCCTGACTATCAATGCCTTTATGTGGAATTAGGTATGTGGATTCTGATTGGAGCAATAGTAGGGGTTATTCTGTTAATAGTTATCACTGTATACATCATGCTTCGTAGATATTTCAGATCAGCCCCACCAAAAAACAAAGGTAAGACCTAAATTATTTCAAACTTATATTAGAAACCATCATAGATAAAGGCTATTATTCTTATTACTAGTTTTTTCACAGTAACATTTGGAGACATGTTAAAGAAAACTGCTTGTCCAATAGTTTCTATCAAGGAAGTGTATGCTGCCACTAACCATCTGAATGGAATGAATATCATTGGGGAAGGAACTGCAGGTGAGATTCTTTTTCCCTCTTTGTTGAAAGCTGGTGATGAGAAAATTTGGTTTAACCTATTCATGAATAGATCTAGAGGTGTTGAAACAATACAGATACAGCCTAATGTAAAATATTCAGTTAGTTTCTATAGTTTTGAATAGCTTTAAGCTACAAGCATTAGATAAGAGTTCTAGAGTTCAAATCTTGGCTCTTTCCCTTACCAAACCAATTGAAGATGTGCACTTATTTGTTTAATTTGTCCAAGCTTGATTAAATCTGTATGCATAAAGCATTCTTATTTCTGGATTTCAATTTTAGGTAAGGTCTACAAAGGCACAATGAAAAATAAACAGGAGGTTGCAGTAAAGCACATAATCAATGATGATGGAAATATGGAAACTTTTGTCAGAGAAGTTACAAGCCTATCTCATGTCAGGCACCCAAATCTTGTTACTTTGCTGGGTTGCTGTGTTGAGGGAGATGAATGTTTTATTGTCTATGAGCTATGTCCCAATGGGAGTCTTTCTGAGTGGCTATTTGGTAATTATAATTTATCCCTATTACTCCCATGAGAGTTTGAACTTTGTTTGCTCTATCTTTGAAGATTTGACAAGTGAATGCATCAGGGAAGAACAAGGTGTTGTCCTGGACACAGAGACTAGAAATTGCAATTGATAGTGCTCGAGGTCTTTGGTTTTTACACTCATATCCTGGAGGCTGCATCGTTCACCGTGATATCAAGGTTAATATTTATAAGCATCTCACACATTCTAATTTGCATTTTTCCTTTGCAACAATCTTTAGAAACTAGTACAAAAGAATTGAAACTTAAATGCTACCTTTGAATGAAAGGTCCAACAACACTTAGATGATAGGGATCAATAAAATGATGTATATTTCCCATGCAGCCAACAAATATTCTTCTTGGGTCTAAATTTGAGGCAAAGCTATCAGATTTTGGACTGTCTAAAGTTATTGAGGTGGGTGAAACGTATGTTAGTTCAGAAGTGAGAGGAACTTTTGGATATGTGGATCCTGAGTACCAAAGCAATCACCGTGTGAATTCATCAGGTGATGTTTACAGCTTTGGCATGGTACTTCTACAAATCCTCTCTGGAAAGAAGGTCATAAATTTGAAACTGAAGAAACCAATGTCACTGAGTAAAATGGTCAGAAACCATAAGTCTTAATTGTTTTACTCTATTTCATGCATTTTTATCTTTTATTTTTTTGACAATATGTGCCAATTTTGTGTGACATCATTTGTTAGGCAAAAGCACTCACCAGGGATGGCAGCATTACAGAATTTGCTGATCCTAAACTTCAAGGAGATTACTCTGAGGAAGCATTTGATTTTACACTTAAGCTGGCTCTGTCATGCACATCACTCAACCAACATCGTCCGTCCATGGAGCAGGTTCTTAAAAAACTGGAAGAGGCCTTATTAATTTCAAAAGGGTGGAAGGTTTCTACTACAGAAACTCCAGAAGACAATGTTTGATCAGAGTTTTGGAAATTGGTTTACAAATTTTTAAGTACTTGTCATGAGAATGTTGTTTCTTTGTATATGATTGGATTCTGTGATTAACTAGAACCTTTTTTTGTTACACAATAAAAATATTTGTATCAAATTCCTGAGATGCTTAAAAAGAATGGCACCCATAAAAGTCATTGTTTGCTTAGGTATTCTGGATGATTATTATCTAGGGTCCATTACATAAGAGTGATTTCTGATTTTTAATTTGAGCTACGAGGAATACCGAAGGCTCAAGAGTCTAATTATACTGTTGATTTAGTTTGAGTTTTGTATAGGGTGGGTTAAATGATGCTATTTCTAAATTTTCTATAAATATGATGTAATATGGTTTTGTTAATGGTATTTTTTTCACATTCTACCAAAAAAGTTGCAATAAATGATAAATCTACCAATATAGCCTTATCACAGCATATTTAGATCCTCTAAAGTGATAGAAATAAGGTGATACAGCCATGAATTAGAAAATCAATAGTTAAAATTTAGATAACTCCACAGTCTGTCATGAATTAGAAACTCCTTACTTTCCCTTCTAAAGTGACCTTCTCCCTATACAGGAAGTGTTAACCAAGATGTTTGTACACTGGTAAGGTTGTTACTCTGTTAATCAACTATTTCAGTGATTATGTAACCTATAATTTGCAACTGTTAGCTCCTGGTGGAATGTGCAGACCACTCTCCTTGTTTAAAAACTTAAATGCAAAGTTAATGAAGACGACAAGTCCATTCTTCTCTATTTTCTCATTCTTAATTGGTTATCTCCATTATCCAAGTAACAATATTATAGCCAGCAGAACTGAAACAACTATAAATAAAGGAAAAGAACACAAGCTGAACATACATAATTATCAAGCATCAGCACCATCAGAGGCTTTTGGAGCAAAAGGATCATGAGTTGGACCAACATCCTGGCCAATGTGGCGCTGCACAAGGCGCTGCAGATCAGCCATAACCTTATGCTCCCTTTTGGCCTTCTCTTCATAGTTAAACATAGCCAAAGCACGCTTGTCTTCTGCACTATAAACCTGGTTTTCTTTCCTAATACGAATAGCATTCATCCTCTGATGCCTACTACCACTCATCACATAACCAAGGCTCTCAAACTTCTGAATCTCCTCTGCAGAAAGACCCACTTCTCCTCTACGAGGAATACGCTTCCCTTGTTGAACATACTGAGCAATGGCATCACCTTCACCAGGCCTAAGCGCACCACCATAGCTGATATGCCCCTCAGCTCTAGGCAGGGGCATTGGCCCAACCGCGGGTTCATTATCCAAAGCTGGTTTCTTCTGTGACTCGAACAATTCCTTTAACTTGAGAGCCTCAGCATTAACCTCCGTCATCTTCACCTCATCAATCATTGCTATACTCTTTGCAGTTGCACCAGCCGAACCAGAACCAGAATCCTCGTCCGAACCCTCACTTTCAGTTTCGGACCTTCTCTTTGTTCTTCTTCTGCTGCTGCTGCTCCGTTTCGATCGAGACCTAGAAGAAGAAGAATGCTTCCTCTTCCTTCCACTATCATCAGAGTCATCATCACTTTGGCTCTCTTCACTCTCATCTGAATCGCTATACCTGCTCTTCTTCCTCTTCCTGTTCTTGCTCCTATTCGCTTTCCTTCTACTGCTCCTCCTACTCTTTCTCCGCTTACGATCTTCTTCCGATTCTGACTCGCTATCGCTATAGGATTTCCTTGAAGAACTCTTTCTTCTCTTCTTCCTCGAACGCGAATCGTCCGATTCACTATCGTCAGATTTCTCGGACGCGGATTCAGATTTTGCCCTAGGTTTAACCTCCTTGTCGCTCTTTCCATCGCTGCCATCTCCGTATTTCTCAGAAATTTCTTCGGCTTTGTCATAATCATTCAGATCTTCGTTCTCGTTCCTCGGAGGACTGGGTGTGACGTTCCAGATACAGTGCTTCAGCGCCTTCCTCATCTTCTGCCTCTTGAGCCTTCGGTATTCCTCGTAATTCAAGCCCTTCAACTCCTCATCGGACTCGGAATCAGAGCGCTGCCAATCCCCGCGGTCGCGGTCCAGATACGCACTGTTTCGGCGACCGAATTTCCTTGGCAGAGCGTTGCCATTCGGACTTCCGTTGGTGTGTCTAGGGCTTCTGTGTTTAGGCGATTCTGATCGACGGCGGCGGTCATTGTAGCGGTCGTATGAGTCGTAGCTAGGGCTTCGGCCGCGGCGATAGTCATCGGAGACATCGGAGTCAGTGGTGCGGCGATCGTTATGTCGGTGGCGTTCGTAAGGGATTTCAACCGTAGAGGATGGCCTTACCATCGCGAACAGATTGAAAGGAATAGGTTGGGGCGCCGTTCACTTGTCTTGGATATTATTGCATTTTGTTTAAAAAAAATAGGTTAAATATATTTCCTGAGCATAAAATAGTTATTTGAGATTTAATTTTATTCATGTAATTCAACAACTCTTAGATGATATGGATAAATAAAAGAAATTATGTATATTTCTCATGCAGCCAACAAATATTTTTCTTGGGTCTAAATTTGAGGCAAAGCTATCAGATTTTGGCCTTTCTAAAGTTATTGAGGTGGGTGAAACGTATGTTAGTTCAGAAGTGAGAGGAACTTCTGGATATGTGGATCCTGATTACCAAAGCAATCACCGTGTGAATTCATAGGTGATGTTTACAGCTTTGGCATGGTACTTCTACAAATCCTCTCTGGAAAGAAGGTCATAAATTTGAAACTGAAGAAACCAATGTCACTGAGTAAAATGGTCAGTCTTAATTGTTTTACTCTATTTCAAGCATTTTTATCTTTTATTTTTTTGACACCTTGTGCCAATTTTGTGTGACATCATTTGTTAGGCAAAAACACTCACCAGGGATGGCAGCATTACAGAATTTGCTGATCCTAAACTTCAAGGAGATTACTCTGAGGAAGCATTTGATTTTACACTTGAGCTGGCTCTGTCATGCACAGCACTCAACCAGCAGCGTCCATCCATGGAGCAGGTTGTCAAAAAGCTGGAAGAGGCCTTATTAATTTCAAAAGGGTGGAAGGTTTCTACTACAGAAACTCCAGAAGACAATGTTTGATCAGAGTTTTGGAAATTGGTTTACAAATTTTTAAGTACTTGTCATGAGAATGTTGTTTCTTTGTACATGATTGGATTCTGTGATTAACTAGAACCTTTTTTTGTTACACAATAAAAATATTTGTATCAAATTCCTGAGATGCTTAAAAAGAATGGCACCCATAAAAGTCATTGTTTGCTTAGGTATTCTGGATGATTATTATCTAGGGTTCATTACATAAGAGTGATTTCTGAAATCTAGGCTTATTTAATCTCTAACTTTTTGCAAACTTAGTCAAGTATAGTTGTGCTATGCATACTTTTTTTATTGACTTGATAAATAGAGTTACAAAAACAGCTTTTTCATTTGAGTAAAGAGAACCAAGGGTGATATTCCAATAGATATTAACTCAAAATCTATAGTTGTGCAATAACTGGCTAATTTCATTGCCTTAGGGATGTCCCATGAAACAAGTGGGACTTACAGATGCTAGTTCTTTTTCAGATAAGAGTTAAAGACAGTATGAACATGAACACTAGGTATTGGAGAACTACAGCCATGCTGGATTCTTCAAAGCAGTGACAGCGGCTTTAACTTGAAGATAGCTGCTAAGGCTGTAGATTCCCCTTACTCTCCCTTGCCCACTCATCTTATATCCACCAAAAGGTATTGCTGCATCAAAGACATCATAGCAGTTGATCCATACTGTTCCAACTCGCAATGCACGCATCAAGGTGTTAGCAGTGTCCATATTCTGAGTAAAAACTCCAGCAGCCAGGCCATAGGAAGTTGCATTGGCCCTTTGTATCACCTCCTCTAGATCCCTATAGTTTATTTCAACACAGAAAAACTAATAATTAAGAATAGAAACTATGAAGAGTGTAAAAAAAGTGATGGTATTTTGACTAGTGATTTACAACATACTTGAATTTTAAGATAGATTGTACTGGACCAAAGATCTCATCTTTTGCTATCAACATGTTGTCCTGTAATAATAGTCGAGAAATCATTTTGGTTATTTACTTATATTCCAGAACTATGTCATTATTTGTTAAGAGATAGAAAGAGTATGTATAATGCCTGAACATTTGAGAAAACAGTGGGTTGGATGTAGTAGCCTTTGGAGCCAACTCTTTGACCACCAGATTCAAGTGTAGCACCACCTTCAATGCCTGATCTTATGTATTTCAGGATCTTCTCAAATTGTGTAGAATCAATCTGAAACATATACAACTATCAATCTCATCACCCCTTAACATGACACTTACTTAGCATTTATCTAAACATCTGTGAAAAAAATTTGAGAAGAATTCTGTTGGTATAATGAGCAATTGCAAAATGATAGGTTCTTCTACTAACTCAAACCAAAGTTTTTGAAAAACTTGGATGTTATTCTTGTGTGGACCATAGGTTCTCTGTGATATGAGGTTCATTGGGAAGAGAAGATAAGAGATAGTCATAGATACCTGAGGACCTTGCTCAACCCCAATTTTGAAAGGGTCTCCAACCACACGTTTAAGGGCACGGGCCTTAGCCTTTTCCACAAATACATCATATATGCTTTCATGAACAAATGTGCGAGAACCAGCACAACAACATTGACCCTGCAGAGAGACAAAACAAAACAACTTGAACCATATTGGATCACTGTGCAAAAAATTAAAATCCTGAGAATGCATGGTTCTTCTCATATAGAATAACATAAAATAGGATCATGAAACCTGATTAAAGAATAAGGCAGAGTGTGCAGCCTCAACAGCCACATCAACATCAGCATCCTTGCACACAATGAAAGGAGATTTTCCACCCAACTCCAGAGTTACTGGCTTCAGATTGCTTTGTGCAGATAGTCCTAGTACAATCTTACCAGTGCCAGTGGATCCTGTGAAAGCAAGCTACAAAACAAAATCAACCAAATTTTAGTTTTTAATATGTAAATGCATACATGCATTGGATAGAGAGTCACAAAAATGAAGGATAAAGTTTGTGATGTCTCAGAAGAATGCTTCCACTAAGCATTTGAGTTTTGAAGTACCTTGTCAACATCCATATGACTGCACAGAGCTGCACCAGCAGTTGGACCATAGCCAGTGATAATATTTAGAACACCAGGAGGAAGTCCTGCCTGTTGCATCAAATCCATCAGTGAATACTATCACAGATGTATAGACACATGCATTATCACAATCTATTTGTTTGTAAGTAATTTTGATAGGTTCATTTCAAATTGCATATTAATAACCCTGACAATGATAACATTTAAAACTTGTCCACATTTTCTTTCCAGTTCCAGTTATTATTGCTGAAAAATGCTTACAAAAGTGACATTCAATCCAAACCACTATACACAAGTGTGGTAAGCCTACCTCAAGAAATAGCTTTGACACATAAAGGGCAGAAAGAGGTGTCTGTTCTGCAGTTTTCAACACAACTGTATTGCCACATGCTAATGCAGGTGCAACCTTCCATGAATAAATAAGAAGTGGGAAGTTCCAAGGAACAATCTGCCCTGCTACACCAATAGGCTCATGCAAGGTTTGAACATGGTGTGGTCCATCACCTGGGACTGTTAGACCATGAATTTTATCCGCCCAACCTGAAGAAAATCATGGAACCTAAACAATGTCAACTTGCTACACAATATTATAACAACATGAAATATGTAGAAGCTCAAAGATAATATAATTACCTGCATAATACCGAAACACACGTACAACCATAGGTATCTCAACATTTGCAGCCTGTTCATAAGGCTTCCCACTATCCCATGTTTCAATTGCTGCAACTTCATCATTGTGTTTTTCCAATAAATCAGCAAACCTTAAAATTATGCGTGATCTTTCCTATAGGAGATCATCAAAACATTGGTTAAAAATTAAATTATTGTATATAAAACAAATAGCATATTCAAAAACAATGCTCCATCAGAACCTTTCCATATGGAAAGTCCCGTATTGACTAGTAACAAGGTCATTTAATAGTATATAAGTATTGGACAGTCTTCACCCTACAAGCTAGTTTTTGGGGTTGAGTTAGGCCGCCGTTCAAAATTTAAGACTCATCAAAAGAACATATGTTCAAAAATTTATAAAAGAAAAATGGATTAGATAATGTTTTAGTACATAAGCTGTCATCTTTGGCCATGGTCCCTCATCAAAAGCCTTGCGAGCAGCATGGACAGCACGATTTACATCTTCCCTGTCACCTTCAGCAACATTGGCAATTAAATCTCCTGTCCTAGGATCATAGGTTGGAAAAGTTTTTCCTAATAAAGGCAAAAAAATTTAAATTAAGTTTCTTATGTATTCATAACAATTGTTTAATAACATAAATCTAAGATATTAACCAGAAGCTGCATCCACAAATTCTCCATTAATCAGAAGCTGATTGTGATCAATTTGCACAGGTGGTATGCTAGGCTCCACATCAGCAGCAGCAGAAGCACCAATTCCACTGATTCTTCTATGCCAACCACAGTATAGGCCTGAAATTTTAGTCAACAGTCATCATCAAATTGTTTAGGCAATCAAATTTAAATATATATATCTCTTACTGTCTATAATAACATAATGATAAGATATGAATATTTCAGTTTCATATGCTCAATGAAACCAAATACAAGTTATAAAAGGGAGAGAAAGAAAGAACTATTACCAAAACAACGTTTGGAAGCTGAAGCAGAAGAAGAGACATAGTGCAGAGAGGAAAGAATTCGAGCAGCCATGATCTGGAGTGAAGGGATTTCAAGAGTTCTCCAAATGCAGCCTGCAACTGATTTATCAAACCACACTTATTTTAAAAGAGCTTTTAAGTGTCACCTACTGACCTACCAGTAAGTATCTCAGTACTGTCACTATACACAGTGTCACCAGAAAGGAAGAGAAAATGGACAACATGAAATAGTTTAGCATTACCCACTTATCAACTTATCATTATTGCTTGTACTTGTACATGTAAACGGGTATTTCGTTTCTAATTGGTTTTACTTTTGTGTTAGTCACAGTTATCCTGATAATAAGGCTATTCGGGATTTAATCACATTTTAGCCTCTCCATTCCTTTCTAAATATGTGCTTAATGGGAATCCAATAGTTTTTAATTGGCTTTTGAATCATTCAAACTATTTAAAATTAAGTGTTAAAAAAATCATAATTGTAAAAACAAACAATTTACGGCATGGATCCGAATTCCAAATTACTATTTTTTGTAGAGTGAGGCAGTGAACAAACAAGTTGAAAGAGTCACATTTCTACCTAAACAAGTTGATAGAGTCGCATTCTAGCCAAAAATAATGATAGCCGCCATAACTAGGAACATCAAATTGCAGTGTATAAGTGTTATCATAGTATGAGATAGTGAGGTCCAATCAATGAAGCTGCTACAAGATGACATTCAGCTAGCTCTATCAACCGACTAAAAATAGTGCCTTGCTAATTAACATTCAGATTTTTTAACAAGAAACTTTTAACCGAATTAATAAAAGTAAATAAAATTAATTAGTTAATTTTATTGAAATTTTTAAAAATAAATTAATTTTTAAATTTTATTTCTATTTATTATCATTAATTAATTCTACCACC
This sequence comes from Sesbania bispinosa, assembly GCA_026901365.1. Lineage (NCBI taxonomy): Eukaryota > Viridiplantae > Streptophyta > Magnoliopsida > Fabales > Fabaceae > Sesbania > Sesbania bispinosa. Next base: position 80,473 of record QLOH01000818.1, read on the forward strand.
ATATTTTATAATTAAGAAAGATAAAAAAATGATAATAAATACTGTCTTTAAATTATAAAGTGTCTTATAAAAAATGACAATACAAATTTATAAAAAGGATCTTATAAAAAGGACGAAGAGTAGATTAGAAGGGATAGGCATAGAAAAATAAGAGATGGGATGGGAAAAAACAAAAAGTGATAGTAATTTAAAAAGAAGAAAGAAAGAGAATAATTGAGAGGCGTGAAAAAAAAAGTGTGAGAATATAAGAGTTGTAATTATTATTAATTGGCGATTGACTATCTTGAATTAGATTGTGTTAACGTTATTAAATAGTTCAGTACGTATAAGTTATCAGGGGCAGAATTTCAAGGGCATATACACTTGATTATTTTATAGAATCATTCTAAAAGAAAATTATAAGTTATACCTGCATAGATAAATATGTTATATTCTCTTTAGCATATTCAATTTTTCTTTATTCTTTTCTCAATCGATAAAAAGAAAAGAAAGAGAATAATTTTCATTCTAACCAAATCTATTTGTACCACATGAGGGGAGATTGAGCAATATCACAAATTCTTATATGATTAAATTTAATTTAGCATGCTACTCTCAACTTATCATTTCGTAGATCAGCAATTTGCACCAACCTTGTGTTTCCCAAGATTGAATTGTAGGCGATCTCTATCATCTAACTTAGAGCTAGCAAACAAAAAAGTAAAAATAAAATAAAACAAGCAATTCTATGTATGAACCGAATAAAAACTTGTCATCAATTAATGTCTGATGGCATGAGTTTGGATTAGAGTTTGACATTATAGTTAATATCAATAATTCCTGGCCACAAGTAGCGCCGCTTTTCGAATGAAATGGAAATGATTGGAGAATGAGAAAGAGATGGTGGTTTTGAAAGATGCAGCAAGTTCAACTTGAAGAAATCCACCGGAATTTTGAAGACAATAAATTGTAGACCAATTCAATGAGAGTTTGATATGATATTATCCGAATGGACCCTGGAAATTAAATTTGTTAAGATTGGGACCGAAATGTTGATCTCATCCAGGTCAGAGAGAAAGACAATTTAATGCACGGGTTACTTCTTTTGTGAGGGCAGAGTAAGGTAGAGGCTGATTCTTTTTTGTGAAACAAGCCAGGGTCTTAGAATAAAAAAGTATATGTACCTTATACGTTGATCCCTTTACATATATGGTGACACTACACGTTTACACGTAGGCCATGTGTTGTCGAAAATAAGGCTGTTTGGGGAAGACGACAAATGACAAAAAAAAAACATCTTTGTGGGCGGCAATACACTTTTATTTGCTATGAGATATTTTTGGAATCCAAGAAATCTATTTTAATATATTTTCTGGTCATCTATTATCTTCCTTTGCCTCTCTCTCTCGTGGCCCTCCTTTCTATCCAGGGCTGGCCAAGGGTAAGGCTGCTCAAGCCCTTATTTTAGGTCCCCGATTGTTAGTAACCTTCTTTATACAAAAAAAATAAAAAATATTATTATAATTAGGCCTAATTTATTGGTTTATAAATTGGTTTTTCTCTTCAATGGTTGATGGTTCAATCCTTGTTAAACGAATTTTAACTTTTAAGGCTTATTTCTTTCACTTCATGTATTTAAAAAAGCCCCGAAATAAAAGTTTGCTTGAGGTCTCACTACAAATTGGGCCATATTGACCGGCCCTGTATTCTACCCATATTTTTTATACTCATATCTTGTCTATTTCCCCTCTACATTGGTGAAGTTGAATGTGTCCATCTTCAGAATTGGGTTTCCCTCCCATTATAGAATTGCAGTGGTGACAAAGCTTATTGGGTAAAGAAAAAAAAGTAGAAAAATAAATGATGGGAGATAGTAAAAAAATTTAATTTTCGTTTGGCAGTATGAAGTATGGATATTGGTGCAGGTGACAAGCTAACTGGAGTGGAGTGTTTGGGTTAAAATAATTCATCATAGATACATATATGTTTTAATGATTTATCTATGATTTCAGCAAGCCACTATGAACTTACAAAAAGACTTTGTGAAGTGTTTCAAACTGTCTGAGGTATCAAGCCTTCTGAAGGTTCAACCCGTCTGAAGTGTTGAAGTCGTCTGAAGTGCCCAACCCGTCTGAAGTGTTGAAGTTGTCTGAAGTCTCATTAATGACGTGGCACCTTTGCTGAAGCTTTGTGAAGACGTTTTCTGAGTCTCTGCTGCACGTACCTTTTCAAGCATATTCATGGCAAGGAACACGGAGGTCTTTCCTGGTGTTTTTGAAATTCATACACCACTGAGGAAATTCCTGCAACGCAGCCTCTGCAACAGCATTTGAAGCAGCTTTTTGGCAGATGCAACCTTGTTCTGTGTCAGAAAGGTCAGGACTCTCAGAAGCATGTCTCACAACGGATTAAATAGCATTTAATGCTATCTCTAAACGGTGGTTTTTCAACGGACTGAAGTCTGGGTATAAATACCCCTCATGAAGACCATCACTGCAGAGATATATAGAGAAGAACAGAGAAGGATTTCATATTCAAGAAAATCAAAGAGAAACAAATCGTTGATAGTTTTTACTCTGTAAAAACTCTCTGATAATATTCTTTGTACACACATTTGTATATCCTGAGAATACCTCAGTTATCTTAGTACATTGTATTTGTTTGAGCTTAAAACTGGTTTAGTTTAAAAGATTAAACTTATCTTTTCTTTGTAAAATCGTTCTTGAGCCTGGAGAGGCTTGTTGTCTAAAGAATACTTATGTGTAAGAGCCTGGAGAGGCTTGGTGTCTAAAGAATACTTGTTTGTAAGAGCCTGGAGAGGCTTGGCTGTAAAGAATACTTGGTTGTAGAGCCTAAAGAGGCTTGACTGTAAAAGAATACTTGTAATCTTTGTGAAAGATTAAGAGAAAATCCAAGTGCTAGTTGGCATTGGGACTTGACGTAGCTCACAGTGGTAGTGAGTGAACCAGGATAAATTCCTTGGCTAAGTTTTCTATCCCTTAACTCTTGTCATTTCGTTTATACTAATTTAAGGGAGTTGAAAAGTAATTCTAAATATTTTAAAAGCTAAGAAACCTTTTAAAATATATTTCCAGAAGCTGTCTTAAAAACTCCAGACAGTCCTCAAAAACCTTTCTGAAATAGTTTTATACTTGTTGTTTTGAAAAAGCTTTCAAAAATATTAAGAAACGCTATTCAACCCCCCTTCTAGTGTTTCCCTGTTTTTCTACAATCATTCCATCAGAAGGAATTAAATTCATTCGAGGAATATAAACATTAGTCCCAATGTGATTCCCTGTAACAACTATTGCCCCAATAACATTAGAACAAAGTTCTTCGATGATCAATCTAGTTCCATTACATAGATCAATTGATATATCTAGATTTCTCATGAGCATTACAGGAACACCAACCTTTAGCACTAACTTATGATCCGAAAGACCAGAGCATTTGATACTATTTAGAAATTCTGTTGTCAACCAATCTCCTTGTACACAAACATCATCATCAACCTTCCACACAGAATCAGAACTTAAGTATACCTTTTCTTCTCATGGGAATAATGACATCACATATTGATTAACACTTGTTTACCCTGATTTTTTTGTAAACAAATGTATCTCAGAGCAATCTAGGACGAGATACGAATCCTCTTTAACGGTTCTTTTTAAGGGTAGTTTTGCTTGAAATTTCGAAGGAGAAGGAGATGGAGTAGAAGAAGTAGAAGAAAAGATGCAGAAAAATAGAAGATGAATTTAAAAGAGTAATGAGAATACCTTGCATTAATTAAAATGGAGGGATCACACACTTTCGATCTCGTTTGCCAGTAGTCGTCGATGGATGGACGTGTTAGGCTTGTATAGATTTTTAGTAAATGAGATCCAACCCTTTTTACATTGTACAAACATATATTTATAGACAATATTACCAACTACTAATCTATGCAACTTTGCCACTTAGTGGACACATGTCAATTGTACATTTAAACACACTTATTTAATAAAAAACTATTTAAAACTATTGTTAACTTCTAATAACTCTCATTGGTAACTTCTCGTGACCACCTTGAGACCTTTCATTCTCTTCATGTTCTTGATGCATCTTCAATCTTCAAATCTTGCACTTGAAATGTCTCATTGGGAAGATAAAATTATTTCGATATCTAATCGAAATAATTATGGTGTTAACACAAGCCCCCTAGTATTTTTTTTTTGACTATTAAAAAAAAAAGATAAAATACTAAAATATTGAAAACCTTACGGCCTCGAAAATCACCCCACATTTTTATTTACGGCCTTAGAAGCCGTTTCTATAAAAAAAATTTACATGAGGTTTTTTCTTAAATGCTTTGAAGGCCGCCTTTTGCATCTATACCATTAAATCTTAGTCATTGGTATCCTTTTAAAAAACTTTTTCAATTTCCTCTCGTTTCTCCTTCTCAAATTTAAATAGTTTCATTTGTCTAACTTCTTCATTATTCAGGAACTGAGATGCAATTTGAGGAATTGTTTGTTTGTTATTATTCTCCATTGAAAGTGTGTTCTTCCACTTCTTACTAACACACTACAAATTCCAAATTGAATACAACTACCCACAAGATGTCCAACCGGACGTGCCAATTTGTTTACCCTGATTTTTTGTAAACAAATGTATCTCAGAGCAATCTAGGACGAGATACGAATCCTCTTTAACGGTTCTTTTTAGGGGTAGTTTTGCTTAAAATTTCGAAGGAGAAGGAGATGGAGTAGAAGAAGTAGAAGAAAAGATGCAGAAAAATAGAAGATGAATTTAAAAGAGTAAAGAGAATACCTTGCATTTATTAAAATGGAGGGATCACACACTTTCGATCTCGTTTGCCAGTAGTCGCTGATGGATGGACGTGTTAGGCTTGTAGAGATTTTTAGTAAATGAGATCCAACCCTTTTTACATTGTACAAACATATATTTATAGACAATATTACCAACTACTAATCTATGCAACTTTGCCACTTAGTGGACACATGTCAATTGTACATTTAAACACACTTATTTAATAAAAAACTATTTAAAACTATTGTTAACTTATAATAACTCTCATTGGTAACTTCTCGTAACCACCTTGAGACCTTCCATTCTCTTCATGTTCTTGATGCAACTTCAATCTTCAAATCTTGCACTTGAAATGTCTCATTGGGAAGATAAAATTATTTCGATATCTAATCGAAATAATTATGGTGTTAACAACACTATCAACTTTATCTAATGTTGGTGCAAGTATTGCTCGATCCTGAAAAAAATTTGATTTTTTTGAGTTAGCAACAATGTTCAAAAAAGTAAATGAATACAATATCAACAATTGGATCGATTGTGCTAACCAACAACAATTCTGGTGGAATTTCAATATCAGCCTCACCATCATTGTACAATCCCAATTTCCCATCACCGAGATCAAGGATCCACTTGGAAAATGCATTAACATCATCATTGAACTCATGACTTGTGCTTTTTTGTAAGTGCATATTTTGGTTTAGCCTTAAGACAGTGCAATGCTTCCATAATCTTGATGAATTTATGATTGCCATCATAATTTCAGCTCTAGATGCACGTGGAATAACTGGTAAAATTTGTCGAATATCACCACCAAGCACAACTTTACCCCCAAATGGCTTATCATAATTACCTGAAATTTTAAATCTCATAATATCCCTCAAAGTGCAATCAAGTGCTTCAAAAGCCCATTTGTTAACCATAGGAGCCTCATCCCATATTATAAGACTACAATGTTGTAATAGTTCTGCCTTGGCACTGCCTTGTTTTATAACACAGCAAGAGACTTCATCCCAATGTTATTAAACTCGGACCGGTCATATTGACTCGGTCGAGGTGTTGGGTTAATGGGTCATTGGTTCAACCAGTGAGTCACTGGTTGCAACCGGTTGAACCGGACATATAATTAAAATAAATAAATATTATATGATAAAAATGTACTTTTTTAAAAAAAATTATGTGATACACAGACCAATAATTTATTTTTACTATTTTAAGATCCAATGGTGGAATTTTATAAGAATAAAATTAAATATTTATATTATATTTAACAAAATAAAAAATAATATATAATAAAATATCAATATGATAGGTAAAGGTTGTTTCCAGTTTAAAAAAATTAATAATGAATGTTGCTGCAGTGCAACAGTGGTGTGGAATTGTAATTGTGATATACGTGTGAAAGTTGTTTTGAAAATAGTGCAGCAATGTTATAATATATAATATAATACACAACTAATATATCAAAGGCATGGATGGTGCAACGGTCCGCTCATGCTTGAGTATCTGCCAGGTTCCCTGTTCGAGTCCTCCTGCATGCAAATTCTATTTTTCATAGAAAACCGGTTAGACCACACAACCGACCGATTTTGACCGATTTAGCCGGTTTAAGCCGAGTTTTGACCGATTTAGACCGGTTCGCATGCAGATCGATCTGAACCCAGTGACCGGACCGGCCACTGGACCGGTTTCCGGTCCAACCGATTGAATCGGCCGGGCCGGTTTTAATAACACTGCTTCATCCAATGACAAAGGAATAACAAATTGTGAATGAGCTGTTTCACCACCAGGTAGAAGAAGAGATGCATTTCCACTGCTAGGAACATTTAGTACAATCTTTTTTCAGATCTCAAGCGGTAAGTTAATGTCTTCCATAAAAATGTTTTCCTAGTTCAGCCATACCCATACACAAAAAAAAACCACATTCATCTCCATTAACTGATAGAATAACTTGATCATAAACTTCCTATTAGTCTTTATTCAGCATCTTAACATACTCTGATAATTATAACATCTATGTAACTAATATACAATTAAGTATAATAAAACATGTTGTTGGAAATGTGAGGAAAATTTACTGTGATGTCCAACGATATGTTACCACATCTCCTCATAAGTAAGATGATATATTAAATGTCATATAAACCAAAACAAACGTGGGCAAAAGTTATTAGACGTTCTATTATAACTATAATACTTTTAATCAGAAAATCAGATCGTGTATAGTTAGGATATTTTATATCTTATGTCATGAGTAAAACAATTAAAAGAATATAATTACCTTAGACATTCACTTTCTACAAATAGAGTATGTTCAAATAAAATCTCTCCCATGCTTTGAGATGAATACTCCTCACAATCTATTGACCATGCTAGTGTACCTTGAACAACTATTGATACAAAGAAATGAAACAATCATAACACATATACAAATATAAACGTATTAACTGAGATAATCACGATACAATAAACTAATTTGTGCTTATACTCCTCTTAAATTTTCAATGTGTAATAACTAAACCTAAACCGTTGATTCTTATTGAAAATTTAACAACACTATATTCAATTCCTATTAAACTAATAGATAAAAATATAAATTTATAATTAATGAGAACATCAGAACATGAAAACGAACAATTAGGTAGACATACTTTGTATTTTTCCACATGATTAATTAAAGTACTAAAATAACTAATATGATAAATTGTATTGAATTATACCAATGTCTTCAGGAATGTTAGCTTGGATAATCTCCACATCAATCAACTTATCCTCTTTCGGATGGGACCATGGCACCACTAACAAAGATCAATGTAACCAAAATCAAAATAGATATAAATAACCATTAATTATATATTTATTTCAACACTGTTAAAATGTCAACAATTGCCATAAAAAAGAATTCATAAATACTTTAGAGCGAAAGAATAACTCAATTGTAGTCAATGCGCCTCCTGCTTGATCCTTACTCTAAGTTTTTTAAATATTTTTTGTTCTTCTTAGGAACGTGTTCTTCGCTCTTCATACTCCTTATCAAACAATCCAGTGGGGAAGAAATCTTGGAAAGTAGTATAAGCTGCAAATCCTTTGGAAGTGAAATTTTTTAATATTGTACAGCTCCAACATGTATGGGACGAGAATTGACTTTAAAAACCATGTAGCTACTCCCAGAACATGTATGAATTGCGTTCGAAGTTTTAATGTCCAATATAGCCGCATGTGCTTAATTTCATAGATGAAGATGATGATGCCAATCTCGGCACAACTTGTTGGGTTCGTTTGGAGAATAACATATGAAGCTTAGATAGAGAAACATTTACTAAGATTTGAGTATGGGGAAAACACATGTTCTATCCCTATTAGAGTTAGTAGCTGGAACATGTTATCATTCCTTTGTGATTGTTAGTATCCAAAGTTTCAAAGACGTGCAGGTTGTCAGCATCCCACATCACAAAACCTTGTGGCCTTGAGGCCCACTTGACCAAGTCTAGTTAGTTTTATATTATTTTATATGTAAGCTATATGTATGAATATAGGAAGGAATAAGTCCCACTGCGTTTACAATTACAAATCAATTAATATAATTTTTCAAACATCATATGAGATAATCAAGTATATAATTACTATGAATGAGCTGACGTGGATTGTTTAGGGAAGCGAAGTCAGTATAAAACTTGGTTAATATTATATAAAAAAACAACAAATAATAAATCATCCAATCATGGTTGTAAAAAAATGTCATTTTTTTCCAGATTATATCTAACTGTCGTTGCAATCATTAACTTGTACACGTCCAAACAAATTAAACAATTACAGATTAAGAAATTAAAATATCTGAAGATGACGCCTTATTTTTCTTCAATAATTATTCTGAAACTGATGTTTTTGAAAGTGAGTATGTCATGTTAAATTTTATGACTAAATGGTTGCTCCCTTTCATAAACTTAATTAAATATTATTTAATTTAATTAATCTTATTTATTTCAACTCTATGTACTGATTACACTAACATGATCAGTGGATTGGTATTAAATTCATTTATATATATCTCCTCTATATATATTTGTTTATAATCTAAAGTGATTTTAATTAAATCAAATTGAATAAAATCGAATAAAATATTATTGTGAAGTAGCAGTGTTTATGTAATATATTATTTGGTGTTTTCTTCCTACGTGAGGACAATTTTAAATTAGAGACTACAATTATATTTAAAATAAATAAATAAACTAAATGTTTAATAACAGTTGTACTTACAAAAGTGGATTTATTTTTTCCGATACGTACTCTATAATTTAAAAGCTAATGTTAATGTCGCCATTCACATTAATATTACTGGAAGTAATTCTACTGTTTATAAGGTCCTCATAGTGATGTAAATTTGTAAACGTGGACATTATATTGAATGAGCAATGTTCAACAAAAACATTATCGTTATTGAGATTTAGAATAAACCATTACCAATTATATAAGTGAAAGGCGTTAAAAAAAGTGAGTTAATCCATCTCATTGTTTAAATGAGAATGAGTTAAACAGATAGTTGAGTGATAATAAATAAAAGAACTCAATAACTAAACACTTAATAATAAAACTGAATATAGTGGATGCCAACATTGTAATGTGATCCAACCAAATAGAGTCTGTGAACACGAAACAGTACACTTCATAGACTCAACCATGATTTGGTAAGGGATAGTCAATTTCTAGACAGTTTGGACCAAAAACCCTTATCTTAAAATACCAATTCCTGGCGAATTTGAACAGGACGGTAAATGTCGAATGTATGTTGTAAGTACTCCTTAGTTCGTTCACCCCAAGACAAAAATAGCCATGGCCACGCCTAATGTAAATGTACACAGGAAATATGTTACGACCTGGATCTTTAAGAAGAACGATATCGTTCAATAAATAACCCATCCGCTGGAAAAACCAATTAGGAATTGGTATATGATCCTGGGTTAAAACAACAGGAAATTCTAAGTAAGCAAAGGATAACACAAATTCTCATTTATTTTTCGTTGGTCGAAAGTAAAAACAAACAGTGCACAACTATAGAAGATAAAACATGGGATAAGCTCGGAAGACGCCGAAGAACTTCTTCCTGGAAGGAGCCATGACTCTTGAGTTCCAATAATACATACTAGAAATTTAAAAGACAAAAATAGTACACGTTAATGAACCAGTCCCTTAATGTGCCACTACATGATTAAGACAAATTTAAGTTGAATCTAGGATGGTTTCATCCTCAGATGAAGAGAACACGGCGGAAAGTATTTTTAAGTTAAGAAAGCAAAATTGGTTTATATGATAATTGATGAAAAGAAAACAATAATATAATGCAGTGCATTCATAACTTTAGTTGTAGAAATTATATCCAGTAAAAAAAATTAAACTGCAGTTGGAAGAAGTGATGGATCATGGGAAAGGTTAAGGGGGATACCCAGCAAGGGAGGTGAGAAGGAGAAGGTAAGAAATCAGAATTTGGATGAATTGGACACGTAAAATGTTTTAAAAAACTTAATATCTACCCACAAATAGTGCTTTCTAGAAACTAAACAAAATGAGGAGATGAAAGGACAGACATTAGTCACAATTTTGTCTGAAGCATTACCAGTTATGTTGTTACACCGAATGTGAACCATGTGAGGGAACTTTCGGCCTTCCAGCGGCGGTGTCAGTGATTGAACCATTCAGTCAGAGTTACAGGGAAAAGAAAACTTGCGAAAACTCTCAGCTTGTGAGTCAAATTGATGGCGCCAATCTCAAAGTTATATCAAGGGTTAAGCTTGTAGTAATTTATAGCAAAGTAAAGATATATTCCCTTTCAAATTGTATTATCTAAAACATTCTAGTTATAACCCAATTAATCAAGCTTCAGTGGGTTTCAACATCAAATCAAGTTAAATGTTAATTTAAAATTGGTTAAAGGTATTAACTGGTTCATCCGAATTTTTTTCAATTTACTTAATGGTTATTAATTTTTTCATTAGTTCTATTTTTTAATACATTTGAGGTTCATCACCAGTGAACCAAGTTGATGATATAAGATACCCTGACAAATAAGTCCTAAATTTTAAAAATTATTTTTACAAAGGATTATTAAGTTTTAATATATTTATGAATGTGTGAGAGAGATAATGGAATCCAAAGATGTTAAGTTTTTAACATTTAAATACAGGGAAATACAATCCTGAAAATTATCTCAATATTCCAAAGTTTGTTTTTTTAAAATAATTATTCGTCTGAAACAGCTAAAAAAAATTAAATATATTCTAAGCTGCTTATGAATTACATCAGGAAATTTCTACAAAGTATAATTGCTATATATGAATAAGGATATGATTAAATGACACTATACTTGAAATTTGAAGAACGTAATAGTTTATTGAGACTGTTTTCTTATCAAAGTAAAATTTTTGTTTGATGATTTTACTTACAAAAATATGTATCAATATATCTCCTTTTAAGGTTGAAAATATTTAAAGGATATCAACAAATTGTTAGCGTTTTAATTTATGAATATAATTAAATAATACCCAGTATTTTAAATTTATGCTAGTGGAATTTATTGCAATATATACAGACAGTGTAAAGTACTGACTAAAGTGAAGAGGTTGCTAATTACACAACTTAAAGGAGTAAAACACCACAAAAGTGTCAATGAAATCATAGGAAAGAAATTGGATGAGATAGATACTTGTAGATAGACCAACAAAAAATTTGGTTTAACAAAATATAGGTCTGGACATCCTAAACTATTTGGCCAGCCACTAAGAGGAGGCATAACATGTTTAGATATACATAAGTAACCCTTCATTTAATCATCCAGGTGGTCTAATATAACAAAATTTCCAAAAGTATGAGCCTTCTTAAACTCAATATCCAGCCTTCGACTCACGCATCTGATATCATTGTGTGGCCCATAGTCAAGTGGTCTAGATGAACTGCAACCACAAATCTGCCCATTAATAGAAGGACATACCCTTGAAGATCCAAGCTGGTCTTCTTTTTTTGGCCATCGAACCAAAGGTAAAAACTTTACTTCAACATCACCCTTGATCAAATCAAATGTGAAACAAAATCAGAAAAAGAAAGCAAAATACAATAGTATGTTATGTTCATTTCAAAAATTTAAATTAGAGCATGGATTTGAGTAACATACTGTAATCTCAAGAGATATCACAAAGGGTTCTCCCTTCAAAAAAAGTTCCAATAACATCCAGATCTTGACACACCCTCATAACTTTAAGAGTTTGATCATTTGAACCATCAGGATATATGATCATTTGGATTTTAAATAGCATCTGCTTCCCAATAAGAGCATCAAATTCTCAAGGGATATTCTTAGAGAGGGGGTCCTACAAAAATGTATGTGCACAACAATAATCACTTATTAAATTTAGACTTCTACTTGGACGAGTCCAGAAAACAAAAGGGAAACAAAAGCAAAAGAGTTGGTAGCATTAAATATGGAAATTAACCTCAATTTCAACCATGAGAGTGTTGAATGACTTCTTTAAAACATGTCGAATATCAGAATCATAAAGTATGGAGTAAACTGTCACTTTCGTCCCTGAATTTGTACGCATCTTTCACTTTAGTCCCTGAGATTTTGAAAACCCTCCCATAGTCCCTGACTTTGACGTCCATCTTTCACTTAGGTCCCAAACCCAAACGTCCATTAATTCCTTGATGAGCTGGCATTGAGTAGGGACCAAAGTGAACGATTTTTGACAACTTCCCCAAAATAATCCCAGTTTCTTCCCCCTGTGAACTGGTGCTTTGAACTACTGAATTCACATATGGAAGCCATGATATTACCCAGTCTTTTATCTTGATAACAACCTCTAACTCTCCAGCTATGTGTATTGCACTAGTGTAAGTAGCCAAACCAATTTGAAATTTCATGCTTTTAGCTTCTGTGTGGTGCATATGCATATTGTATATAATGGTCCTCTTCATTTTCCTTTTCAACAATCCTACTACAAAAATAAGAGGAACCTAAGTATGCTATGACATTAATATAACCTCATAGAGCTATGAACTTCTTTCTCCAAATAGTATTGACTTGAATCATAAAAGCTAATGATAGAAAATCCAGAGATTGTAAGAATCAAATGTTATTATGTCAATTACACAAGATACATTACTAACAAGATTATTCGAGAGTAGACTTTCTAATTTAATGACTTTTATTTAAGCATCACTATAAGTGAAATCATAGATATTGGTTACCGCAACAGGTATTGGATTGGAGGATATATAATATTCTGAATTGGATTACTTCCAAGATCATTCATATTGCAAAACTGTTAATATAAAACATGGCTAATACTCAGAATTACATGTTCCATTATCTCAATAGTGGCTTATAAGTTGAGATGCCAAAATGTAACACACATGACAATTAGTCAGAATCTATAAAGATTAAAAATGGGTGCTCAATAATGGAAAACTTCTTCTCACCACACAGAGTGCACCAATAGCCAGTGCGAGTTGGTTTGGCTAAAAGCATGAAATTTCAAATTGGTTTGGCTACTTCCATTAGTGCAATATACAGAGTTGGAGAGTTAAAGGTTGTTATCAAGATAAAAACTGGGTAATATCATGGCTTCCATATGTGAATTCAGTAGTTCAAAGCACTAGTTCACAGGGGGAAGAAACTGGGATTGTTTTGGGGAAGTAGTCAAAAATCGTTCACTTTGGTTCCTACTCAGTGCCAGCTCATCAAGGAATTAACGGACGTTTGGGTTTGGGACCTAAGTGAAAGACGAACGTCAAAGTCAAGGACTACGGAAGGGTTTTCAAAATCTCAGGGACTAAAGTGAAAGACGCGTACAAAGCTAGGGACGAAAGTGACAGTTTACTCTAAAGTATGCAATATCATTTGAGTCATAAACCTCAATCTTAAGCTTATATCTGAATGAAAAGAAAAATCCATTTTAAACACAAAGAAAATGCATAAAATGGTTTAATGGTTAAATGAAAGATGAATTGCTAATCAAGAAAAAGTTTCTAACCGAGGCACGACATTAACAACATTTCTGCAACATGTAGAGAAGAAATATATCCCCTCTCTTGGAATTATAGGATTACGACATTTACACTCTAGAAACCACCACCAACTTTCATTCATGATCCTTATAATTTTACCCCAAACAATGAAAATGCTACTCTGCATACGCATGTTACTGATAAGCCTCATGTGAAAAACAATATACATTACAATATTAGTCTTTACCTAAGTATTCAACAAATAAACACTACCTAGGAACATGCCACAATAGATACGATATCCCAAAAATTTACCTGTGAGGAACTCCGTAGGTTTGATATTTTTCTACGTGGGTGTAAATTCAAAAAAATCCTCTCTAATAGATACCTGAGACCTAAGCTTGGTAAGAAACCCAAGCGGACCCTCAATATCAACTCCAAGAAAGGCAGCACTAGAGAACAAAATTAATTATTGAACCATAGAAATGAAAAACTAAAAAACACAAATCCGAATAGATTAATAAAAAATAGATAAAAACCTTCTCCTAAATTCAACCACCTCTAGCAGCGTAGGATTGAACAATACTTTGGTTGAAGTGAATAAATTTTGCATGACAGACTCACCTAAATGAAAACAACCACAGGTATAAACTATAGACGTACTATATATGGAATGGAAATTAATGGATTAGTGATTAACATGAGCTTAGACGTACCAACAGTCAAACCACAAACAGAACCTAACTTAGCATATTGGATAACAACAATAGGCCTTTTCATACCATGGGTTTTGAAATGATTTTGAACTAAATCCACATATTAATTATTCATCAAACATTCAACCTTTACCCCTATATAAAATGAAGTGATCCAGAATAAAGAAAAAGAGAGATTAGATCCCATAATAAATGTCCATGTAAGAAATAAGAGGAACACTTGAATAAATTAGACTCCTATGAAAAATCCCTTACGTGTGATCAGTAACTTCAAGCAACATATATCTCTTAACAAAACCAAACTGAACATACTGGTTCTCAGTAAAAATGGCAGTTATAATACCCACAAAATCTATTAACTTCAAATAATTGTTAGAGATAAATGCACCAAAAATAAAGAGAATCTCTAGGTTATCCTCTTAAAATAAGAGCTAGGCATATAATAATTTTTATACAAAAGTATCTATCATGAAGGAGTTTACCTATTGCACAGTCAATCTCTCCACCTTTTCTATGAATATTGTGAGCAGTTACAGGAAACTGAGAGTATGGATCAATAGTAAAAGGCACATCCAAAGCAACCCTCATTTTTTGAATGAAAATAAACTTAAATTTATGTGGGTTGCCTTATATGGACCAACATTGGGAACAACTGAGAGATATTTACGCCTGTAAACCCTATCCTCAACAATATCAACTCGGAAAGCTTTGAGGAGAGCATTTGGAAGGATGGCCTCAATCCTCGTCCCCTTATACATGAAAAGAGGGAATAATGAATAGGGAATAATATCATGCAAAAAAATTGGCACACTTCAGAGCATAAATGTATAAAAAATACTGAAAGTCACAAGCCCGAAAACAAAATAATAACTGAAGAAATATAACAAAGAAAAACAATGCTTTATAAGTAATATGTTGGTTTTGGATTCATGCAGCAACCTTTACCTGAGGGTCAATGAAAATCATACCAACACAAGTAAAATAATTTTGATTATTCATTAGAGAGACGATCCACATACGAAGAACCTTTACTTTAATATGCTAAGCATCTGTATCAGGGGATATATCTTTAACAGAGTGCAACGTAGTGGAGAACTCAGCCATTGTAATTTCAAGTTTCAAGAGGAAAACAAACTTCAAAGACTAAATATGAGTTATATAAAATCAAATGA
Organism: Sesbania bispinosa; assembly: GCA_026901365.1. NCBI lineage: Eukaryota > Viridiplantae > Streptophyta > Magnoliopsida > Fabales > Fabaceae > Sesbania > Sesbania bispinosa. Next base: position 96,140 of record QLOH01000818.1, read on the forward strand.
AATTATGCCTATTTATAGACCAAAATGGATGCATACATCTTATTAATTTAGGTATCTAATTTATATTTATATCTAAATGAAAGAATTTAAATACAACACTTTTGAGTCTCACACATGTAACTGTGTACAAAATTAAAACACATAAAAAAGATAAGAAGTTCCTTAAAGCCTGTTTAAGATGGTAAAAGAATAATTCAATATTAAAAAACCAATAATATATAGATATATATATATATATTTACAAATGCTCAGTAAAACATGACCAAAGAAAGAGCAAGAGTGTCTACACCAAGTTTGGTTACTTAAACTAAATTACTCTGACAACTTGGTTAGAATGGAACTAAAAAAGCCATATGAAAGGTTCTGGAGGCATGGGAAAATGAGCCAAATTCTGGCTGATACCCTCCTCATGAACAAGCAAATGAACTAAACATAATTCATATAATTCCTAATGAATTTGTGTCTATATATATAGTATGTAAGGCATGCTAACATCTTACAACTTATATTATATCTGAATCAAACTATTTCAAAACAACTCCTTTGACTTTGACACATGTCACTGTGTTTATGCCTAAAAGATACATAATATAAGAGGAGTTTTAAATTCTGCTTAAAACACTAAATGAATGATTTACTGTTAAAATCCCAATTGCATATAGGAAAAAATATACGTAGCAAAACATGAACAACAAATGAGCAGCATAGTTAACTCTAAGTCTAGTAACTTGATACCTTAACATAACAATGTACTTGGTTAGAATGGAACCGAAAAACCCATATGAATAGTTATGCAGCCTTCGGGAATTGAGCCCAATATTGCACGAGATATCCCCATCGTGAACGACTAAACCAAACACATTGCACAATTTGTACCCTATAACCACATTGGTTGACCTCTTCTCTATATTGAAATAGCTCCTATAACGTTAGATAACTTCTTAAGAATAGAAAGCTCAACATAAAATTATACTTACTTTACTTACCTATAATAAAAGAAAAATCTTATTAGAAGGAACAAAGAAGTGAGTAAGCAAATTGGCAATAATTTGGAGCAAATGATGGGTACAATTCTCGAAGCCAATAAGGAAAATAAGGAAAAACAACTGTCATTCCTTTAAATCCTGAACAACAACTGGAGTTAGAAGACACAACAAAGCAAGTCAACTTAAAATAAGGAAAAAATAAGATAAAATCTCAATTAAGGCTACAACGAGGAGAGTATAAAAATACAATTGAAAACACTATTCACTGATGCGAAATAGTAGATAAGATGATTAATGATCACAAATTGAAATGATTACTAACCTGAAAACTGGTTTAAACCTGATTCAACACTCCATCGATTAGGTTAAGCTAGTGAAGATGTGGAACCCTTGCGCAACTGGATTCGGTTGAAGCTAGCTATGTGTCACTCAGCAACGCAGTGATGGGTCTCGTTCGGATAAGGAGATCCTGAGATCTATATCTTTTTGTTCTATATACACGTAATCCAATTGCTCGGAAAATAAAAGGGAAAATGCAAAGTCAATCCCCCTGCGTACGGTGGTATCAAAACAAATATGTTACTTCGCAACAACAAAAATGACTTTTAGAAATTCAAAATGAAGAAAAGAGTAGTTACCAATTGGACCAGGTGCTTATATGGTGGGGATTTTCACAAGATTTTCATTACAGATCAAAGCCCAACAAAAAGCTATTAAAAGATATTTAAAGTGTATTTAGGGAACTTTGCGTAAAGAAAACTATTTATAAAACTATAGCAGACAATTGATAATTTCAACAAAATTAAAAACTAAGTGAAGTTTTTTATTTTTTTTAACACCAACAAAATTCTAAGTACAACAAATTTGAAATGCTGTAGTGATTTATAAGTTGGATACAAAAGAAAACTAAAGTTGCCTAAAAAAATTGGAATTGTTTTTTATGTTTAAATAGAATTCTATCTTTATTAAATTTGAGAAAGGTTATATTAATGATTTATTATTAAAAAAATTAAGATTACATTGATAAAAAATATGGATACAAATCACAATTTTCATTTTAAAAAACATGTCCCATGCTAAAATGGTCGTCGTAGATCTAGCTTTAGAAAACTAACTGAGTGGATGAGGTGTTAAGAATTTTGATATTTGATAAATTTTTTATCACAATCGTAGCATCGTTAATGAATTTAAATAATTAATTAATAATTTAATCAAAGACATATAAATAAATGTTAGATAACAAAATGTCAAAAATAAGAATCTGTACTGTCTCTAGAGAGAAATAATTAATAATTAAAATGTATAAATATGTAGACATTTTTATGTAAAAAATGATTTTTTATACTAAAATATGTATGACAACATTAAATTACTAAATATACGTGATTAGGGAGAAATCACCATAATGGAACCCATTAATCTTTAAACAGTATAAATCCGCAGTGCTAGATATTTTGGTACGTTTCTGTTTAGCTTGATTCAAACATATATATATATATCTACCGACATCTGGAAATGAAATGACCTTTGTACTTGTTTCTTAAAAAAGAGTGCATAAATAAAAAAATATAAAATCAAAATTTAAAAATTAAATATACAAAACAATTCATGATGTAATCTAAAAAGTGTTTGCAAATATTAAATAAAAACACATTCATTAGTTATAATGAGTAACACTTACAATAGGGCACCAAGGTTATGCCAATATTAAAAAACTTAAGAACAACACAGTGATGATGAGTCGCATAGGACACACAGGACAAACACAAAACAGTTATAATTTCTATAATGTAATACATAGCAAACATATAAGGATAGGTCTAATTTAAGTGAATCCTCTATGGATCTAATTCCCCCAACTATTCCTTCTCAACCTTAACAGCCTTCAGCATCAATCTCTTCGACAGTCGAGTTCCACCTTCGGCCTCTTCACGAATTTTCCCAATGGCATTAACAACCTCGCACTGTCCACTGGAGCTTGAAGATAATGATTCATTCAGTGTTCCGTGAGTAACATGGGGTTCAATCAAAACCTCTGTCTGCTCTGAAGGCAAGTCAGATACATCTTCAGAACTATGGTCATCTACCAAATTTGGGAATGGTGGTTGGAACTTTGACTGAGGTAGAAAAATTTGTCGAGGAAAAGGATTAGAGTAATATTTAAAATGGAATATTGGCACCCAGCTCCGTGAGTCGGTGGCAAATCTACACTGAGGCTTATCTGTTGAAGGGGATGCCTTCATCAGTGGCGCCTATTTCCATCCCTTTCTCTTCCCTTTTCTCTTTTAATTCTCTCAATTTTCTGCTCATTTGGTCATGGCCTTACTTGATCCTTTTGGTGTTTAATTGCTTCCTTTGCTCAATTTTAGATCCGTAACTCAGCTGCTATCAATTAGTCATCAGAGCTTCGTTGATTTGAGAAATTTTGGAGCTTGTTTGCTACACTTTTTGGTGCGGGTTCATGGCTGTTTTGGTGCAGTAATTTTGCTCATTTCTTGTGTATTTCATCATCTATTTCTTTGTAATTTCGAACTTGAATTGTTCTCGGGGACGAGGTGCCATTCTACTGCTATCAGTTTGCTTGATTTGCTGGCCATTTGCGTGATTTTGAGGGACTGTTGGTGCGCTAATTCCAACCCGTTAGGTGTTTGATAAAATTCCTATTCTAATTGCTCATAACTTGTTCTTGAGTGATATTGAATTTTAACTGCTTGTTTATGGTGGATTGTGGTAAATGGGAGCACTGTTGCTTTGGCCATTTTCCAAAGATCGTTCACCTACATTTTCTCCCCAATCCACTTTAATTCTTGTTCATCCCCATATTAATCATCTCTTTACTATTCCGCCTTTATTTTTTAGTCACTTCCATCCTTTTAATTTCTTCTTCCTCTTTACATTTCTGTCGTTTAAATTTCTTTCCACCCCATCCTTTTAATTTCTGCTCTTCCCTTCTACTTTTCTGTCATTTAATTTCTGGAATTCCATTCCTTTTAATTTCAGTTCCTCTACTTTGATTTTTTGCGCAATTTTACCTCTTTATTTTGCAATTTTATGCGCATTATTTTTGGCATGTTTTGTTCATCTTGTTGTTGTCTGTTTGTCTACCTATTTACCATTCCGAATGCAAATTTTAATTTATCGCTAGCAAATCCTTAGGATACGTGTGGTTAGCGCAAAACAATTAATTTTAGGTTTGGCATTGCTTGGAAAAACAGTAGAAATTTCATCAATTTCAATGTTGAAATTTCCACTCTTAATGCAAGTTTAATCCGTTTAAAAATCATCAAACATGTTGTTTGTGACCACTTGTATGTAATTAAGGAAATGTTATGCTATTGGTAAAAATTGTTATTCAAGTTGCCAAAAATTTTTCAAAAAGAAATTTTAGAAACTAGCTTATTTCTTGCCAATTTGGCAACTTCTTTTGGTTCAAATTTTAGGGAGATTATACACCAATTTTTTATGTTTCTAGAATAGGGATTTGATTCATCTTTCAATAATTCTGAAGTTGGGGCAAAAGATAAATTTCAAAAAAATACCAAAAAGAAGAAAATAGTAAAAAAAAAAGAGAAAAAGAAATACAAAGAGTATCAACAGAAAAGAAAAGAAGGAAACCAATTCTTGAAGAGGTAAGTTCCTCAATTGTTAAAAAAATGAAGTAAGAAAAGTGTCCAACACTTATTCCTTTTCAAGTGTAATTTTTTCAATTTGATTGTATTCAATTCTTTCCCTTGTAATTGCAGTTTTCTAAAATTTGGCAACATTGGTTCATACCACTTGAATCAACAAAAAATATCAAAAACATTCTCTTTGCAATCATTTGTGTGTCTTCTTGTTGTGTTTTGTTTGGCAATTATAATCTTGTTTAGCTTTCTTTCATACCACTCGTGTTTGCTTGTCATAATCCACTTTAGTTTTGTATTTTTAGTTTTCGTTTTGGGCAATCCTAGAAAAACCTTAAGTGTTGTTTGTTCCAATTCATTCGTGCTTGGGTAAGGGTAAAACTAGGGGTGTTCACGGGTTTGTTTGGTTCTATTCCGTAGGAAAAATTAATCTGAACCAAATAAAACTATTTGGTTCGGTTCAGAATTTTCAATTTTTCTACAAGTTACCTAAACCAAATCGATCAAGAACAGTTCGGTTCAATCGGTTTATGAATTTTATCATACCGATAGAGTCAAAATTATTTTTCAATTTTTTTTAGCAATTAATAGAAAAATTCATTTAAGAAAAAGACAATCTATGATAAAACCCCATGTTGATGTTTAATCTCTCATCTATGATAAAAATTTATGTTAATGTTTAATCTCTCATCTCTTCCAATTTTTTTTATTTTAGTATAGTTTTTTTTTTATTTAGGGTGGTTCGGTTCGGGTAACAGATCCAGAGTCTTTAATCCTTTACCTGAACCAATCATTGACAGGTTTGATTGGTTCAGTTCGGGTCCAACCCTGATTGAGCTAAAAAATCCAAACCAATCAGATTGGTTTGGTTCGGTTCATCGGGTTCATCAATTTGAACCAAACTAATAAAGACCCCCAGGTAAAACTTTGGTGTTTGTAAAACCTAATTAAGCCTTAACCAAGTAGAAGAGGCAAGAGTGAACACATCTTAGAAAAAACCTTTAAAAAGGGTTAAACACGAGTGTATACATTCTCCGAGTGTAAACACTTAGTTGAGAGGAAAGGTCCCAAAGAAACTTTTAAAAATGACAAGTAGGCACCTATCCCCTCCAACGCCTCGAACTTTGAGGCATAGGGTTGAGATAGAGGAGTTGACCCATAGGTTTACCTGGGTCATGGAGGAAAGGTTAGCTGATATAAGGAGAGAAATAACCCATAGTAGGAGGGGTGAGAGAAGACATCCTTCTCGCGATGAAGAAAGTGATGGAAGGTTTAGTAGGGTAAGAACAGAGGATATGTGTCACGATGCAAGTAGTCATGGTGAGAGGAGTTTCGGTAACTCCCATAGGGAATGTAGGCGTGAAGAAGAAGAATGAAGTGATAGAGAGTATTACTATGATCCTAGGAATAGAAGAAAGAGGGAGAGAAAGAGGAGAAAAATAGATACTCTGCCTGGACAAGCACTGACCTCGATGCCCCTTCCCACGCTTAGGGCACAGGGGTACTCCCCCTTACCCTAAGGCAGGATGGATGGTCGGGGTGGCATTGCCTTGCCACTTGGGACTTGAGCCCTGTTGAGACCTAGGCAAGCATACCAATGTCACAGTAGTATAATAGTTTTAAAGTAAGGGTTGTTGTACCCACGAGGAACTTGAACTACTATTAACTCTCTACAATTTAGTTCACTAAATATTTACAAAAAATATTGAAATTGTCATTTTGGTTTTGTGTTGAAAATTTGGTAAGACAAGTTGATAACACTAAGCAAAAACGGTAAAAAGTGTATTTAAAAACAGATTAATGAAATGGGGATTGAACTCATCATTCTCCCTCCTTAGTATTCCGTTAGTTCATGTAAATATTGTTTCATTGACATTGATGCAATATACACTAAAGTCGCCTAGGTCGATTCCTCACACCTAGAGACCCTAAGAATAATATATTTAGATATCGATTCCATGTAGATCAAATACATATCTCAACACTAAGAGTGGGTATTCAAGAGTAGTCGATAGATAAATATCTATTCCTAGTATAAAAACCTACCGAGTATAAACATTTAGATCTAAATCACAGAAATAGCTTCCGGTCAAGACTGACAAGAAATTATTTGATTAAAAGAGAACCAAGTGTTAATACAAAACGAAACTACCAATGTCAAATGAACGTAAAGTATAGAAAACTAAACGAAATACTTCGGAGTTCGAAGACTACATTTAATCCCGAATGAGGAGGTTAGCCACTCATTGTAGCTAGTAACCCAAAAGATGAGAAATGGAGAAGATGGAGGGAAAAATCCCTTGCCCTAGCAGAGCCTTGCAGCTTGGAGAGCAAACTTGGAGGAGAGGAATTGTAAAAGTGTCAAAAAAGTCCCTTTTCAGAAGTATTCTTTTTCCTTTTAAGCGCGCGCTGGATTCTGGAGGAAGATACTTGCGTGCTCAAGCGCACCAAGTGCGCGCTTGAGCATGCATTAAGTTGCTGCGATGTACACTTTAGAAGGTTGCGCGCTCGAGCCCGCATGAGCTGCTGAAGACCTGCTGAGCTGCACACTTGAGAAGGTTGCGCGCTCAAGCGCACCATATGCGCGCTTGAGCGAACGTAAGCTGCTGAAAGCCTTCTTTTCTTCTCTCTTAGCTCCATTTACTGCTTTCAAATGCTTTCCACTTTCAAAACCTGTAAAAATTCATGTTTCTCATCCAAATAGCATCAACTCCAAAGTGAACTAAAAACTAAAGACAACTAAAAATCAAGCAGTAAGAGGACAATTTGGGGTAGAATTTAAAGCGATTAATATCACAAAGTGCTCAAATTACAACTAAAAACTACTAATTCTAAGCACTTATCAACTCCCCCCAACTTAGCATCTTGCTTGCCCTCAAGCAAGATAACTCAACCAAAAAGGAGCAAGCAAACAGTATAACCCGTGAGATCAATTTTTTGTTTGAACAAAATCAACTTTCAACCATCAAGACAGCTAGAACAATTGCAACATTATACACAACTCAAAGAAATTGAAATTTAAAGTCAATAGAAGCAAGATATGAGTGCACTTCAACTACTATGGCAAGTCAATAGTTGATTTTTGTGGTATATTCTTCACCAATATATATGTTGTGAACAGTTGAAGCAAATCTTGTTGGTAGAAAGGAGACAAAAAAACCCTGTCCGGTGAGCTGCTTTCTTTGAGAGTGGGGTTTTGTTTTGTTTGAAGGTGAATAGTGATTATATATATAGAGAGAGTCAGGATCCGTTGACACCAGGTGTCAAACTTGTAGAGTTACACCTCTTAATAACTTTTTGTAAAATGTAAATTTGACCGATCCAACCGTTGAATCACATTATATTACCTTTATGACCATGTATATCAAATTTCAGATAATTTGGATTTTCGCAGGTATGTTATCTAATAGTGGACTTTTACTTATATTTTAAAAATATATTGTACGTTAAAATAAATTAGTTTGATGAAATATCAATTAGTTTTCATTTTTATGAAATTTTATAAGCTTGATCTACTTTATAAGAACTTTCAATTCAACGGTTGGATTGGTCAAATTCACATTTTACAAAATGTTATTAAGAGGTGTAACTCTACAAGTTTGACACCTGGTGTCAATGGATCCTGACTCATACACACACACACGGATGAAACTGTTAGGGGGAAGTTATGGGTTTTCAAAAATTTCAAAAAGTATGGAGGGTGGGAATAGCAAAAAAATGGTGCCAAAAGTAGAGGCAATAATGTTATTTTCTTGGGCCACCTTCAGTTGTTCTGGGCTGGCATAACACTTTAATGAGTGTGGGCCATTATTGGGCCTATTTTTCTCTTTGCACAATGTTTTTTCAGTGGGACCAATAGATATTTTCAAGCCATTCGTTGAATCCCAAAAATTAATTATTCCATCTACCATATGCAGGGGCGAGGGAATGAAAGCGACTAAAGGCCATGCCTCACTTTCTGTTTACATATATTAATTAATATATACTATTAATAAAAGGGATATGAGGGAGTATAGTTTTTCTGGGTCATTTTTTCTCTTTCATTATACCCCTATTTGAAAAAGAAATCCAAAGATGGTAGTTACAATTCAGTTAAAAAAGAAAATAATAAAATTTTTCATTTCAATAACCATCTAAGTAAAATAATAATCACCATATTACACGGTGTTATTTTATTTTTCTTAATAGATTTTTTATAAAAAGTAAAAAAAAATGTGGGCAAACAGAGTGATTCACTAAAAATATAAGGGGATTTAGCGGGTTAAATTTGCCTTTTCCTACTGTTTAAACCCCCACTACATGTTTTTTTTCCTGGCGGTTGGTAGAACGGCAGGAAATTCGAGTGTAGTAAAGGGTACATTACTATATATATAAAACTAATATATACTAATTTATACAACAATTTTTTTTATCAAATTTCATTACATACACCACTTATTATATCTCACTTTTTTTTTTCCTTTTTTTTTTTTTCCCTCATTATTGTAGAGATTATTATTATATAATTTTTTTTTCGATTTACAAGGAAAGCAATAAGGTTTGAACCTAAAACCTCATGTTAAAACTACCCAAACCCCCAACCACTAGGTCAACTCTAGTGGGTCGAGTTATTATATAATTTGATTGTACAAACACATTTCCTCATATATTTGGATAAAGTTCTATAGTGGTAGGCTAGTTAGAATGTCTAACTAAAACTTTACTAGAGAGTAAATACTGAAGTATCGTCTCATTATTTTTATTGAAAGAGAAACTATTAAAGAAGTTTAGTGTAGAGTCGATTATAAATAAATTTTGTGACATGAAGAAACATCGAAACTCTTATATAATAATATACTTTGTTATACAGCAAAATTTTATCCTATCATTTAATTACTTTCAATTATCTATTTTTATCTTTGATTATATTTTATTTTATTACTATTTTATCTTGAACTTCCTGAAAGCTCCAATGAGTGAATCTCCTTCACTACTTGCAATGATCTCTCGATCTGAGGTTGAAGACGATGGTGCAGGGGTACCTGCAAGGGACTCCGATGCTTAACGTAAGTGAGTGTTTTAAGAGAAAGTGTAAATCTCTAACTGGCATAGAAAGCGTTACCTTTTTCATTCTGAACATCAATATTTATAGAGTATTTGAGCGGGAAAGTCAGTTACGAATGTAACCACCTCCGTAAATTACGGATCCATGCGCTATAAGCAATTGATCACACGCGCCAGATGAACCTCGGAAACGAGGTTGTTTCCGCGCAAGCTTCGAGTTCCTGAAGTTGGTAAGAGTAATGTCATTCCGACGTGATACCTCAAACATGTTATCTCGGTTCGTCATCTCGAAATGTTATTTGAGGACTATCTCGAATTGTATCTTGTAAATTAGATTATCTCCTCGATTCTTGTTGTCGAGTATGGTAGAATGTCGACGTGTCATGCCGGCGGCTATGGTCGTCAAGTTAAGTCGGGTTGGAGTATGATTTTACTCCAGAACAGTTGCCCCCCAAAGTCGATTAACTCTTCAAGAATTACTAGACTTTCAGTTTCTTTCGGCTTGATATTTGAATTTTCAATTTTCCGCGTAAACTTTTGATGTTTACAAGGTCGTGTCCTTTGATTTTCCATATTTAAAAATTTCTCGCCAGGTGGTCATAATCTTACGTCTTTGGGCCCTATGGGCTTTCTTAGCTGTTGAAATCTGAATCGTTCGTTGAAGTATAAAAACTGTCCCAAGTACCGAAACGTCTTCTCACCTTCCCCGAAACTTCTCATTTTCAAATTACTTTCTGTGAATCTCTAAAAGATTTCTCCTTCATTTTCTCCTTCATATTCTTTTCTACAAGCTTGTTGTGTTCCCCCCTCATTCTTGATTCGGGTCACCTTGCATGACCTTGGTGTTTGTGGAGCTCTACGAGGTGTTTAAAGATTAGCACAGAGGATAGTCTCAGGTAACCTTTCACTGCCTCTTTCTTTGTAGTTTAGGATATGGTGATGACTAGGCTAAATCTAGGGCTCTTAGTTTAGAGAGGAGATGTCACTGTATTGTTGTTCTCTGATGATCTTGAGGATCCTTGTGTGCCTAACCTCGTGCATAAACGGAAATGAGTTCCGGGCGTTCAAGCTCCTTCAGTTCTCGTGAGTCAAATTGAAGGAACTACTCATATTCTCAATAGATATGGCTATCCGGGGTGTGTTTTTTCCCGCGGAATCATCCGTGATTATCTTTGTTGATCTCGAATTGACTCATCATCTCAATATTGATTTTGACTAGGACTTTTGGAAAGGTCCGAGATGGGAAAGCGGAAGATTTATACTCTCTCCTGCCGTGAACTACCCAGTGCCGCCATCGGTTTTTTCGAATCTGACATGGGTGGATACGGAAGCAATTGGGACCTCCAGCATATATGGTTCTGTAGAAGCTTTGGAGTTAGGATTTCAAGACGTTGAATGGGTGGAACCGGGCAATGAAAAGAATTGGAGTTTGGTAGCTCCCGGTGAAGATGATCGGATCTGCTCTCAAGGCGACTTGGGGGAGAACCTGTTCATCCCGATGTATAAGACCGTTTTTTACGATCTTGGTTTTTGGTTACCCTTCCATTGGTTCGAGTTAGAAATTCTTCACCACTTGGAAGTTGCCCCCTCGCAATTGCACCCCAACAGTTGGGCTTTCATTAGAAGTTTTATGATCTTGTGCCACGGATTGTGGCTTAAACTTAATTCCAACATCTTCTTCCATTTCTTCCGACCTTTAGTGCAAAAGGAAGGGTCGAGCCGATATTCTTGGTTATCCCTTCGGTCCGGTGTTGGGGGTAAGATATTCGAGCTCTGCCAAGAATCTTACAAGAATTTTAAAGATAAATTTGTTTTCTGCAAGCCGATGAATTTTAAAGGTCGGCAGAATATATTAGGAAAAGATGGTCGGGCGATGATATACCCCTATTGGACTGATAGCCATTTCCAAAAGATGTCCAAGGAATATATTGTTAACTATAAAGAACTGTCTCAAGAGGAGAAACGTGTAGTCGACATCATTCAGAAATTTGTTAAGGACTTTGGGCATTTGCCGAGTCAAGAAGTAATTGCTGAGGATGGAGACGCAACTCGACAATCTTTGGGTAATTAACTTGTAGCCTTTATTGTACAGAAGTACTTGTTTATTTTCTAACCTCCATCTTATTTTTTCAGAGGAAATGGCGGCCAAACAAAGGGAAAAGCTCGCTGAGAAGTTGCTGAAGAAGCAAGCCTTAGAGGCTAAGAAAGAAGAGGAAGCAGCAGCCAACCTTGCTCAAGGTGTCGATCCAGGAAAGACCAAACGACAACGTCTGATCCATCCAGGACCCACTCATTCAGTGCCTAGAATTGGCGATGCTCCTTTCTTTAAACCCACTGAAACCACTCCATCATAGAATCAATCCAAAGGATCTTCATCTTCTCAACTTTCACCGGATGGAAAAGGGAAGGCACGCGTAGAAGGCTCTAGTGGTGCCCAACCGACATCAAACATGACCAAGGAAGAGGTTCGAAGATACTTGGCCGTTCAAGCTGAATCCCTTTTCAAAGATAAATCAGACATAGAAATTTCCGACTTCATGAATCATGCTACTAGTTGGGCAATGAGGTTCGTCATGATGTCTCAGTATTTTGCTGGGTCGGTTCGCGACCTCAACGCGCTGCTTCCTTTGAAGGATGAATTGCAGAAGGTTACTGCTAAGTTAGAGGTTGACGAACTGAAGATGCAGGAAGCCATTTCCAAGGTTCAACTTCTAACTTCGGACAAAGAGAAGTTGTATGAGGAGAACCTCTCTTTGGCTGAACAGGTCAAGTCTCTTACCGTGGCGAAGGATGAGGCCGTAAAGAGAACTGAATCAGTTTCAACGGAGCTGAAGTTAGTTCAGGAAGAGGTCAAGTCGACAACCGAGGCGGCTAGACTTGCTCAAGTTGAAGTTGACTCTCTGAAAGTGAAAGTCAAGGGGTTAGAGGATAAGCTGACCGAGGAAATTGCTGCCAAAGAACAAGCTGAGAAGTTGTGGATGAAAGCATCCGCTTTATACTTCTATGAAGCTATCAACAAATGAAGTTTTTGAATCCTTCGGTCAAACTGAACACTCGAGGTATGTCTATCGTCTGTACTGTTGAAAATGGAAAGTGGTATGACGTGCTTCCGGACAGAAATGTGGAGGGGGTCCCTGGTGAAAAAGAGCCTTCGACCCCGAAACTTCATGGGGAAGATGAAGCCGAGTAAAGAAGGGCCGGTATACCGGTTGTATTTTGTACTTTGTTATTTTGATGTACAATTCGTTTAACTTCGTACAAGTTTGAATGTTATTTATGAAAACTTAGCTTATCCATTTTGATATGGAATTGAGATGAAGTTCGTCCGACTTGTCAAAGATCTTTGAGGAGCATATCCTTAGCGTATTAACATAATCCGCGGGTCGAGGGGCTAAGCCCGAGATGCTCGAGGAGCGTATCCTCGACGCATTAAATAATCTGAAAGTCGAGGGTTAAACCCGAGATGCTCGAGGAGCATATCCTCGACGCATTAAATAATCCGAAAGTCGAGGGATTAAACCCGAGATGCTCGAGGAGCGTATCCACGACGCATTAAATAATCCAAAAGTCGAGGGATTAAAACCCGAGATTGCTCAAGGAGCGTGTCCTCGACGCGAAGAGAGATTACGAAGTCGAGGGACTAAGCCCGACATTGCTTAAGGAGCGTGCTCTCGACGCGAAATCCCGACGTCGTTGCTTCGTGGACCCAAACGAGATTGTTGGAAGAACATAAATCCTGAAAATTTTAAAACTTTATTTATTTGTAAACAATTATAATCAACTGAAATATCTCCGGAGTTTATCTGCATTCCAAGTTCGTGGTATTGGAATTCCGGGTAAAGTTTCCAGTTGATATGCATCAGTCCCCGTTTTAGAAACAACCCGATATGGTCCTTCCCAATTTTCTGCTAACTTTCCTTGAGCTGCATTCTTATTGCCAACGTCGGCTCTTCTCAATACCAAATCTCTGACTTCGAATGTGCGAGGGACAACAATTTTTTGTCGGCGCCTTGCCGATTGCAATTTAATTGCTGCTTCACGAATTGATGTTCTTTCACGAACCTCCTCGATTAAGTCCAATTCCTCACGCATTCTATCTTCGTTAAAACTTTGATCGTAAGCATGAAGTCGGAAACTTTCTTCCCCGACCTCAACAGGAATCACGGCATCAACAACTCCGTATGCTAGTCTGAAAGGAGTTTCCCCTGTCGTTGAATGTGGAGTTGTATGATAAGCCCAGAGTACATTGGGTAATTGCTCAGCCCAAAGTCCCTTAGCGGATTCAAGTCGCTTTTTCAAACCTTTAAGGATCACCTTGTTGGCAGCTTCTGCTTGTCCATTTGTTTGAGGGTGTTCTACTGATGAAAATCTATGGGTTATATGAAAGTCCGACATCAATCCTCGAAAGCCTTTATCAGTGAATTGAGTGTCGTTGTCAGATACCATAGTATTCGGGATTCCAAATCTGCAGATGATAAACCGGTAAACAAATTTTGATAAATTCTTGGTCGTGATTTTTGCTAACAGTTGCGCTTCGATCCATTTAGTGAAATAATCGACGGCTACAGCGAGATATCTAAGTTGTCCTGGGGCCATTGGGAATGGGCCTAGTATGTCGATTCCCCACCACGAAAATGGCCATGGAACCGAAATGGACCACAAAGCTTCAGCAGGTGCCCTGTGAATGTCGGCATGTCTTTGACAGGAGGAACATTTTTTAACATACTGCATGCAGTCAGCTTCCATGGTTGGCCAATAATATTCGGCTCTAAGGATCTTTCGAGATAAAGAGTAGCCGTCGGGGTAGTGGCCACAAATACCTTCATGAACCTCAACCATTACATACTCGACGAGGTTTCTCGAGATGCACTTCATCAATGGTTGCACTAAACCTCTCCGATAAAGAGTTCCGTCTACAAAACAATACCTAGAAGCCTGTCTCAAAACGCGTTTTGCACTCTCGGCCTCGTCTGGTAAGGTTCTATCTTGCAAATACTTCTGTATGGCTGTATACCAACACTCCTCTTCATCAATCATCATGATAATAGTGGGGGTCGAAATTACCTCTTGAATCACGGATTTGTTACGTCGGAGTTGGTTGAAAACCTCTCCGAGGTCTTGAACGTGACACTCGTCTGTCAAACTTTTAGCTATCATATCATCCACATAAACTTCCACTACTCGTCCAATTTGATCTCGGAACACCATGTTCATCATTCTTTGATAGGTTGCTCCAGCATTTTTCATCCCGAAGGGCATCATCCGATAGCAATAATTAGCTCCCTCTGTCATAAACGCCGTGTTTTCTTGGTCCGGAGGATACATCGGAATTTGATTATATCCGGAATAGGCGTCCATAAAAGATAGAAGTCGAAAGCCGGAAGATTTGTCGACCAACCGGTCGATGTTAGGCAGTGGGTAAGAATCTTTAGGACACGCTTTATTTAAATTGGTATAATCTACACACATTCGCCATTTTCCATTGGACTTTTTGACTAAAACTGCATTAGACAACCATGTCGTATACTTGATTTCTCGAATGAAACCGGCGTCCAGTAGTTCTGTCACTTGTTGCTTCACTACCTCCGCTCTGTCAGCCGACATTTTCCTTCGTCGCTGCTCGACAGGTTTAACTGTTGGGTCTACGGAAAGTCGGTGGCAAATAACATCGGGATCCAATCCCGACATATTAGCAGCTGTCCAAGCAAACAAATCGGCGTTTCGGCGAATGAGTGCACATAATTCTTCCTCGACCTTCTCAGACAAGCCACATCCAATCTGAACAGTTTGATCTGGCATGACACCAATTTGAAGCGCTTTGAATTCTCCATCAGGAATAGGCTTGGTTTCTTTGAAATCTTCTCTGACGTCCAAGTTTGTCAACATCACTCCCGCTGATGATGGGTGTTCTTCAATCCTTTTAGATGTCGCAGGCTTTTCCGGCTTTGAAATCTTTAGGGATTCTTTATAACAAGAATGCGCCATGACCTGATCACCTCTAACACTGATCACTTTTCCGTCATCACTCCAGAATTTCATCATTAGATGATTTGTAGAAATGATGGCCCCGATAGCATTGAGGGTTGGTCTTCCGAGGATAGCATTGTAAGTCGTCGGGCAATCGACCACTAGGAATCGCACTTTTGCAGTCTTGGTTAAAGGTATTTGCCCAAACGTTACAAGGAATTCCACATAGCCTGTAGGCTGGATCTTATCTCCCGTAAATCCAATTAGATCTGCTCCTTTATAAGGCACTAGGTCTGTCTCAGGGATACGGAGAAGGTGAAATGTCTTCAAGAATAAAACATCAGCCGAGCTACCTTGATCAATAAAACTCTCCTGACTTCATGGTTCGCCATTATGACTTTTATGACCATGGGGTCGTCATGGCCCGGAATGACCGGACCGTAATCGTCCTCTGAAAAGGTCAATAGGGGAAGTTTTTGCCGAGGGGCTCCACGCTGAGGATGGGAAGAGGTAGATGCTGACATGACCTCTTTCAGGTGTCTCTTCTTTGAATTGTTAGACTCTCCTCCTCCGGCAAATCCTCCAGCAATAACATAAATTACAGGGTGTTTTGAAGATGAAGGTTCTTCTCGAGATGGAGTGTGTTGTCGAGATGTGCTTCTGTGTTCTTGGTGAGAACTGTGGGGTGGGGATTTGTCGCGAGATGGCCTTCTTGAACTCGACCTTTCTGGACGAGGTGATCTGGTGCGATATCTACTCCGTTCATGATGGCTAGATTCATGCCGCCTTTCTTCCCTTTTATCATCGCTTCTCCGACTATGGGAGCCATCCCGCCTTGACTGGAAGTCGGCATCCTTCTTGAATCTACTAAGTTTACCACGCTGGATGAGCTCTTCGATAGAATCCTTCAGGTTGAGGCACTGATCTGTGTCATGGCCGTGCGACTTGTGAAATCTGCAGTATTTTGTCTTATCTGTATTTGGTCCTGCCTTCTGAGGTCGCGACCTCCTCATCCCAACTTCGTACATCTCGACATGAAGGATTTCGTTCATAATTTTCCCCTAGGCTGATTCAGTGGAGTGTATGAAGTATATCGTCCGAAAGGTTCTTTATCAACTTTACTTTCTTTATTTTGTTTTTCTGCCCTTGCTCTTTCTGCGTCTGATTAGAAGAGAGCGTGTCTTTTAACTTCAAAGCCATCTCTTCATCCTCCAAACTAATGTATCCTTCTGCTCGGCTTAAGAATTCTTCCATGTTGCTTGGCTTCTTTTTGGATAAGTCGATCCAAAAAGGTGAGTGCGGAATGAGTCCGTCCTTCGCTAGCATGAGCTGTACTCCGGGTTGAAGTCCTTGAACTAACAAAGCTTCTTTTATAAACTTGCTGATGTAGTCTCGTAAAGACTCCGAAGGTCCTTGCCGAATTTGTTTCAACGATGCCTCCATTTTGGCTGAACTTTGCTTGTAGTAAAACTGGTGATGAATTTGGTCCGCAGATTGGCCCAAGTATTGATGGATTTTGGCGGGAGGGTCTGGAACCATCTCAGAGCAGTCTTCTTCAGTGACAACGGGAACACTCTACACATGATCGGACCTGATGCACTCCTAACCGACATGGCTGACTCATAGACATCCAAATGCTCCAGAGGATCACCGGTTCCATCATATAACTCCAGGACAGGCACCTTTTCAAATCTCTTGTCAATTGGAAAGAGCATAATCCGTTCTGAGAAAGGAAGGACGACTTGTATAACTTCATCATCAGTGTAGTGCCTGGATTCGTGATTCGTAGGGATGGTTCTCTGTGGAGGAGGAGAGTTGGAGTGCACAGATTGAACCGATACTCTCGGAGAACGTTGAGTCGGCACAGGAGATGGAACTTTCTCCTGTCGAGATGCATGTTCAACTCTGAGTGAGGGCTGGCGTTGAGCCACTTTTTGCTTTTGTGCAGCTAGGTCATTTACTATGCGGTGGTGAGCATTCTCCATGTGACGATCGTTTTCCAACTGATCCAGGCGGCGAGCATACTGTCCTAACATTTCTTCTTGTCGACGGATGAATTCCCATAGTTCACCATAGGATGGTTGGTTTGGTGGTGGTGACGGTGCTCTTTGAGTTCCTCGATGTGGTGGTGGAATGTTCCCCGTTCGGGAAGTGCCAGCACGAGGAATTGGTATCCCGGCCAGTGATGAGACCATTCCAGCTACAGATGAGGTCATGGCGGGGACGGTGGTTGAAGTCACGTGAGGAACGGTTCCTCCACCAGCGTCTTGAGACTGTCCACTCCAGAACATATCTTTTATAACAATTTTTATTTAACATTAAATTTTATACTCTCGTTTATATTTGAGTAAAATGTGTCCATATTTGGCCCCTCACCATTTCTTCACGTTCTTCTTCTTCCTGATTCATACGGTGGTTCATTGTGTTCTTTAGTTCTTTCACTTGCTTATTTGCATTAATATCCCACAAAGGTCTCGAACGTGGCCAACTATTTGAAGAATATATTTTCACTCAATAATGCTAACAAAAATTGACACAAAATTATCTTCATCTAAGCAAAGATTATAATATTTAGATTAATGTTAATGAGCGATATGGTGTAGACACTAACTAACATTCAAGAATGGTAAGAAGAATGCAATCCGAATATTGTTCAAGCCAGAGAGTTAGGTGAGAGCTAGTTTCCCTTGGCCACAAATCCTTCACAAGCTGTTAACTTAAATGTGTAGTATTTTTCAACTTTTGTTTGTTGTTAATGTGTTTACTACTAATTTACTGAGTTGTTTATATTTTTTCTTAGTACCTCACAAAAGAAGAGATTTTTTGTATTTTATTTATTTGTTTTTTTTAAATATACTCTCTCTACAAAAATAGAGGGACTCATGCGTCAAGGTAATGATATTATTGCCCTCCTTTACTTAGGGATTACACCTCTAACAAAATTAAAATCTCTACACAACAAATGAATTTCGCTTTCATAAATATGATTAGGTAATGAAATTATATATATTGGATTCGGAATATCTCATGCAGTACTACTTTTCCGGATATTAGGTGGTACGTCAAATTAGAAAATGTTTTGCACCCAATAAAAAAATATTGTTTTTTTCTTTAAAAGAAGAGAGAAATGGTTTCCTATTAGAAATCTTTCTCTGTTGCCTTAAATATGATTAGGGTTTTTTTTCCAACCACACTCCCTTACAAATATAGTATTGTCGATTTGGTTTATCGAATAGAATTGATTTTAAAATTAATGGTTGAAAATAAATGATACAAATTTTATGAAACATGTTGGATAAAAATGATTTAAAATTAATTATGTGGAATTGATTCTGCACTGTTGAGAATTTAAACCAAACAAAAACCTCTCAATGATGCTTTATTCTCTAAAAAGCCCTAATCCCTCATTAAAATAAAAGAAGTCAAAATAATATAATATAAAATCACAACACTTTAATTTTTTAATTAAAAAAAAATTTGTGAAATCAAAATAATATAAAATTAAATTTAGAAAATAGTACTCACCCAAACACAAAATTGCACAGCAGCTATTATAACAGTCAAAGGATGTATTAATGAAAAAACAGTAATGAGTAGATGTGTCGTTGAATCTAAACAAATTGTGTTATTGAAGCGCTTTTCAATCTATCGAGATTTAAGTAACTTATGCTAATTGAAATTTGATAAAGTATGTTAACTGCAATTTCCCAGGAAAAAAAACCATAAATAAATATATTAGACAAGCTAAATGAAATTTTATAAAAACTATGTGAGATCAATTAATATTAATAAAACGATTAACAAAAATATTAATAAAACGTTCAAAAATGAAATAAAATATGGTTAATTAGATATATTTTTAGATATTAAAAAATAACCAATATTTGATTTTAATTCAATTGTTTTAGTCACTCAAAAATTAAAAATATATCAATTTAGTGCTTATTTGGTTGAGCTTATTTAATTTTTGGCTTATAAGCAACTTAAAGTTAAAAGCTATACCAAACACATAATTTTAAAAGCTCTTACAAATTAAAAGGAGCTTTTTTTACAATGAAAAGATGCTTTTAAAAAAGTTAGTGACAGGAGCTTTCAAGGAGGTTTTTATTAAAAACCCACCCATCCACACTAAAAAAAAAAAACTCTTTTGGCTAAAATAAATTTTTGGTCGCCCAAAATATCGTGATTTTCCCATCTGGTCCCCTAATATATATTTTTCCAAACTAGTCCCCCAAAAATTATAACGCATTTTCATTTGGTTAATCCGTTAGTGCACCGTTAAAGTTTTTATTAAATGCTTATATGACAGTTTAGGTGGACAAAATAATCCTAAATGCATTCCCGTAAGTCATTTGAAGCATCCTATATGGATTTTTAGTAAGCGTTGGTCGTCATATTCTCACGTGATTTGTTTTAAGGCACAATACCTTGTGGTAGAAGGAGTTGCATGAACGTTGCGCGAGTGGGTGATCATATGTGTGAAGAAATCTGTGTTGTTGCTTAAGTAAAGAAATCGTCGCGCGAGATTTGTTGAAGTGGAAGGGTTCAAAAGGTAACACATGCGCCTGACCAAGTGCAAGACAATGTAAACGTGAGAATTTAAAACTATGTGGATTTGATTTAACAGTTATAACTTAATTGAATACTTCTAACACATGAAATTTTGATTTCTAAGGGTGCTGGTGGATCAACAATTGTTAAAGGAAGGGGAGCAACACTCGTGGGTAATTAATGTAGATACGATGTTAGGATTTTGGAAGAATGTTAGGAGATTTCTATGATAATTAGAGATTTCTTAAATTTAAAATGATATGAGTTTTTATGACAAATAAGATGACACATGGAAATGCCATTTAGGATTATTTTGTCTACCTAAACTGTAACATCCCGCAAATTAGAAGCTCTAATAATTTATTAGGCTGAAAACAGAGATGTATGTGTTTAATTAAGGAAAGGAAAGTTGAGGAATTAGGGGTTAAAATCTAGTTATAAAAACCAAGTTTCAGGTTTTAACTTAAGTGAATATAGGGAATTTGGGTTACTAGTAATCGATTACAATGGGTTCGTAATCGATTACCAGAGAGCTGAGTTCTTGGTAATCGATTACTCACAGTTTGTAATCGATTACCCGAGAGCTGAGTTTTTGGTAATCGATTACTAACAGATTGTAATCGATTACCCGAGAGCGAAGTTTTGGTAATCGATTACCAGGTGTTGTAATCGATTACCGGGAAATCTGGGTTTTTGGTAATCGATTACCAGGGGTTGTAATCGATTACCCGAAGGGTTTCTAGTGTTATTTTGTCGCTGGTAATCGATTACAATGGGTCTGTAATCGATTACCGTCACTTAAGTATATAAGGTCGGGACATGCAAAAATCAGAATTTCCATTGTTCTTCTTCTTCCCCTTCGACCTAGAGAGAGTGAATTCTAGTGGAGAAAGCTTGGCTTTGAGGTTGGAAAAGGAAATCGAAGCTAGGAATCATCAAGGGAACATCTCTACTCATCATTCCTCTCTTGAATTTCAAGAATTGGTGAGTATAACTCACACACACACCCTCCCCTTTGATTTTTGAATTTCCCCAATGTATGAACCCTACTCTCTAATTCCCTTTCTATATGTTTATTATGGTTAGATTAGTGATGTTTGTATGAGATTGAACAATTGTTGTTAGGTTTTTCATTGAAAACCTTAGGGTAGCGAGATTTACAAAATTGTCGAAATGCTCAATGTATGAACCCTACCGTTTAATTCCCTTTCTATATGGTTATTTTGATTGGATTTGTGATGTTTGCATTGCAATTGAGTAATTGATGTTAGGATTTGTTTGAGAAACCTTTGAATATCGAAGTTACGAAATTTGCGAACTCACGAAAGTTACGAAACTATCGAAATGCTTTTAATTTCAATTTTAGTAGTTGATTCATGTATACCGATTTCGACCGTGAGTTAAATAAGTCGGCATTGTGCTGTGAGTTAAGAAAATTGAATGATTATGTGAAAATTGACTTCGGTCCAATAATGGGTGGGCCGGGATACGTCCCCAGGAAAGACGTTTCCCGTAGTCTGAGCTCAGTTCTAACTCTAGTTTAAGTGACAATATTATGCCTGCTGAGTACAGCAGTGAGTTGTATCTCATTGCTTTTATGTGATTCAGATATGATAGTGATTATTGATGCATGTTGATTATTGATTAGTGATTGCTTGTCTTTACATTGCATATGCATGGTTATGCTTCACTGAGACAATAGTCTCACCACGCGTTTTGTGGTTATAATCTAGGTGTGCAGGTACCTCCTGGCAGAAAACAGTGAGATTAGAGCAGGAGCTTTACTTGTTTTTGTTGTTTTGTCTTTTGGATTGTATATGATATATGTATAACTTTGTTTTATGTTAGAGATGTTCAGTTGGTAGCCTTCGGGCCAGATGTACATATTTTATAGATTATGGTTATGTATATAAAGTTTAAGTTATTCACAAATTGTACAAGTTTTCGTTGGTTACTTATCGAATTGTGATGTTTGATATCCGGAATCGGGCGTTTTGGTTTCGAAAATTTAGGATTTAGTTTCCAACGGACTAAGTCTTGAATTTAGAAATTAGGGCGTTACATAAACTGCCACGTTAGCTTTTAACAAAGACTTTTAACGGTGCACTCACTACAAGAAAATTGGCTTTTATCGACGGCCAAAAGTCATCGCTAAAGGGGAAAAGATCCAGATGTGGCATCCAACTGGAGACTTAGGGATCTCAATAGGATTTTTGATGTGATGAAATGTGCTGATGAGGTGAAGCTGAGGATTGGTGGAAGACCGCTAGTGCTAGGATTGTTGTGATGGAGACTCAGGTTACCTGAGGTATCTTTCAAACTCTGTTTTTAGACAAGTATTCTCCCGCTACTGTCCGAAGACAAAAGGAAGCAGAATTTCTACAACTGAAGCAAGGGAGTATGACGGTGGGCCAGTATGTGGCCAATTTGAGGAGTTAGATAAATATTCAAGGTACCTTCAGACGGTAGCTGATGAGGAGTGGAGGTGCACTCAGTTTGAAGGAGGCCTCCGACCTGAGTTACTGGATCGGGTTGGAACACTCGAGATCAAGGATTTCCCCCCTTAATCAACAAGTGTTACATTGCGGAGAAGAATATCCGAGGAACCACCACTTCAACACCACCTACTGACAATAAGGGAAAGAGGAAGCTAGATGGAACAAATCAGTTTAAGGGCTCGAGGCCTAAGTGGCAAGGCACCTCAGCCTTGACTACTAGACCGGCCCAACACCAAGGGGTACCTACTTGCCCCAAGTGGGGAAAGGAGCACTCAGGAGAATGCTTGACGGGGAAGAATGTATGCTATTTTCGCAAGCAACCTGGTCACATGAGGAACGAATGTCCAAAGAGAAAAGATCTACCAAAACCTCAAGCCACTGGGAGAGTCTTCACTCTGAGCGGGGAAGTGTCAGCTTCTGCAGATAATCTGATGCGAGGTATGTGCACCCTAGGAGATCGAACCTTAATTGTGTTGTTTGATTCAGGAGCTACTCATTCATTCATTTCTCATGATTGTGTTAAACAGTTGAACTTGCATACTATATCTTTGCCTTATTCTTAGTGTTACCACTCCCGCCAAGGAGGCCATTTCTACTTCCCTTGTGTGTATTCAGTGCCCCATTGTGATACAAGGGAAGGCCTTCGAGGTTGACCTAGTTTGTTTACCGTTAAGGGGTATAGATGTTATTCTTGCATGAATTGGTTATCTTCGAATCGAGTCATGCTTGATTGTTTTAATAAAAAGGTTGTTTTTCCACTTCTTCCTCCTCCTTCGAGGGAGAAACCATCAATCCTTTTATCCAGTGTCACTGAAGTGTCTGAATGCCTTAGTGATGGGAGTGAGTGTTTTGTTTTATTACTTTCCTCAACTCTAGAGTCTAAGGTAGACATAAGTAGTATAGCTACAGTTAGGGAGTTTCAAGATGTTTTCCCTAGTGAGGTAACCACTTTACCTCCGGACCGAGAAATAGAGTTTGCCATAGACCTAGTACCAGGTACAGGACCCATTTCTAAAGCACCATACAGAATGTCCCCACTAGAACTTAGTGAACTTAAGACCCAGTTAGAAGATCTTATGTCTAAAGGGTTCATTAGGCCTAGTGTGTCACCTTGGGGGGCTCCAGTACCTTAGTGAAAAAGAAGAATGAGAGTATGAGGCTATGTGTAGACTATAGGCAGTTGAACAAGGTTACCATTAAGAACAAATATCCTTTACCCAGAATAGATGACCTTTTAGATCAACTTAGGGGAGCCTCAGTTTTTTCTAAGATAGATTTAAGGTCCGGTTACCATCAGATCAGGATTAAGGGGGAGGATATACCTAAGACAGCCTTCAGGACTAGGTATGGGCATTATGAGTATTTGGTGATGCCATTTGGAGTAACCAATGCTCCTACTGTGTTCATGGACTACATGAATCGGATCTTTAGGCCCTACCTGGATCAGTTTGTCGTTGTGTTTATTGATGATATTATGATCTACTCCCGTAGTTTAGAAGAGCATGAGCGGCACCTTAGAATTGTGTTAGAAGTTCTGAGAGAAAAGAAGTTGTTTGCTAACCAGGAAAAGTGCGAGTTTTGGAGTGATAGAGTTCAATTCTTAGGGCATGTAATTACTAGTGAGGGTGTATCTGTTGATCCTAGCAAGGTAGAGGCTGTCCTGAATGGGAAAGACCTAATACCATTACGAATTAGGAGTTTCCTAGGATTGGCCGGCTACTACCGGAGATTCATTAAGGGATTCTCCCAGTTAGCCTTGCCTCTCACAAGGTTGACTCGGAAGGGGCAAACCTTTGTGTGGGATGAGATCTGTGAGCGGAGCTTCTTGGAGCTCAAGGAAAGGTTAACCACTGCTCCGGTACTGGCGTTACCGGATTTGTCTAAGGCCTTTGAGGTGTATTGTGATGCTTCAGGGAAGGGTTTAGGTTGTGTTCTGATGCAGGATAGGAGAGTAGTGGCTTATGTATCTAGGCAGTTGAAACCCCATGAGAAATTATCCTACTCATGACCTGGAGTTAGCAGCAGTGGTCTTTGCCCTCAAGATTTGGAGGCATTACCTGTTTGCAGTGAGATTCGAGGTCTTTAGTGATCACACGAGTTTAAAATATCTCTTTGATCAGAAAGAACTCAATATGAGGCAGAGGAGGTGGATGGAATTTCTCAAAGACTGATTTTGAATTGAAATACCATCCTGGCAAGGCCAATGTGGTGGCTGATGCCCTCAGTAGGAAATCCCTTCATGTGTCTTTCATGATGATTCATGAAATGAGTTTGTTGGAAGAGTTCAGGAACCTAAGTTTAGGTGTTACAGTTGGAGAGCATAGGTCATACTTCATAGAATTGAGATCACTAGTGAGCTAAGAGCTCTAATCAGGGAGGCTCAGAGTTTGGACTCAAGCCTTCAAGAGAGAAAACAACAGTCAGGGTTTTCAGAGTCCGAAGATGGGGTGATTCTCTTCCAAGGGAGAGTCTGTGTCCCTAAGGGGGTAGCCTCAGGCAGCAGGTTTTGAGGAAGCTCATAGAGGTAAGTTTTCTTACATCCTGGTTCTACCAAGATGTATCAGGATTTGAGGAGGATGTTTTGGTGGGATGGTATGAAAAGAGAGATATAGCTGATTATGTTTCTAAGTGCTTAGCATGTGTCAGGTCAAAATAGAACATCAGAAACCATCAGGAACCCTTTTACCATTAGAAATCCCTGAGTGGAAGTGGGAGAGTGTAGCTATGGACTTTGTGGTAGGATTGCCTCGAGTCCAAGCTGGTTTTGATGCCATCTGGGTGATTGTGGACCGACTGACTAAGTCAGCCCACTTCCTACCAATTAAGAGTACTTATCCCTTAACAAGTTAGCAAATCTGTATGTTAGAGAGATTGTCAGACTCCATGGTATTCCCTCTAACATCATATCAGATAGGGACCCTAGGTTCACTTCTAGGTTCTGGAATGCACTTCACCAGGCTTTCGGGACCAAACTCCGGTTTAGCACTGCTTACCACCCTCAGACTGACGGTCAGTCTGAAAGAACCATCCAAACCTTAGAAGATATGCTCAGGGCTTGTGTTTTAGAGGAGTCAGGTAGTTGGGATAGATTTCTGCCTCTCATTGAGTTTGCCTACAATAACAGTTTTCATAGCAATAGGCATGGCACCCTATGAGGCACTGTACGGTAGGAAATGCAGGTCTCCTTTGTGTTGGTGTGAAGTAGGTGAGAGAACCCTATTAGGCCCAGAATTAGTGCAGGAAACCTCAGATAAGATCAGGGTCATTAGGGAAAAACTTGTAACTGCCCAAAGTCGACAAAAGAGTTATGTGACAAAAGAAGAAAAACTTAGAGTTTGAGGAAGGGGACCATGTATTTTTGAAAGTAACTCCTGTCACAGGCATAGGACGATCCATCAAAACCAAAAACTCAATCCTAGATTTATTGGTCCATTTCAGATCCTGCAGAGGGTTGGCCCTCTGGCTTACAGGATAGCTTTACCACCTCTGTTCCAGGATACATGATGTTTTCCATGTATCTCAGTTAAGAAAATATGTCCATGATCCATCACATGTCATTGGCTCTGAATCAATACAATTAAGAGAAGATCTCACCATTCCTTCTAGACCTGCACAGATTATCGACAGGAGTGTCAAAACCTTAAGGCAAGACAATTCCTTTGGTGAAGGTGTATTGGGAAGGTCAATCTCCGGAAGAGGCAACTTGGGAGAAAGAAGATGTTATTCGGGAGCAATTTCCGGAACTTTTTAGTTGAGGTAGTCTTTAAATTCTGTTTTGAACAATTTTGAGGTCAAAATTGCTTGAAGGGGGGTAGAATGTAACATCCCTCAAATTAGAAGCTCTAATAATTTATTAGGCTGAAAATAGAGATGTATGTGTTAGTAATTAAGGAAAGGAAAGTTGAGGAATTAGGGGTTAAAATCTAGTTATAAAAACCAAGTTTCAGGTTTTAACTTAGTGAATTATAGGGAATTTGGGTTACTGGTAATCGATTACAGTGGGTTCGTAATCGATTACCAGACTGAGTTCTTGGTAATCGATTACTCATAGTTTGTAATCGATTACCCGAGAGCTGAGTCTTTGGTAATCGATTACCCGAGAGCTGAGTTTTTGTAATCGATTACTAACAGGTTGTAATCGATTACCCGAGAGCGGAGTTTTTGGTAATCGATTACCAGGTGTTGTAATCGATTACCAGGTGTTGTAATCGATTACCAGGAAATCTGGGTTTTTGGTAATCGATTACCAGGGGTTGTAATCGATTACCCGAAGGGTTTCTAGTGTTATTTTGTCGCTGGTAATCGATTACAATGGGTCTGTAATCGATTACCGTCACTTAAGTATATAAGGTCGGGACATGCAAAAATCAGAATTTTCATTGTTCTTCTTCTTCCCCTTCGACCTAGAGAGAGTGAATTCTAGTGAGAGAAAGCTTGGCTTTGAGGTTGGAAAAGGAAATCGAAGCTAGGAATCATCAAGGGAACATCTCTACTCATCATTCCTCTCTTGAATTTCAAGAATTGGTGAGTATAACTCACACACACACCCTCCCCTTTGATTTTGAATTTCCCCAATGTATGAACCCTACTCTCTAATTCCCTTTCTATATGATTATTATGGTTAGATTAGTGATGTTTGTATGAGATTGAACAATTGTTGTTAGGTTTTTCATTGAAAACCTTAGGGTAGCGAGATTTACAAAATTGTCGAAATGCTCAATGTATGAACCCTACCCTTAATTCCCTTTCTATATGGTTATTTTGATTGGATTTGTGATGTTTGCATTGGAATTGAGTAATTGATGTTAGGATTTGTTTGAAAACCTTTGAATATCGAAGTTACGAAACTTGCGAACTTACGAAAGTTACGAAACTATCGAAATGCTTTTAATTTCAATTTTTAGTTGATTCATGTATACCGGTTTCGACCGTGAGTTAAATAAGCCGGCCTTGTGTGTGAGTTAAGAAAATTGAATGATTATGTGAAAATTGACTTCGGTCCAGTAATGGGTGGGATACGTCCCCGGGAAAGACGTTTCTCGTAGTCTGAGCTCAGTTCTAACTCCAGTTTAAGTGATAATATTATGCCTGCTGAGTACAGCAGTGAGTTGTATCTTATTGCTTTATGTGATTCAGATATGATAGTGAGTATTGATGCATGTTGATTATTGATTAGTGATTGCTTGTCTTTACATTGCATATGCATGGTTATGCTTCACTGAGGCAATAGTCTCACCATGCGTTTTGTGGTTATAATCTAGGTGTGCAGGTACCTCCTGGCAGAAAACAGTGAGATTAGAGCAGGAGCTTTACTTGTTTTTGTTGTTTTGTCTTTTGGATTGTATAGGATATTGTATAACTTTGTTGTATGTTAGAGATGTTCAGTTGGTAGCCTCCGGGCCAGATGTACATATTTTATAGATTTTGGTTATGTATATAAAGTTTAAGTTATTCACAAATTGTACAAGTTTTCGTTGGTTACTTATCGAATTGTGATGTTTGATATCCGGAATCGGACGTTTTGGTTTCGAAAATTTAGGATTTAGTTTCCAACGGACTAAGTCTTGAATTTAGAAATTAGGGCGTTGCATAAACTGCCACGTAAGCATTTAACAAAGAATTTTAACGGTGCACTCACTACAAGAAAATTGGCTTTTATCGACAGCCAAAAGTCATCGCTAAAGGGGAAAAAATCGTCGCTATTTCATAATTAGCGACGGCCAACCAATCGTCGCTAAATATTTTTTCTAAAATAATCTTTCCTTCCCAGATTTATCAATTGTGAGAATTGAATCCACAACCTGCACAATACAAAGAAGGAACATTACTGTTACGCCAAGTTTGTTTCTTGAAATATATAGCGCAAAATTTATATATATAGCGAAAAACTAACAAAAATTAGTGACAGCCAGACCGACACTAACTTTACGAAGGCCGACGCTAAAAAAATTTCCTCTAGCGACGGCCTGGCCGACGCTAAATAATTTTTTTTAAAAAAATTATTATACCTTTAGCGTCGGCCAAAGCCGTCGCTAACGTTACTAAGTAGCGACGACCTGGCCGTCACTACATAAAAAACTAAAAAAATATTTTTTTCAACGATGATGTCTTTAGCGTCTGCTAGGCCGACGCTAATAGCGACAGTGTCGTGGTCGTCGCTACGTACAAAGTCATCGCTAAATAGCGAATTTCTTTAGTGACTAACAGAGGGACCAAATGTGAATGCGTTATAATTTTTGAGGGACTAGTATGGAAAAAAAATATTTTGGGGGACCAAATGGGAAAGTCACAGTATTGCGGGGGACAAAAAACATATTTTAGCCAACTATTTTAATCAAGCCTGTGAATGCAGAGCACATCCCTCTTCGAAAAGTGAGGTTTTTAATGACAGTTCTATAAGGTCAAATAAATTTATTATATGGATGTCCCAACTTGAGTAGAAATACTTCAGTGGAAGGTATATGTGATTTAAAAAAAAATATCATACACGATTTCCTTTTAAATTTAAAAATCAACTGGAACAATAACATTAATTGCCTTGAGGTATTACAATACACTTTTTTTGAGGTTATGAGTGTGTTTAGCAAAATTAGTTGAAAAGTTAACTAAAAGATAAAAGCTAGCTGAAAGCTGAAAAACTAGTTGATTGATTAAAAATGTTTAGTAAAACTAGCTGAAACTGGTAAAATGACATATAAAGACATCATTGATTACTAAATAATAATATGATGAGTGAGAATTGTTAAAGGATTCAATTGTAATAAATTTTCAGTTAATAACTGAAATATGTTTTTTTTTAAAAAAAGCTACATCAAGTAGCTTTTAAAGAAACTACAAAAAGCTAGTATCTACTAAAAAAATTTATCCTACCAAACATAGCTAAAATGATTTCAATTACTAATTTTAATTTTCACCTAACTATAACCTCTCTTCAAACACCCTCTATATGTAATTATTAGGATGAGTGCAAAATATCTGGTTGTCTTGATCTTTTCTCTTGCCTAATTTAATTTGTACTTATGCTTCCTTCTATTCCGTGCTTGATCTACAATGTATGGAGAGTAGGGTACAATATTCTTCCCATTCATCATTTTTATGGTTACACTTAACTTCACGAGAGTAAGGCCCCTTTTCTGGGGTAGACATGCCAAACCTGTCATGGTGTGGCCCATTGTCTTAACACTCCAGAGTGGTTAACAATCATGTCTGGATTAGGAAAAAAATAGATCAATAGAATGAAATAATATGAATTTCATTCTTTAAATTACTTAAAATAAGATTAGATTAAATGAAATAAAAACATAACAAAATATATTTTATTTATTTATTTAATATCTCACTTTTTTCTCTTTCAATTTGAGATATGTGATTTTTTTTTTTGCATTTTATCATAAATTATTTAATTAATAGAATAATAATTTTATGAGGAGTGCTAGCAACACACTCTTTTGAACATTCTCTCAAACACTCCATGTGATTGGTTAAAATTCACATGAGTCCCACCAAATTCGTGGGTCCCACTCTAAGTGGTGGGACCCATGTGGATTTAACTAATCACATAGAGTGTGTTTAAAAGAGTGTGTTCCTAACCTTTCTCTAATTTTATTTTATTTATTTTTTATTTTAGTTCCGTTCATGCTCCATTGAATATTGAAGCATAATGTTAGTGGAATTTCAATTGGGACACATGGGCTTTGCTCCTTGCACGATCTGACAACCTGGTGGTGGTACCTATTAAATTCAAACCTGCAACTGCAATTGAGGTTATGTATGCACTCTGCAAACTGCAGTGAAGCTAGGGATGAAAATGTTAAAAAATATTCGTATCCGCGTTTATTTTGTGTGGTTAGTGTAGTGGTTTTAGTTTCCCTTATCATAACGGTTACCTACACTTTTATTAAATGAAAAATTAATAATTCAATAAAAATATTAATTTAAAAAAATTATTAATATGATTGAAACGTAATTTTAGAAGAAATCAAGCACATATTATATCTCAATTAAAAATTACTTCGAGATGATTTAAACATAATTTTTAAATATCAAGAACACAATAATTTAAATAAATCAAAACACAATATATTAATGTATTGTAATCTTAATGTGATATATCAATATGTATCAATTTTTTATAACAAATATGTATTATCAATTTTAAAAAATATATAAATATATTACAAATTTTAATAAAATTAGTATTTAATTGTATACATATATTATATTATTAATTAATAATTAATTAATTAATATGTGTTCTTGGGGGCTTGGGCTGCTTGGGCACTATAGTGCACATGCTTACTCCCATCCCATTGAAATTTTGCAGATAAAAGCTAATATCCGTTATGGGTTTTTTGTCTACAAATGTTTACTTTTTTTTTTATTTAAAAAATTTTTGGTACGGGTGGGTTCTCCAATTTATTAGCTTGGTATGTGCAATTGAGTTGTTTGATTGATTTGTAGAGATATGAGGAGATATACAAATTTTTTTATTAATTTTGTAAATAATAATATGGTGAAAATCATTTTTTTATATTGATTTTATGTTTAATTTTCCTCACTGATGAGCTTGCCCAAGCAGTGTGCTGTATGCACAGTTTCAAGAACATTTCTTCGCTTTTCTATTCACATCTGTGAAGAAATGATTTTGATGTGGGGCCCCCACTTTTTTGTATTTCTCACTCATTTCACTGATCAACCAAACAAAAGTACAAATGTATTTCTCACTCATTTCATATGCCTCCCTCTTCTATTTCTCTACACTTCTGTTTGATCAAACAAGGCATAAATGTGTGTTTGGTTTACAGTTGAGATGAGTGATACACGTTTTACAAAGCACATTGGACGAAAGTAATTTAAAATGTGCAAACCACCATTTTGGTCCTCGAACTAACACCCTCTCTCCTAGTTAGTCCCTAAAGTAAGTGAACAAAAAGTTAGTCCTCGAAGTATCTTCCCATCCGTCGCGTTAGTCCTGCGTCCATGAGGTCCGTTATTGGGACGTTTTCTGCTAGCGTGGAACTTTTCTGCCAACTGCCCCTCTCCTCTCCTACGTTGCATAAAACAGTACTTCCACCCCCCCAGAATACTTCAATTTCGTCCCTGAACAAATTTCCCAAATCTTGAGACAAACCCAACCACCCCACCCAGCCGCCCCCCCCTAAACCCAACACTTTGATCCCCAAAGTTTAGCCAAGAAATTTAGTCCCTAACGGCTATTCCCCAAATTTAATGCAAAACTTATTAAAGCACCCATCAATTTAGTCCCCAATCCCTAAATAACATTAATGAACACCCAAAGTGAGAGCTTTCCTCCGTGAATCATAAATTCCAGATGATGGGTGGGGGGTTCTTTGAAGGACCTGAATGGTGTTCCAAATAGCGCCTGGGAGCAAGGTCAGTGACTTCAACACAAGTGGAAGCTGGAGACGTAGGCAAGCTTCAGAAAATGAAGAGGGGTTATTCTCCACCCCCTACTGAATTTGCTACTGTGGTCTGAAGGTGGTTTGTTTGACATCAAGGACAAAGGAGAACCAGGAAGAAGATTCTACACCTGCCCCATGCCAAGGAGGGAGCAACAATGTGGTTTTTTCGTTGGGTGGAGGCTACTGACAATTCCATATTGGAGTTGAGGTTGGGGAACATTGAAAGGTAATTGAGGGCTTTGAAATTGTATTGGTGTGTACTGATGATAGCTTGTGTGACTTGTATTTTGCTTTTAGTTATACACATGTTGGGTAGGGATAAATGGGATGTGAGTTTCTGTGAAAGTTAGGGACTTCAATCCTTATCTTAGGTTATGAATGAAATTTGTAATGGCTTATTTTGATTAATGAATCAGTGTTTATCAAATTACATGTAGTTATTAATTTGAAGATGAAGACTATTGCTGCAATTAGTTTCATTTGGTATGATAAGGAAATTTTTGCTCATAGAAAGAACTTTACAAAAAACATAACAAGTACGCTAATGAGAATAAGTGTAAAGTTCTATGAAAGTCTGAAATGGAATTTACTTAAGTAAGACATACAACATTGTTCATAATGGTGCCCACATTATGGGGTATTGTGGACACAAAGTCCTAAACCCAAAATAAACCAATTTTCCCTTCCTAAAGCTTACTGCTGCAATTCCTAATATCATCACTAAATATGGACTAAAGGAATAAAATCCTTTTCCCCAAACACACCCACTTAACCACATAAAATAACATTTCTACTTCAAAAGATAGAGTTAATACAAAAGAAGTGGTGCCCACATTAAAACACAGTTTGTACTTCAAAAAAGTAATTTGTAATCATTTATAATGGTTCATTTTTTGGAGGGAGGATATGTTGAAGCTTGGAGTTGGCATGAACTGCATAAACCTTTGTTGCACTCCTCTACTAGCAGCTTCACATGTGTCTTGAGATACCCCTCCAGTAGGAGGTGGCATTGATGCAAGGCTCCCTGAGCCCTTGCTGCAGGTGGGGCTGATGGTGGTGGGACTGGTGTGAATAGGTGCTCATACAAGGTGAAGTTGTTGCAGAGGAAACTGTGACAAGGGGGTTAATATTGGATGATCCTTTCAGCGGACGATACCAGGAATGCGGCTAGCAGTAGGCATTACCATTCCACTGGTCTCACTAGTGGTGGTCTTACAACAGATTGTGCTGGCAGCTGCATTTTAGAGGGACAATGACATTAGCATCAAATAGTTTTTATTAATTACAAATTCATTCATAACATTGGCAAATATGTCACAAACTAACCTCTAAATTTGGCATCTCATTACCAGTTGGGGGCAATGCTGACTTGGTTGAATTTCATAGTCATATAGTGGGCAATTGAAGATAAGTATTTGTCATGTCTTGTATATTAAGATTACAAGCTTATTTTTAGAAGTACTCGAATTCCTTGTGACAGCGGAGCAGACTGAGATAAGTTAATCTCAATTGCTTGTGATCATGGTTGCTGGTTCTGCACCTACTGCTGGTGCTGCAGCACCTTCAGTTACTGGATCACCTTCTGCCTGTTGGTGCCACGATGATATCTGCCCTGCTTGCATCTCCTTGCATTATGGTGTGCTGACCCACACTTGCTACAATGCAATGGTGGAAGTTCTCTTGCTCAGTTCCCTGGTATGGTTGCTTGTCTCCTCACCCCTTCTCCTAGATTTTTTTGGCCCTCCCAAGCCTTCTTACAATTGTATAGGAATCGGTTGGAATTTGATTAGTTGCTTCCCAAAACTCCATGGACTGACATGGCCTAATAAAGTGTTCATATGTTGCACGATAGGCAGGCATTTTAAGCCATGGGTGGATATACTTTTCAGGTTGAACATTTAAATAAGCCATTGCAGCAATGGCATGTCTGCAAGGGCATCCCACTCAGATGCCAGAACCTACAGGTGCAAGTTTTCTGGCCAAGGTCAACATCCATCTTAGTGTCCCAACTCCGAACTCATACCTTGTGTACTGACCATCACCAGCCCATTGAGTCGTCCACTTTATGCTCAAGACCTTCTCCTTGTCAAGCCTTTTCTGTGCACAGGTGGTATTTCTCCAAGGTATTTAAGCAAATCCCTTTTGTTGGATGCCATGTTCCTCATTATATAAGACCTTATCTCCTCTAGCATTTTCAAAATTGGTTTGCCTCGATATTTGACTATCTTTCCATTAAAAACCTCACAATTGTTGATGCATAATGTGTCCACTTTCACGGATGGACTAAAGTGGGCCTTGGTCCAAATATTCAATGGAAATTTGTTTAGATACTCCTATGCCTTTTGATCAATGGTCTTGACTCTGTCCATTTGGAGGTTGAATTCCTGTGTTGTGGTACTCCTTGCACAAGCCCACACCAAATCCCTTAACACCTTATCCTTCCATACTTTGATGAAATTCTTCCAAAGGTGCATGACACAAAACCTATGATCAACACCTGACATTACTTCCTGTAAGGTAGCCCTTACACCCCAAAACCAAAAGACAGACACATGTTAATAATAAATTACTCATGATTAACAATTATCACACATGCACATGTGTCCCTAAAGAAATAATAAAACATGCAATTTAGTCCCCGAAGTATGTAAATAACATGCAATTAGTCCCTTAATATAAAATTAGTCAAATTACCTTCTACATATCGAAGATGAAATGCCACCCATGTTCCTAGTAATCTCCCAAGTCTTGATGCA
Source organism: Sesbania bispinosa (assembly GCA_026901365.1). Classification (NCBI taxonomy): domain Eukaryota; kingdom Viridiplantae; phylum Streptophyta; class Magnoliopsida; order Fabales; family Fabaceae; genus Sesbania; species Sesbania bispinosa. The sequence continues at coordinate 130,986 of QLOH01000818.1, forward strand.
ACAATTCCAAGAACCATTTCCAATTGTCCTTTGTTTCACTATCAACAACTACATATGCAATGACATATATGTGGTTGTTTGCATCACCTCAACAGCAGCAAGCAACTGCCCACCATAATACCCCTTCATAAAACAACCATCCAAGCCTATCATGGGTCTACATCTAGCCTTGAATCCTCTCTTGCATGCATCAAAACAAATGTAGAGCCTTTGAAACAGTGGAGGGCCTTCTTGTTGTGGTATAGTGTCCATCTTGATAGTGGAGTTTGGGTTTGCTTCTCAATAGCTCATTACAATAATCCCACAATTTGTTATACTGTTGTATTTCAAAACCTTCTATGTTTTCCCTTGCCTTCTTCAAAGACCTGTAGATTTGCTATCTTCTAAGTAGACATTATATTCCTCCTTCATCATGTAATAGGCTTCACTGTGAGTTAAACCAGGTTGACTCCTTAACCTGGCTTCTAATTTTTTGGTCACCCAACGCCTATCAGCTTGCTTATTTTTATAAAGTCCTTGGACAAGTGTGTTCTCCAGTTAGTGTCTTGATCTGGAAACTATTGTCAGGCTGCTTTGTGAGCATAAAATCTCCCCATGAACAGTTTCCATTGCCACACATAGCTCTTGCCCTAATCTTGTCATTCTTAAGCCACTTTATTTTCCCTTCCAAGATGGATGTTATAATCTTTCACAGTAGCCTTAAAGTCATCCAACTTTGCAAATTCCATCCCTAAAATTAGATGCACATGACCAAAACTAGCCTCAGAGTTAAATTGTGTGAATTGCCTTCTTGGTTGGTCCTCACCATCAGAGGAGCTAATAGATAAGTGCAATTCTTCAAATTGGTAGGAGAACCTACCTTCTTCATCACTACTGTCTCCAAGCCTTTGTGGCAGCATGTTCCTCCCTACAGCCATGTTTTCTCCTACACCACCATCCCAAACTTCCCCCAAGTTCCACCACTTCCACCACTACCATCATCATCTGCTTGTCTTCTTTGCCTACTACTAGAAGCAACATGTAAGCCAACCCTTTTTCATCCTTCTAGGTACAACTGACTCCTCCTCATACTCATCATCACATTGGAAAAGTGGAGGCCTATAAGGAGAGTCACTAGCAGACTCATAGTCATCACCAGAGCTCTCCTCTGATGCTTCATAGGATTTTGTCCTCATCACTAGTCTCCTTCCCTCCATCATCCTCACCCATGTTAGCCCCTGCAGCACCTTCAAATTCAATGGAGTTCTCATGATTAGTGGCAGTATTTTCCCTCCCTTGCAGTACCTTCAACTTCAATGCCACCCACTCCAGAATCACTTTCTATCTCCTGCACACTAATTTGGTCAGCAGATTTGTGAACAGCTTCAGTATCCTCACTTCCATCATCTTCTAAATAATGTGGAGCCATTGTCATCCTCACAATATCATCAACAGTTCTGCGCAAGTCTTCATCAATGGTTGCATCATTACGTGCCTTTTGACTAATCTTAGGGGTATGAATAGGATGCTCAAAGTATATATGCATCTCCCAGTCACACACCTTCCCAATGTTACACATTTTCCTAACATCAAGGTCTTAGCCAATGGTCTTAATCCCTTCTCAAGGTCAAAGTCTTGATTATGCCACTATATGTTGTCAAAACCTAAATAACCATGCTCCTTTGCACAGATCAGAAGGTGTCCACAAGCACATAGTATAAACATCAAGTCCTTCCCAGACATCTATCTCACCACCAACATACTCTAAGCCATTCTTAACATCTTTTACAAATTTTCCTCCATGATGGAGAATCATTGTCAAGAAGAACTCTGGTTCTGGCTACATCTAATCCTAAAAACAACAACAACAAAAATAAACATACCAACTACACACACCCACACCACACCGACTTTTATTGTTAATTGTAAGTGACAAAAAGGAAAACCAACACACTAGGGGCAGGGACCCACACACACACACACGTAAAATGCATGCAATAGTCATAAAAATGAATATTTGGAGAATGATGGAAGTTAAAAGTCACACAAACGACATAAATAGGGGTACATTCTTCAAAGGGGGACCACAGAAAACAAAAAAAAAATACATGGCAACCACAAACCCACATGTTCAAACAACATTAAAAAATCTTAAATAACACATACCTCAAGTCAACCACTTTCACAAATTGTAACCTTCTTCAATGGAACAGGACTAGGGACACACGATGTGGTCCACCAATAGGAAATTTCCTTCTTCTCACTGTTGTAACTTCTTACTAATGGTAACTTGTGGGGTGGGTTAAATAAATTGCCCCTAAACCACGTATGGGTGGGCGTTTGGCGCCAAAATTCCCTAACTGGAACAAAGGTACAACAGGGACTAGATTGCTGACTCAACTTTGGGGATGAAAGTGTTAGGTTTAGTGTCTCAAATTTGGGGAATTTAGGTCAGGGACGAAATTGAAGCATTTTAGGGGGGTGGAAGTACTGTTTTATGCCACATAGGAGAGAGGAGAGGGGCACAACTGGCAGAAACATCCCACGCTGGTAGAAAACGTTCCATTAACGGACCTCATTGGACGGCAGGGACTAACATGACGGATGGGAAGATACTTCGAGGACTAACTTTTTGTTTCACTTACTTTAGGGACTAACTAGACTAGGAAAGAGTGTTAGTTCAAGGACCAAAATGGTGGTTTATTCAATTTAAAATCAAGTCTGTGGAATCATGGTTTCGTACAGTAGTAACCGAGAACCAAACGGGCTATAAATATCTTTGATTTTGATAATTAAATAATAAAATAAACATTACATTATTTACTAAACATGTTAAATAAAAACAACTTTAAATTAATTTCATTTTTTAAAGAAAAAATCAATTTCAATAGAATTTGATTATTATCAATTAAAAATCAAACGAGAGCTTACATTTCCATCTACAAATTAAACTCGCATGTAACAGATTTTCAAACATCTCCATGTTAAGTTTTAGGCTGTTTGTTGAAATTTTCTCTGAATGCAATACACATTTGTCAAAACTTTGAAAGGAATAAAATTTTCTATGGCCAGAACGGCCGTTTGAGTTTGAGTGTAGTCCAAGATTAAATCAAACACGTCATTAGGCCTTTAGACAGAACCCTGTCTTTTAATTTAGAACTTAATTTTGTTGAGACCATGTATTTGAAATTTTAAGCAAGAAATTAACAAACACTTAAGAATTGTGTGAGAGAGAAAAAATCAACAGAGGTCTTTCAAATTTAACAATCCGAGCACGTGGATCACTTGGTAAGGGGTTATTTAGCTTAACCAGTGGTCTCAAATTTGGATATGCAACTATGTTAAATATTGGGAGTGAGAGCTTTACCACCCATGGTCATAGAGGTCATCCTGATTGTTGGAACTTAGTATTACTCTACTCACAGAATCTCATATATCAGAATGTGTATTGATAGAAGATGAAAGAAAAAGAGTTTCATTTATGACAACAAGCTATTTATACAATCAGTAAGTAAACCAACAATCTTCTAACAGCAAGCAACTAACAATGAGTAACTGAATTAACTAACTCTCAACACTCCCCCTTTAATTCAGTTTCACTCAAAGATACAACGGATAATTTCTCTCTTAAATCCTTGAGTCTATCACCCTTCAATGGTTTAGTAAGAATGTCTGCAATTTGCATCTCAGATCTGCAATATTCCAGCCTTAATCTTCCTTTGTTCACCTGGTCCCGTATGAAATGAAACTTGGTTTCTATGTGCTTACTCCTTCCATGAGCTACTGGATTTTTGGCCAAGTTTATTGCTGACTTATTGTCCATCATAAGCTTCATACTACCAGATTCTTTCACTTTCAGTTCCTGCAGTAATGTATCAATCCACATTGCTTGACAGGCACACATTGAGGCTGCTACATATTCAGCTTCACATGAGAATAGTTGCTACAATTGATTCCTTTTTTGAACACCAAGAGAATGCTACCAACTATTGATTTATTAAAGATGTCATAGTCATGTGGTCTTTGAGGAATTTTCCTGGTTCCTTGTGATCTCCTTGGTTCAATAGTAGCTGTTGGAGGTGCTTCACTTCCAAAATCAACAAGCATCTTGGCTGTTTTCAATTCTGAGTCAGTTTCATCTTTCCAAATACTAGCTTCATCTACTATCACATCCCTGCTGATTACAATCTGCCTATTCTTTGGATCAAGTAGTTTGTAGCCCCCAGTAGCATGATAGCCAACAAATATCATCTGCTGACCTTTGTCTTCCAGTTTTCTTCTTAATTGATCAGGAACATGTCTGTAACATAATGAGCCAAAAATTTTCAAGTGGCTGATGTTTGGTTGTGTCCAGACCATACTTCTTCAGGAGTTACTCACTGTAATCTCTTGGTTGGACTCCTATTTAAAATGTAGGCAGCTGTAGACACTGCTTCTCCCCACAAATACTTTGGTAATCCTTTGCTTTTCAGCATGCTCTTCACCATATTCATAAGGGTTCTGTTCTTCCTTTCAGCTATACCATTGTGTTGAGGTGTGTAAGGTGGAGTTACTTCATGCACTATGCCCTCATCTTCACAAAAACTAGTAAATTCAGTTGAAACATACTCACCACCACCATCAGTCCTTAGGATTTTTGTAGAACAATCACATTGTTTTTCAGCTAAGCACTTAAATTTTTTTAAGATACTAAACGCACCTCTTTGTTCTTGATCAAATATACCCAAACCTTTCTACTAAAATCATCAATGAAAGTCACAAAATACTTGTTACCTCCAAGTGATTCAGTTTGAAGAGGGCCACATACATCAGAATATATCACTTCTAGTTTGCATCTCGATCTGACAGGAACATATTTTTGAAACTGTTTCTGGCTGCTTGCACTCCACACATTCACTGCACATTAGGCATGGCAATGGGGCGGGTCGGGGGCGGGTGGTTTTGCTCTCCCCGTCCCCGCCCCCGTAAAAGTCGGGGCGGGTTCGGGTTCGGGTTTTTAAAGAGAGCGGGTATGAAATTAAGAAACCCAACCCCATCCCCGCGGGTCCCCGTCAGGTTCGGGGAAACCCGTGGGGATTCCACCCTCTATATTTTTTTTCATTTTTTCTCTATTTTTTACAACTCAAATACATGATTTTAAATAAGTCACATATATCTAATATATTCTAATTCAAATAATAAGTAAATATAGACATGATAATCCTAAAAAAATAAGAAACTTAAGAACTATATTATATTTTAAGGAAAATATATAAGTTAACATTTATTATTTAACTATTAGTATACTAAAATTATTTAATTATTCTATCGAGGCGGGTTCGGGGGCGGGGGCGGGGCGGGTTCTTATACCCCCAAACCCGCCCCCGTCCCCATTAAAGGCGGGGCGGGTTCGGGGTCGGGTTTTGCTTAACCCGGTCAAAGCGGGTTTTCCCCGTCAAAGTCGGGGCAGGGGCAAGTCGGTACCCACAGGTTCGGGTTTAATTGCCATGCCTACTGCACATTTCCTTGGGTTGATGAATCTGAGGGAGACCAGTCACCATGGTGTGTCTGCTCAAGAGGTTCAGATCTCTGAAATTCAGATGCCCAAACCCGTGATGCCATAGCCATTCTTCACTATTCACAACAGATGCCAAGCACTGATGCTCCAAAACCTGAATTTCCACTCTGAAAGTTCTATTCTTAGATAGGGGTGCTCTAAGAATAAACCTGTTTTTGTTATCATATATTGTCATCCCATTGTTTTCCATCACCATCTTGAAACCTCTTTCCAATAGTTGTCCAAGGCTGAGGAGGTTACTCTTCATTTCAGGCACATACAACACATTTGAAATTAAAGATTGTTGCCCATCCTTGCTCCTTATTGCTACTTCACCAATTCCTTCAGCATCAAGAGTTCTGTGATCAGCAAATTTTACTTTGCTTTTCACAGATTCATCAAGCTTTGCAAACCAATCTTTTCTGCCAGTCATGTGGCAATCTTTTCTCACCATCTTCAGCAGTTTTGGTTGTTACCATTAGCAAGACTTGATCTGAATCTGAGTCATCTTCCTTGGCTAATTGTGCTTCATTATTATATTCTTTCTTGATGTAGCATTGATGGAATTCTGGCAAGCGAACCAAAAGTCCAGCAGTATAATAGTAAGTAAAGTATCGTATCCACAGGGAACGGTCAATTTGCGTGTACTCGTGATCTATTTATCAAGTGGAAAATAACGGATTTATGAGAATAATTGGTGCGGAAAATATAAATTGCAGAATAATAAATAAAAGCAATAGAAAGGAGGAGTTGAAAGCACTTTACTTGGATTAGGATTGAACTTCGTATCATCTCACCCCTTTGTATATGTAATGACTACCTATTGTTTATGATTATATTCTTGTAAAGACTTAGCCAAAGGGAATTGATACAACCTCGAGTTACCAGTAGCCTACCACTCAAAGATAATCCATGCGGGCTCTCCCAAGCGACAAATTACCCTCAGCTCATTAAGCTCTTAATTAATTAATTATTGTTCCGTTTGTTTGAATTGTCCATTAATTGCACTTCCCTATAAACGCTTTTCAATTAGGAGCTGTCACTACCCCCTCGATCACGAGATCCCGTTTATCCCTCACATACAATTAACTTTCAATTATGTTACTATCGACTAACCATATCTTCCTATAAACGCTCTTCAATTGGGGGCTGTCACTACCCCCTCAATCACGAGATCCCGCCTATATTTCAATATGACTAGCGAGTACCCTTAAACAATCAGAGTTTGAGTTCCCTATGTCTAGGCTCCCTCATCCTCATTCCTAGCCGGAAGTCTCTATCCACATTATGTCACAGACGCTAGCCTATAACTCCGGAGCACGCGCGGAAGTTAGGAATTAAGCACAGAATAAGGATACCGAAATTACAAGATAGAGAATCATAAACAATAAAATAGAAACTACATATACTCACGAGATCGAATCAACTACATTCAATCCTACTGGAGAGTTAGCTACTCATGGTAGCCATACAAGCCATCGAAGAATCTGTCACCTTCTTCAATCCTCGTGCAGCGCTTCACCTCTCCTATTATAAAAGTAAAGATGGTGCATGAAATTATACTGATCTTGTACTACTCCCTGCACACTTTGATCTGGTGCAAGAGGGTCCTATTTATAGGTTAAGGAAAGACAAAGAAATTGAGAAGAAATCTATCTAAAATGGGAAACAGAGCAAACAATATGAGTTCTGCGCTTCACCTGCGCTACAGCGTGGGTGAAGCGCAGATGTCAGAAGCTAATTTTAATTTGTTGTGCTTCACCTGCGCTACAGCACAGGTGAAGCGAGCAACACGGGTTGCACAACTTCAATCTTTCTCTTTTTAACTTGATTTCTTCCCGAGACTGGTTTTGGTTGATTGTCCTTCCTTGTTTCCCTTTTTCTTGATGAAATCTTGCATTTATTGAGCATCTTGAATTTAAATGGGAAGGTTATCTGCAGAATCCTTGTTTAATTGGCAGCTAATATCTTCATTAATTGGTCTCAATTAAACTTCAAATCTTCATTAATTATCCTCAATTAAACTTCAAATCTTGCAAATATCTCCCCTATTTAATGCTATCTTCTCTCCATATCAAATCTTTGCCATAATCTGCAAAAATCAGCCAAATTTATATTAAAATAACATCAAATTCAAATTCAAAACTAATAAATACAATTTATCTAATTATTAATAAAAAGGGATTAATTTGGGGCATAAAATACCATTTTACCCTTGATAAGTGAACTAAAAAGTACTTTAATTTATCATATATTTTTCACTTATCAAGCATTCATCTGCATAGTGACCCCACTTTTGACAATTGAAGCACTGAATATGTCTCTTATCCACCTTCTTCTTGCCACCTCTTCCTCTAAAGCTTGAACCACCACCTCTTCTTGGTCCATTGTTATTAGACCTTTGATTAAGTTGTTCTCTTTCTCCAACATGGTTATGATTGCCTCTGCCTCTGTTATTCTTCCATCTCCCCCGACCTCTCTTGTTTTTCCTCCCTTCACCTTCATGTTTCACACTGTGAACTTGTAAAGCTTGTTCTGTCGACTTCTCGACACTTCTTTCAGCCATTCTTTGTTCATGAGCCTCCAACGAACCTTGCAGCTCCTCCACCTTCAAGGTTTCAAGATTCTTGGATTCTTCGATTGCAACAACAATGTGATCGAATCTTGGTGATAATGATCTCAACACTTTCTCAACAATCATTTGATCTGAGATTCTTTTCCCATAACTCTTCATCAAGTTTGTTAAAGACAGCACCCGAGTGAAATAAGCTCCCACTCCTTCATTTCCTTCCATCTGCAGAAGTTCATATTGTCTCCTCAAAGTCTGCAGTCGAACCTTCTTAAGTTTGTCGTTCCCTGCATGTGTCCTTTCAAGAATGTCCCAGGCCTCCTTTGTTGTAGTGGCACTTGAGATTTTCTCAAAGTTTCCCATGTCCACACATTGATGGATAATAAACAAGGCTTTGCACTCCTTTTTCTTAGCCTCCTTGTACGCAGCCTTCTGAGCCTCTGTTGCTCTACTACCCACTTCTTGTACTCCTTCTTTGACAATATCAAACACTTCTTGAAAGCCAAAGATCACTCTCATCTTAGCACACCACTGATCAAAGTTCTTGCCACCTTCAAGAACCGGTAAAGTAGCTGGGAAATTTCCATTAGAGGAAGCCATTGTGCGCAGCAAAGTGAAGGTGCAGGTCACGGATCGTACAAGCTCTTGATACCAAACTGTTGGAACTTAGTATTACTCTACTCACAGAATCTCATATATCAGAGTGTGTATTGATAGAAAATGAAAGAAAACTTAAGAGTTTCATTTATGACAACAAGCTATTTATACAATCAGTAAGTAAACCAACAATCTTCTAACAGTAAGCAACTAACAATGAGTAACTGAGTTATTAACTAACTCTCAACACCGATCACCTTCGATGGAGATACATGTGGGATTGCACCCAAAAAAAAAATTCAACAACTGTTTATCAATAATTAAAATCAAAATGGTCGGCTTGATCCGACGATTATCAATCCGCGGCTGAATGAATGGCTACTATATACTATATGATTAGATAATTAATTGCAGTTTAAATGCAAATTCAGAGGATCATCATTCATATCAAATTAATGAACATGTTTAGTGTCAGAAGATCAACAAATTGTTGAGAATTAAATTAATATTTTGAACTCGCGCGTACGGCATAATAAAATATGTGAAATAGTTTAGATTTGAAAAGAAAAAAAAATCATCACTTTCACCCTAGACTCTAGACCTACAGTGTATGGACTCTTTTTTTTTTTTGATAATACAGTGTATGGACTCTATCACTCTAAAACAACAATGAGAGCAATATTTCATTAAACAAATTATTGGACTCTGACTTTGTGTGTGTTTATATCAAGATATTGATATAAGTGTCATAATAAATCCGGATTTTTAGGAGTCTCTTGAACAGAGTTGCCTAAAATAAACAAAAAAAAAAGGTTACCAGCTCAGTCAGCTTATCGCAATTGATTGTAGTTTGAGAAGATAATGGCATCATCTTTGCAGCACTAAAGATTCTGAATGAGATTCTTTCTGAGCATGATGATAATGCCAAATGCCCTGTCTATGTCTAATTTAGTGGCATCCTGTACCCTTTTTAGGCTCCAAAATGGCTATGTAGGACCCATTAATTTGTGGCCAAAATAACCACTTTCTTCTTCAAGATTTGACCAGGTGGCTTTCCGTTTTCCAGCAGTAACGTTTTTCATCTGTTCATAACTTTCATATACCGTGCATTCTACAACGAATTCAACAAGATGGAATGCGATTAAGTGCTTAATTACTTATAACCTACTACTGATTCCGATCTAAAATATAAACAAAAAAAAATCCACTTGTGTTGGTCTAAAATATAAGCAAATTTTAACTAACTTTGTCTTATTTAATGACCTTGGACTAGAATATCTTTTACTTAAATTCAAATTGTTCTATCCAATAACCCTATTTAATGAACCATGTAGAGATAGTGTTTCCACTTGGAACAAGTTTCAATAAAATTGGAGTCTCCTCTGAAGGACAATTTAGAGAATACAATTCATTTTTAGATGACATCAAGAAAATTTAACGAAGTTAACTATCATTTCTTAATTAGCGTGAGTTAGTTTTTTTTCTTATATTTGAGACCGGAGGGAGTATTTCACTAGTTTTTAGTGCATGTGTCCTGAGACTAGTTGAAAAACCAGATCTAAAAGATATGAAAAACAAGTTGATGGCTAAAAAAACATATTGAAAGTGTTAGCTAGGTAAAATTAAATAAAAATGGTAAAATAACTTGTTTATTGAAAGTATTTTTTAAAATTATCTGAAAATAATAAAATAACATATAAGTACATAATAAATTATTAAATAATTATGAGTCAGAGTTATTGAAGCGATAAAGTTATAATAAATTTTAAGCCAGTAGGCAATAGATAAAAAGGGAGTTATTTTTAAAAAAAGTTATTCTAAGTAGTTTATCAAAATAAGCTTATAGCAATCTGAAAAAGCTACCTAAAAAAGATATCATACCAAACACGTATTGATGAAGTGGTTTCATGTGCAAATTTCATTTTTTCATCTAGTTGAAATGTCTTACCAAATAGCCTATAGTGTTTGGTGAATGGACTTATTTCAATAGCTTATAGTGTTTTTTTCCAATGTTTTAAAAGTCGGACCGTAATTGAACGGTGAAAACATTGATTCATGGTTCAACCATGATCGAACTGGTATAAATTAAATATATATTTTCATATTACATGATATTTTAATTAATAAAATAATATAAAAATATAAGATATTAATATATATAATTTTAAATAGTATAAATAACCTTATTATAAATTTTATAAGACAAAAAATAAATAATAATTACTAAAATAATATATATCTATGTGTAATTTTTAAATACTAGTATATTAATGCATGTAAATGTGTAATACGCGGACAAATATATTTTATTTATTTAAACTAAACTGAATTTATAATAAATTAACATTTTTAAAATTTAGAAAATAAAAAAATTCAATTTTAAATTCTAATAATATATATTATATTTTACTATTAAAATCTATTTACATTATTATTATTTTTTTGGTATAGGAGGAAAAGGAAAAGAAAAGAAACAAAAACAATCAAATCACTGTCTAAAGAAGTTCACCTCTGTAGCACCCGCAAGAAGCATGAGGCTCATATCCTGTAAAGGCTAGCTTATTGAGAAGGACATTCTCCATATTTTGAAGAGCACCCTTTTTGCCAATTAATTTGCGCACATATTCCCCTCTCTTAAGGTATGTTGAATCCTAACTTGCAAATTCTTAGAAGCGAGTGTCTTATATCCTTAAATTATTATTTGATAATAAGATATGATAAAAAAAATTAAATTCATAAAGATAAGAATAAAGATTTATATATTAAAAAATATTGAAATAGAAAAAATAGGATAACTTTTGAATCATAATAAATTTCAAAATTTGATATTAAAATTAATTAGCATTTAAAAATTTAAATAGGAAGAAAGAGAAAATTAGTATTAATGATTGAGAAGGAGAATCTCACTCTCACAAGTGTGAGTAAAATTCACCATCTAATGAGAGAAAGAGAAAAATGTCAAAAATCATTGAGAGGGAGAGTAGAGTGAGTGAGTGTCTCCCTCTCCAAGATGAGGTCTCAACTCTCAAAATTATTATATAGAGAGTTGATATGTCTTTATTTATCTTAAAAATAAATTAAATTAAATAAAAAAATTGAAAAAATGAATTTTTCAGAAAAAGATCGGTTCAACCGATTTTCTAACACCGATTTTTTTACCATTTTTTACCAATTCAACTGGTTTTTTGGAGTTGAATTGACCGGTTACCATGATTTCCTGTCGGACTGGTCGAATCGGCCGGTCCGATTTTCAAAACTCCGAGATTTAGTCTTTGTTGTATGGATGGTAAAATCATCCTGCCTAAATTGAAAAGGCCTCCTAATGTCCTCATTGATCTACATAGCAAGAACCATGAGAAGAGTCAATACTTTTTAAAGAATATCAGAGCTTTCAATTCAATGTTTGCATTTACTTCTATGTCTTGGAAGATTGATCATCAGATAAACAATGGAAGGGCTCCCCCTATTTTCCTTCTTGGTGGTCAGAATTATCATTCTATAGGTAAAAATTTATAAATTGTTTATTAAATTATTCCAATGATTTTAATTAATTGAATTTTTATCATATTTTTTATGTGGTTGCAGGTCTGACAGGAATGTAACTGATCTTGACTTTATGATAGTTTCTTCGTTAAAGGAAATGCTTGATGAACACAATATCCTTGCAAAAAAACTTTCGGTATGCAAGGGACCGTTTTAAGCATGATGAACTTTCTCAGCTGAAGATGAAATTGATTCGTAAAAGAAACACTGATGGTAGAACTTACAATCTTCCTACTGCTTCTGAAGTTGCTGCGTAGTTGTTGGTGATATTGACCACAATGCTGTTGAGAGGGATATCATTTTAGAAACCAAATCTAGCTTTCTTCAAAGGATTGATGTTCTGCATCCTAATTATCTTAGTTTGCAATATCCGTTATTATTTCCTTATGGGGAGGATGGCTTTAGGCCAGGAATTTTAATTTCAGACAGTCGAAACACGGGGGGAGAAAGGAAGAGGACTAAGGTAACACTGCGTGAATTTTTTTGCATATAGAATTCAAGACAGGTACTTTGAATCTCAGATTATACTCATGTCAAAAAGGTTATTTCAACAATTTTTAGTTGATGCATACACTATGGTTGAATCTGAAAGGTTGAGATATATTCGTTACAATCAACCTACGTTAAGGTTAGAGCTTTACAAGGGGTTGCATGAGTGTTTAGTTCGTGGTGAGAATAATGCTGCTGCAACTGGACAACAGATAATACTACCAGGTTCATTTATTGGGGGACCAAGATATATGTTAAATAATTGCAAGGATGCATTTGCCATCTGCAAATATTATGGGTATCCGAGTTATTTCATTACAATGACTTGCAACCCAGAGTGGCCTGAAATAAAGAGATTTGTTAATGTACATGGATTAAAGCCAGAGGATCGTCCAAATATCCTATGTAGAGTTTTCAAGATTAAGCTGGATCAGTTAATTAAAGATTTGAAGAGCGGAAATGTTTTTGGCAAAGTTGTTGCATGTAAGTTATTTTAATTAATTATGTAAAGGTTTTGTTTTTTTAAAATTTTTTAATTTACTTAATTCCTTTAATTATGATGATTTTTTCATAATGTTTATTTTAACATTTTCAGATGTTTGTACTATTGAGTTTTAGAAACGTGGTTTGCCCCATGCTCACATATTGCTATTTATGGATCCACAAGTCAGGCCTAAGACTCCGGAAGATATTGACAGGTATATATCGGCAGACATACCTGATAAAGACAGGAACTCAATGCTGTTTGCAGCAGTACAAAAATATATGCTTCATGGTCCATATGGCCACTTCAACCAGAAGTCTCCATTTATGAGAAATGGAAAATGCTCTAAGCATTATCCTAAACCCTTGAGAAGCAGAACAATTATTGATGACGAAGGTTTTCCCAGGTACAGGAGAAGAGACGCTGGCAGAACTGTTAAAAGAAAATCCGCAGAGGTTGACAATAGTTTCATTGTTCCGTTCAATTCAACACTTCTTCTTAAATTTGCATGCCATATCAATGTGGAGTATACATGCCAAACAAGCTCCATAAAATATCTGTTCAAGTATGTGCATAAAGGAAATGACAGGGTTACTACAGCGTTATTTAAAGACAATAATGTTGATGAGATAAGGTCATACTATGATTGTAGGTACATTTCTGCATGTGAGGCTGCATGGAGGTTGTTCGGTTTTGATATACAATTGAAAGAACCTTCTGTCACGTGACTTCCTTTTCATCTGAAGGATCATCAACCTGTTGTTTATAAAGATTTTGATGAAATAGATAATGTATTGGACAGAGCAGATTACAACAATTCAATGTTCTTGGGTTGGATGGAAGCAAACCAGAAATACCCTGATGGAAGAAATTTAACATATGCAGAGTTTCCTACAAAGTTTGTGTGGAATGCAAGAGATGGTTATTGGCAGCCTCGGAAACAAAGTTTTTCTTTTGGTAGAGTATCTCATGTTCTTGTTGGTAATGGTGAAGACTATTACCTTCGTCTTCTACTAAATATTCAGAAGGGTTGTCAGAATTTTGAATAAATTAGAACAGCCAATGGAGTAATATATCCAACCTTCAAGGATGCATGCTACGCACTTGGTTTGTTGCAAGATGATAGAGAATTCATTGATGCAATTTGTGAGGCTCATTCATGGGCTTCTGGGAAATACATTAGGAGGTTGTTTTCTATTCTTTTGATTTCAAAAAATATGTCTAGGCCTGAGTTTGTTTGGGAAAATTGTTGGAAAGAATTATCTGATGATATTCTTCACAAGCAAAAAAGAATTCTGGAATGTCCAGGTTTTAATCTATCTATAACTATTTCATTTTGTATTATTAACTATTTGGGATGAACCTGTTGGATCTGATTTTAATTTTTTTAATTGTGAAGAATTATTGTTAACAGATGCGGATGTCAAAGATATTTGTCTTGCAGAAATAGAAGAAATCATGCAATGCAATGGTAAGAGTTTGAAGGATTTTCCACCAATGCCCTTACCCTCAATGGACTCAGTCTCAAATTTTCAATCAAGGCTCATTGCAGAAGAGTTAAATTTTGATCGCACATATTTATCAAAACTTTTGAATCAATATCTTTTCGTCTATCACTGATGAGCAGAAGTTTGCTTATGACAAGATAATGGAAGTTGTTGCTGATCAAAAAGGTGGTTTTTTTTTCCTTTATGGTTATGGAGGAACTGGTAAGACATTTATTTGGAACACTTTGTCAGTTGCGATACATTGTAAAGGTCAGATCTGTCTTATTGTTGCTTCTAGTGGTATTGCTTCTTTGTTACTTCCAAATGGAAAGACAACCCATTTCAGGTTTAAAATTCCTTTGGATACCACAGAAGACTCATGTTGTAGTATAAAACAAGGCTCTCATCATGCTAAATTATTGGAGAAAGCAAAATTGATTATATGGGATGAGGCAGCTATGGTAAGTAAATTTTGTTTTGAAGCTTTAAACAAATGCTTAAAGGATATTCTACGATTCTCAAGGTCTTTCAATCCTGACCTTCCTTTTGGTGGAAAGGTAGTTGTTCTCGGAGATGATTTTAGGCAGATTTTGCATGTAATTCCAAGAGGATCAAGGTAAGATATTGTGTATTCTACAGTAAATGCATCGTATCTTTGGTCATACTGCAAAGTGCTGCGACCCACTAAAAATATGAGACTTAAAAATAACTCCTCTGATGCTAACCAGTCTGCAATCAAATTATTTAGTGAATGGTTGTTAAGAGTTGGTGATGGGCTTGAAGGAGACTCAACAGAAAGTGAGTCATAGTTAGAAATTCCTACAGATATTTTGATTCAAAATTCTGAAACTGCATTTGATGATTTGATTAATTTCGTTTATCCTAATATTGTTGAGAACTTGAGCAACATTTCATATTTTAGTGAGAGAGCAATTTTAGCTCCTACTTTGGAGATTGTCTCACAGGTTAACAATCATATCATGACGTGGATAGAGGATGGAGAAAAAATATATTTGAGTTCAGATTCACTGTGCACAGAAGAGGGGTCTTCAGAGGTTGAAATGGAGGCCTTTTCAGTTGAAATCCTTAATGCAATCAACTGTTCAGGATTGCCCCCACATGAACTGCATTTGAAGGTAGGAGCTCTTGTAATGCTTATGCGGAATATTGATCAATCCAATGGTTTATGCAATGGGACCAGGCTGCAGGTTAGGAGATTGGGAAATCATGTTATTGAATGTCAGGTGTTAACAGGAACTAAAGCTGGTCATATGGTTCTTATACGTACCAAGAATGACATTGGTTCCAAGTAATCAAACATTGCCTATTAAATTCAAGAGGAGGCAATTTTCATTGATCATATCTTTTGCTATGACTATAAATAAATCCCAAGGACAAACTCTATCTCATGTGGGAATTTATTTACCAAGGCCTATGTTCACACATGGTCAGCTTTATGTTGCACTATCAAGAGTGAAGAGTAGAGAAGGACTTCGCATTCTTCTTCTTAATCATGAAGATTTAAGTACAAATTGTACATTAAATGTTGTTTATCATGATATATTTGAAAATTTATAATGATATTGTATTAGAGGCACTTTAATATATTTCATTTTATTTCAACTTTTAATATTTCAGGTTTTGTATTCTTCCTATTTTTTAGATATTAATATTTTCATATTCTTAATCAATAAGATTTAACTAATTATTTTATATTTCGTGTAGTATAATATTTCTTTTTTTTTAGTTTTTCCCATGCACGACACGGGTATCAAACTAGTATATATATAATTGAGCAATATGTGTTTATTTTTTATTTATTGCCTCATTATATATTTTATTTTTTATATAAAAATAAGAAATTAATAAAATTATATATGACAAACTTAAGTCTGCCCCTTTGTGACATCTCCAAAATACTTGAAAACTTGAAGAAAATGATGAAAGTAAGGAAGAGGAAATGTTGATACTTATTTGCTTATGAGTGAATTGGATGTTTATTTTATACTTAACAGGATAAGTCATACATAAATGTACATCAATTATTTTAACGGTGTCTCTAATGGTGACTCTAATTGTGGGACTAACATGATGACCATTTTAAATTTTAAAAGACTTAATTGGTGACTAAAATCTTTGAGGGACTAACGTGGTAACCATTTAAAATTATTTTATAGGGACCTAACTTGTGACTGAAATCTTTGAGTGACTTAATTAGTAGGGGTGAGCGTGGGACAGATTGGGACGGGTTTTATCGTCCCATACCCGACCCTAACTTTATATTAGACCAAATTTTCAGACCCGGACTCGTCCATAAACCCGAAAAAACCCGAAAATGTATAAGACTACTTGAAACCCGAACCTGTCCACAACCTGAAGAAACCCGTCCACAAACTCTAAATCCTAAAAGTTTACTTTCTTATGAACTTTCAAATATTGTTATGAGAAAAATTTCACTATATTATTATATAACTTTATGTATGGAATGTGTATTCATAGTAGATAGAGTCTCTATCATAGAGAAAAGTTAAATTAAAAAATCTCTAGAAAGTTAAAATGATGTTAAGTCTTTAAGTAATATAAAATTATAAATGTTATATATTATAAGTATACATATATGGGACGGGTTGGGTAACCCGAAGATTAGTCCGAACTCGTCCTAAACCCGATACCGGGTTATTGAATGAGACCCGATTAAACCCTAATCTTTCATGTGGGACATGGTCTAACCCGACCCGAATAGCTTCGGTTGGGACGGGTCCGTGGGACGGGTCGGGTTTTGCTCACCCCTAATTGACGACGTATATATCTTTCAGGACCTAATCGAGGGTTTACTCATAAAAGTATCATTAAGAGTTTTGTTCGAAATAAGTCCATTTTGCTTGACTCATGTAAGTTGGAATTCATAGTGATTTACATTTATATATACTGAAATTTCATATAAAATTTCTAAGATTAGGGTTAAATTTTTAATTAATAAGTTAGAAAAAGTAAAAATGTCTAAATAATTAACTAAGTAAAAATAGCTAAATTTTTAAATTATTAAATAGATATATTAAAGAATATCACTTTAAATAATTAAAAGAAGTTGAACAAAATATAATTAAAATAAATGAATAAGAGTATTGAGTTTATTCAATAGAGATATTGTATTATACAAACTAAGCAAATGTTTAAGTGCTCGTTTGGTTTCTAATTAAGTATAGAATTCAATGGTTGAGATGAATGATGCACGTTTTATGAAACACATTAGATGGAAGTGATTTAAATTAAATTTCGTGAAACTGTGATTTTGCATTGTGTCAACATTAAAAGAAAGTGGCACTTAACTATTTTGCATTAATTTAACCCTTTCCTTTTCTTCTTTTGTTTAAGATATATGGACAATGCCCACCATATAAGTTGCCTCTAGTTTTTCTTCTTTATATAAATAAAAAGTGAAAAGTGGGGAAGAAAAAGGATTAGATTTTTGAAGAAAAAGCCAAAAAAAGAAAGGGGGGTTTGCTTCTTTTTAAAGTTTGATGATAATTAGGATTTGATAGGAGGAGGTAAGCAAGACAAGTTGAGCAAATTAAAGAAACTACAAAAACTTGAGAGGCCATGATATATCATTCACAAGATAAAGGGAAAGTGGTCACCTAAATAGATAAGCAAAGCCATAGGAGGCCCATGTGTAAATTGCATTGTACAAATGACTCCTTGGCATTTTTCTAGCAATATAGCCACCTGTCCCCATTCTTTCCCACACTCACAAGTAAGCCCCCCTCAGATAAGAGCGAATGCCCTTTAGTGTCACTTTCACTTATCTCCCACTTTATAATACGAAGAAGAAACCAGACTTTTCTTATCTCATCTTCAAAGTCTTCTTATATATTTAATTATTATAATTAATTCCATTAATTACATTTCACTATAACATTGAAAGAACATAAAGGATATCAGCAAGCACTAAAGTGATCTTGTCCAGGTCAATTTTTTAATTGGGGTTGGTGGAAGAAAGGTGGTGGAGTTAACCCCTTTCTTTATTAATGTTTAATATATAATAACTTTGATGATAGGTTCAATGACGTGCTTAAAATACACACAAAAATAAAAATTGTATTCTAATTCTAATTATATATAAGACCCTAAAACGTATATATAGGATGGGGCCCTTGTGGGTATCAAAATTAAATTCATAGGTAGTAGCTGACAAATGATTGGGACAAACAAAACCACTAGCATGGCTTGTAACCGTGTGTGGTTCCATCACACTCACTCGTAACTTTCGTCACAAATTACTTGTGGGGATTTGGGTGAGAGGGTTAAACTTCTCGAGGCTTCTTAAAAATCAATGTGAAAAGGATTTCATGCCATGTAATACGTTTTACGTAACGTGAATAATTTATGTGCCTTGTTCTGTATGCTTGCTTCAATTAATGGTTGTTAAAATCTATCTCAATTCTCACAAAAAAAAAAATCTATCTCAATTAAGCTTAGAAAGTTGAAGGACTTGATGTAAAATTCAAATCCATATAATTTTATACTGCGATTTATTAACTTAATTTTTTTTAAATATATATTAAGGTGAAAACATAAATTTAAAGTACTTCTTAATTTAGAGCGACATATGTTTCCAATGTTATTACGAAAAGATAATCTCTACATTATGGTCATATAAAATTATATAACATAACACGATTAAAATATAATATAATATAAAAATAAAAATATTATATTAAAAAGAAAAGTTGATATTCTAAAAATTATATTTCATTAATACAAGGTGGCCATAAGGTAAGGCGACTAAAGCAATAGTTTTAGGTCCTTTTTATCATGTCTTAATTTTTATTTATTGATAATTTTTATTTAATTTTTAAAAATAATTAATAATTAAATTATAAAAAATATTATCCTATTCGGAGCAATTAAATATTTTTAAAAAAGGTCCTTCATTTTCTCATTTCTTAGCTTTTTCTCTCTCCCCATAAATATTATATTAAATAAATAATAATTATTGAATTTCCCCTTTTTATATCTGATGGGTTTATTTCTCCTATATATAATATTATCACTTAGTTTTTTGTCCTTTATATTTCTATTTCTATTTATATTTTTTTTTGCCATTTCTTCCAAATATTTCATAATTTCACTTTTAAAAATTAAGTTTACACTCGAAATTGTTTAAAATTATTTTTTTCTTATATATAATAGATCAAGCAATAAAATATATTTTTGGTATGAAGTAAGGGTATTCCCCATTGATTAATCCATTTTGAACCAAAAAGATCATAAAAAATTATAGGGTCATGCAAACCCCAGTGTCAAGACACTGGTTAAGGATCCATAAGGAGAAGATTTTTATGGGAAATCACAGTATTAATTGCATATGTAACATTACATATCGCGTTTTTTTAATAAAATTTTTTTATTTTTGGTTCCTTAACAAGTGTTCCAAGGACACTCGTTAACATTTTTCAAAATAATATAACCTCTTCTAATAAAGCCTTTTTTTATACCACTTTAAAGTATATTTAAACAATTTAAAGGTACAAAAATATTTATAATTTTTTTATTTAGTGTTGTGAAAGTCATTGGATTGTGAAAATTTGAAAGAAAATTATTTTAATTTTGAAAATTCCTTAAGATATTATGATTTCTCAAATTTTGATGGATTTCATAATTGAAAGTTTTAAAAGAATTTTTTTTAACGGCAAAACACATTGCATTAATCAATAGAGCTCTGGTGAATGTCCAGAGACACTTCAGGAATAATACAAGGTGGGGTTTCTTCAAGCCAAACCAAATCCGGGTTGGCACAAGCAAACTTAGCTAAAGTATGGGCTGCATAATTGCCTATACGATTATTATGACAAAATTTTAAAAATAAAAAATCAGAAGAAAAAGAATGGCAGTCAGCTGCTAAAATCTCAAACAGAGAAGACCCTCTAATGGTTCTATTAATAGCTTGGATGATGGGTAGACAGTCGCACTCCACAAATAGGTGAAGAAAACTTATCTCCAGGGCAAATTTAAGGCTTAGTTTTAAACCAAAAGCTTCAGCTGTAGGTGCATCTGGTCCACAATTAAAACACCAAGTAGCAACTCCAAGGACTATACCAAGGTGATCCCGGACCACACACGTTGCTCCCCATGAATTATCATCCCTTCAAGCCACATCTGAATTGAGCTTGAAATGGGCAACAGGGGGAGGACGCCATTTGTGAGAATTCGAGACCTCTCTCCTTGGGGTATGTTGCTCCGCGCGGACTCGGGACAGCTTGAATTGAGCAACCAGCTGCAGCGCTCTGTCAAGGAGCAGAGGACCCTGAATTTTCTTTTCCTCAAAAACCAACTTATTGCGAGCCATCCAAATTCCATATATAATTGAGGCAAAGATAGTGATGTATTCCTTATCTAACCTCGACAGTGTTGCATCTATCCATTCCAGACCAATGAAAGAGGCGTGAAGGAAAGGACGACACTAACAGGGGAATTAGACCAAATGTCTTGGACCCACTTACAAGTTATGAAGGCATGGGCTACTGTTTCTTCCAAATCACCACAGTGAGGACAATTATTGGGTACCTGCATGCCGCGGCGGACTAGATTGCTCCTAATAGGTAGACACCCTCTTCGAATATTCCATATGAGCTGTTTATGTTTGGGGGCAGCATCTATACTCCACAATTTCTTCCATTTGTTTTGAGTGTCCAAGTCAACACCATTCAAATTATCCTCATTACCATTAAGGTGATTTTGGATAAAATGGTAAGCTGATTTTACTGTGAATAACCCATTCTTTGTTGCCTCCCAGCATAGCATATCTTCCTTGGGCAAGCGAGGTAGATGGATTGAAAGAATTTGGTCAGCTTCAAAATCATCCAAACATTCCTGCACCTTCTCTCAGAGCCAACAGCGATTATTATGATCAATGAGTGAAGCAACAACAGGATTTTCTAATTGTCCCATATTAACAGTCCAGACATGATGACCTGGTTGTCTAGGAAGCCAACCATCCTTCCACACATCAATACAATTACCGTTGCCAACTAACCAGAAAGAGCCATCTTTGAGCACCCATTGGGCATTATGAATGCTACGCCATGTGTAGCTTGGGCAGTATCCAAGATTGGCATGAAGGAAGCTCGTTTTTGGGAAGTACCTCGCTTTTAAAACTTGGGTCATAAGCGAATCAGAATTGACAGCCAAACGCCACCCCTGCTTAGCAAGCAGTGCAAGATTAAAGGAGTGAAAATTGCGGAAGCCCATTCCTCCAAATTGTTTTGAAACACTAAGCCTTTTCCAAGAGAGCCAATGAATCTTATGTTTCCCATGTGAACTGCCCCACCAGAATCTATTAGCCATTTTTTCAATATCATCACAAAGGGAGAGTGGGAGGAGAAAGCAACCCATGATGTAAGAGGGTATAGATTGAACCACGGCTTTAATCAATACTTCTCTACCAGCTGAGGAGAGATGATGTTCCTTCCAACCTTTGAGCTTCTTCCAAACTCTGTCACGAACAAAGTCAAAAATTTGGGTCTTGGACCTACCTACAAAGGTGGGAAGACCTAGGTATTTTGAGTGGTTGTCAACAACCTTTACTTGAATCCAGCTTTTGAGCAAATTTTGTCTGTCTACGGAAAGATTTCTGCTAAAAGACAACTCTGACTTGTCCAAATTGACCAGAAGCAGCTTGGTAGAGCTCCAAGATATCAAGAACAACCCTCACTTTCTGATTAGTGCTCCTGAAGAATAGTATGATGTCGTCTGCGAAAAATAGATGAGATATTTCTGGAGCATGTTTTGCAATTTTGATACCATGCAGAGAAGATTCCATCTGGGCTTTCAATAATAAACCTGAGAACACTTCAGCACATAGAATGAAAAGATATGGAGAGAGGGGGTCACCTTGTCTTAAACCCCTTTCCGGTAAGACAGTATCACAAGGGAATCCATTGAGAAGAACAGAAAAGGAGACAGTGGAGACACATCTGATGATAAGATGAACTAAACTGAGCGGGAACCCCATGGAGATGAGGGTGGCTTCAAGGAATTTCCATTCGATCCTGTCATATGCTTTGGCCATGTCCAACTTGAGTCCAACAAAACCTTGTCTCCCACTCCTCTTCTTGCGCATAAAATGAAACATATAAAAAGCTAGGAGAGCATTATCTGTGATAAGACGACCCGGAACAAAAGCACTTTGGTACTGACTCACAATGTTAGGAAGCACCAACTTCACCCTATTTGCAATAGTCTTTGTGATCAATTTGAGGATAACATTGCACAGAGAAATTGGGCGGAAGTCTTTGGAGTGCTTCGGCTTCTTGATCTTTGGGATCATGCAAATGTGAGTTTTGTTGAGCTCTCTAGGATCCCCACCATGGTTCAAAATATTGAGAATGACATAAAGGCACTGTGGACCAACTATATTCCAATATCTTTGAAAGAAGAAAGTCGGAATACCGTCTGGGCCCAGGGCTGCCCATGGTTTCATTTGCTTCAAAGTAGAGAGGACTTCATCAGCTGTAAAAGGAGTATCTGGTATCTGCATCATGGACGGGGATAATCGACCCCGAACAACACTAGTAGCCTCATCTATTCTGCTTGTTCCATTGGAGGAGAACAATTGTGAGAAAAATTGAGTCATTACCTCTGCAATTTGGGCTTCTTCATCATAGGATTGGCCATTGTCATCAAGGATAGTATCCATCCAATTACGTTCCCTCCTGTGACTAGATTTTTGATGAAAAAATTTGGTGTTGTTATCTCCATATTTAAGCCACGACACCCTACTACGTTGCTGCTAGAAAATTTCTTCTACTTCCAGAAGGTCATCCATCTTCTTTTCTTCAGCTCGCAGACTATCTATTTTGCCCGGATGGTGCAAATTAGCATTGAGCTTATTGATTTTGGCTCGGCATTTCTTTACTTTCTTTGGGATGTCCCCAAACTTTTTGTCTCCCCACTGGTCTAGAGATGATAGACAATGGTGGAGTTTTTCCGAGAGGTCACCAGATGGGCCAGACCAAGCAATGGCAATATGAGAGGCTAAGTCTTCCTCCTGCGTCCAAATTTCCTCAAACCTGAGCACCTTCTCTAAATTTCTTCTACGGGGCCGCTTTGGAACTAGATCAATAAGGAGGGGAGAATGATCGGACTGGTGTCTAGTGAGATGAAAATTTTTTGCTTCTGGGAACATTTCTCTCCACTTATGCGAGGCTAAGGCTCTATCAAGCCGAGCTTGAATTATGTCAACACCTCTTGTACGGTTTCTCCAAGTGCATATATTTCCCTCAGATCCCAGGTCCTGGAGCCCACAGTTTTGAATAGTTCCACGAAATAAATCAAGGAGGTTGCTAGCAGGAGGGTTACCACCACTCTTCTGATGAGCACCTGCAACAAGGTTAAGGTCTCCAAAACACAACCACTTCGTGCCAAGGTTTTGAACACTGAGATGCTTTAATAAGTCACAAGTCATGGGTTTGTTGGAAGCTTCAGGGTGACCATAAATACATGTGCCTCGCCAACTTCTATTATGCTCCTCGGATGAGATTTGGAAGTCAATGTGGTGCAAAGAAGAAGATAAAATGTGAAGTTGTACATCATCTCTCCACAATAAAGCAAGCCCACCACCTCTATGTCTGCCTTCCCCTCTGCAACTGACTGCATAAAATTTATTCAAGCCACCACTGTAACGGAGATGCATCATTTCAGAGTCTTTTTTTTTCTGGTTTCTTGCAAGAAGATAACCGTGGGAAACTTAGAAGCAATCAACTTCTTTAGGGCCCTGACTGTCCGCGGGTTCCCAAGCTCGCGGCAGTTCCATGCTAATATTTTCATAATCCTCGGCAAACCTGCACTGGCAGGCCTGCTGTTAATTCATCTGAAGTTGAAGCTTTCTTATCGGGGTGAGATGAGCCTGGCTCTATATCCATGTCCATAACTCCCTGTCGTTTCCTTGATTTCTGGGGGGACAGAGTAGAGTGAGGGGAGCTCTGTTTTCTATTTTCTTGAGGGAGGCGCTTCCATGTTTTAGAAGGGGGACACTGGTTCTAAGTGGGCGCAAGATTGGTGATGCAAGAGAGAGGTTCGGTGCAGGGGACATGGGGGACATGATTCTCCTTGTCCGCTAGCGTAATAATGGACGCCTCAACCCCATTTGGTTGTGGGTCATCATCCTGTGCTTTGTCAACCGAATTTATTGCCACATGATTGTCATTAAGACTCGACCCACGTGCAGATTGGTGTGTGGAGACAGATGGTATTAGGGAAGCATCTTCTCCTTTTGGAGTTTGAGGAGAATTGTTCACGGATAGCGCATCCAGTAGCTCTGTGACGTCACAAGGTAGTGGCCCTTTTGTTCTCTGATACTGATCTCCCCAAGGCTGCCCATCTGAACAATGTTGACTCACACGCACCTTCCTCCCAATATGAGACGCTTGCATCCATGGACCAAATTCTCGACGCTCCTCGTTGTCTTCATGGGGTAAAATAATTGGTTTTTTGCACAAATCCTCAATGTGTCCAATATATCCACACCGGAAGCAAAATTGGGGTAGTTGCTCATATTTGAACTCCACCCAGGTAACTCCATCCTTATGGCTCCCGACTGGAATACCAGGTAAAAGGGGTTTGGAAATATCAACTTCAACGAGAATCTTCACAAAGGTGCCTCTGTCCCTCTCATCAAAAACATCAAATTCCAAAACATTCCCCAGGCAAGAACCAATCTTGAGACCCATCTTGGAAGTGCGACAATGGAGTGGCAGACCCCAAAGCTGAACCTTCATCAACACTCTCTGAAAATCCACTTGATCAATCTTGAGGTCACGTTGCCACTTCTTCAAAACTAACCAAGAATTTCTGAATAACCAAGGGCTTCCTTTAAGGATTCTGTCCGCGTCATCTACCTTCTCAAAAAAGAATTGAAAGGTCTTGGGAGCAATCTCTTCTACTCTAAATCCTGGTGGGTTACACCAAATCCCTGCAAGGGCATTCTGGATACTGTTCATGTGGATCAGTTTTGTCGTTTGTATCTTTCCTACCAGACTCTTCGTGCAACTCTCAACGCCCTCAACCACATCTTCATCATAACAAATAATAAAAGCCGGTGTGTTAGAGGGGGGGTACATCTTGTGGACCAGGATCGTGAGCCATAAAGAAGATTAAAGTCTCCACAAAGGGAAAAAAAGTCAATAATGACCAGGAAGGCTCGTAGAAACGGTGGGAAACTCTACGTGCCAAACCCTACGAGGAAACCCTAGCAGAGAAACGCACGAGGAAAAAGATACAACTTTTTTCAAATATATGGTGAATTTAAAATAAATAAATTATACAAGTAAAAAATGACACATCACTTGACATACTCATTTATATAAGAAAACTTTATACTTTTTCAAAAATATATATTATTTATAGAATAATTTTAATAATTTCATTGACCACTTTTTCAGAAAAAATAATTTTTTTAAAATTAAATCTGGATAAAATCTTATAAACCATGCATCAAGACAAATAAAATAATTGATTTTATTGTCAGTTAAAAATATTAAATAAAATTCATCAAGATAATTTAATAAAGATATACATTTTTTAAAATTAAAAATTAATTTTAATAATATATTTTTTATTAATTTAAAATACCATATCCTAAAATAATTTCCTTTACGTCAAGATAAATTAAGTTGTAATGCAAAAATATAAATATAAAATAATATTACATATATGGTATAAGTGTATTTTTGGTTTATAGTTTAGAGGATTTAAAATCAATTTTATATGAATTTTAAAACACGTAAAAATGGCTGTGATTTTTTTTCCCAATTCCTCATGAATCAATTTTGCTTGTTGCCAACTACATGCCAAACAACTTACCAAAAAAACTACATGCCCAAACACACTAATTATTGTAATCATACGTATTAATACAGAAAATTTAAAACAAAATAATAGAGAAATGTAAAAATACTATTTTTTTTACATAAATACATGTCTAACATAGATATGACATAAATAATTTTTTTTTGTCTTTAGCATCGGTCGTTAGACGGTAGCGACGGTCAGGCCGACAGTCGGTCGTAAAATGTTGTCACTACTGCATACTTTTAGCGACAACTAGTAAGCCGTTGCTAAATATGAAACAACGACGATTTTTTTCCTGTAATGGTGGCTTTTGGCCGTCACTAAAAATCGATTTTTTTTAGTGTTATGCTAAAACGTTCTCTTTATAATGATTTTTTACGGTAACTATTTTATAAAAGAGTTTAATATATATACATTGTCGGTATAAAGAATTTTTACATATACATTCAATGATGTGCTGCCACATCATTTATTGAATTTAATAACATATAAGGTGTCACATTCATTAAATTATGTGGCGGCACACCATTGGATGTCTGTGTAAAATTTATTTACAGTCACCGTGTATATCAATTAAATCCAATATAAAAACTTGTGACTTTTTTTATGGGTGGGGATCAAGTTAATTACTCCTAGAGTAACTCTTGGTGAGTTACTCCGCTTAATAACTTGTTGTAAATGTTGATTTTCATCAATCCAACCGTTGAATAATGTGATATTAACACGATGATCACATATACCAAATTTTAGATAAATTGGACATTTATAGGTATGTAGTTTTATAGTCAGGATTTACTCATATTTTGAAAAGTATATTATACGTTAAATTAAAGTTATTTGATGAAATATCAAATGACTTTAACAATTTATGAAAAATTGTATACTTGATCTACACAATAAGAACTTTCAATTCAACGGTTGGATTGAAGAAAATCAACATTCACAACAAGTTATTAAGCAGAATAACTCTATAAAGAGTTACTCTTGGAGTAACTTGATTCCCATCCATATATATGTATATATTATGATAAGTATTCCCCGAAAGGGTTTGGAGTCATGCATGGACATGTATTAATCATGAATAAAGTCCAACGATTAAAACGTTACTTTCCCCACAGATTTTTATCTAAATGATTGAGCTGGGATTTTTTCTCCAAGAGACACTAGTCCCTACCACTTATGTCTTCCCAAGTGGGTGCATTCAATATTTTTATTTATACATTAACCTTTGTAAATATTAATATTTGTTTTAGTTAATTAAAGAGTGGATAGTGGTTACTTGGAGTGGAATGAATTGTGATTTATGAGACAAACTTTACTTAAAATACCACGGGTTCGAGATATTAATTTTGATTTAGAACCGTGAAAGTACCCATTTAATTTCCACGAGTACATTTTTACATGCATATGTTATTTTATAAAACTTATTATTTTATCGAATTTGTCTCCAATACTTTCATATATTAGTACTTATATTTATGTATATTTGCGTTTAAGATTATTTTATCCACATTTAAAAGTATGAATCTAATTTAAATTTATAAAGTTCATCTCTTTCCTAAACAAATAATATATATATATATATATCAAATTAAAAGTTGCATTATTATATAAATGTATATAATATTATTAACTATAATTTTTAGTCAAAACTTAAAGCTTGTACATCATCCCTTCCTTTCCTTTCATTTCAAAGCCAAGGGGCTGAGTAACCTAGACCTCCTCCTCCAGAGTTCCATTAAGAAATGCAGATTTGACATCCATCTGGAACATTGGCCAACCTCTTGTAAAACTTTCATGATATTTGAACAATCAATCTCCTCCTCTAGACCTTTCTTTGTGTGTTTTGTTTGTTTAATTACCTTTAATACAATCCACGCATACATTCAGATAAGTGAAATCTAAATCCAGAAGGATTTCATTCTTCACTAATCTTTGTAATCTTTCCTTGGAAACATGTCCTAAACGTTTATGCCACAAGTAAGCAAAACGTTCTTCCTCTAAATCACGTTTAGTACCAATATTATGATGCAAGGTCAAAAGTGTTTCAGCAAAAAGATTATCAAGATTTAACTTATATAATCCATCACATAATATACCACTACCAATTAAATGGGTATGTTTATACAAACTGAAACATTCATTGCCAAATTTAATAGAGTATCCATTAACATCAAGTTTAGATAAAGAAACTAAATTCCTAGAAATACTAGGTACATAAAGAGTTTCAAACAAATCTAAATGATGTCTAGTGTTGAGGATTAAACGATAAGTCCCGACTGCTTCCACTAGAACCTTCACTCTATTGCCCATAAAGACAAACTTTTCATTTGGCTTTGTGGTTCGGGTCGTAAGGAATCCCTGCATCGTATTAGAAACATGAGTTGTACATCCAGAATCAATCCACCACGTATTATAAGGAACTTCAGCTAAATTTGATTCGAAACATACATAAGCACTAGGCTTACCTTTCTTTTCGAACCAAGCCTTACGTTTTGGGACAATCCTTTTGGAAATGCCCATTCTTTCTACAAAAATGACATATGTTTCCATGATGTTCCTTCTTGTGAATTTGAGAAGAAGAGGCCTCATTGATCTTTAGGAGTCGCTTCCCTTTCTTGTCACGTTTTTTGCCAAATTTCTTTCTAGCTCCTTGATGATTAACATAATTAATGGAATAATTTTCTTGATTCTTAAGTCTGATTTTCTCTTGAACTAACATACTATGCAATTCATGCACATTCCATTTATCTTTCATGGTATTATAGTTCATTTTAAAAGGACCATACTCAGACAGTAATGAATTCAATATGAATTGCACAAGGAAATTTTCATCCACATTCATTCCCAATGACTTAAGTTTTGCTGCAATGTTTATCATTTCGGTAACATGTTCATGCATAGTACGAGAATCATCAAATTTCATAGTGGTTAACGTACTCATTAATGTCCCGACAAGAGACTCATCAGCAGTTTAGGAGCGCTTTGAGTTACATACTAACATGCTAAATAAATTCAGAACATAACTTCATACAATGCATATTGATGTTCACCTTTGGGCAATCCATCAATATACCATACTTGACATAACAATGCTAAAAAAATATTTACATAATTTAGCAATGATATATGAATTAATTAGAAATACTTATTATCTTTGGATATATAAATACAACTAATGATACATTTACACTACCAACATTTATGCTCATTAATTATAAGAACAAATAATCAACCTTTGGGTGATCCTTAACTGTCTTGTAATAATGAACTTCAATATACTCATGATAAATCAAAAATCATACTTTAGCATCTATTATTTTATGAGTAATTGAAAGAAATTACTATTAATTTTGGAATTAAACAAACTTAAAGATTTGGCCACTTTGGTGACTAACAAATCTATCATACAATTAATTCCAAAATAAACTATAACCATTTAAAATTATTGTATAACAATAATATTATAACTTTCATATGGTTGTAACTATTCATTTGCCTTCATTCAATTTCGATTAACAATTAATAAAATTAATAAATTAATTTTATAATACCCGCTCATAATGGCTTTGAACTCGAATTGAAAATGTTATAAAACTTTTACTCCAGATAATCAGAAAAGCCATGCATTTATGGAATAAGAGATGAAAACATCAATTCATGAAACTGAAAATATAATTCCACTTTCACAACCAAATATCAATTAACGATGTGGACTAATAATACATGGCTTTCAATTTCAAAATTATACGATTTCAAATTGAAATTTCAATCCATGTGCAAAGCGTGTTTTCAATTGATTTTGAAACCAATTATTCGTAATATGCAGTGCAGCGGAAAAATTAAATTCACGGTACTTTCAATTTATCATCGAGAATACCTAACAGTGTGTAATTCATCATCGATAAACCAATTCATCATCATGATTTCCCATAATAATTTCATCAGGAAATTCTATCATTCATAACTTCCTAATTTCAAAATTAGGGTTGATACAAATTGAGGAAAAGCGTCTTACATGGAGAATCATAAATTCAGGATATTTTCAAAATCATCATTTAAACACTTAATTGGTCATTAATGGAAAACTATGAACTCTTTAACACATGCTCTGATACCACATGTAAAACTTTCATTATATTTGAACAATCAAATAGGATCTTAGAATTCATAGTTTTCACATATAAGATTAGATAGAAACACTAACCTTGATCCATGATAGGATTGATGCCTTTGAATCTCCTAGAATTTGTAAGATGAATTTTTTCTATCTCTTTCCTTTTCTTTCTTGTGCTCTTCAATTCTTGATGGTAATTTTAAGAGACAAACTTTAATAGGCAGAGATTGGGACTATTAATGTCCTTCCATTATATATACTGTTTCCATCAAACAATATACCCCTTCATTAACACATAATAACTCCTTCCCAAAAGTCATATCCTTTCATTCAAATAATTGAATAATATATTCTTTTATTTAATTTATTAAACCACATACATTTGTCACATACATGAGACATTAATTTCTTACACTTCTTGCACTAGCCAAAGCAATCACCAATCTAATTGTTTTAATTCTAGCTACTGGTGCAAACACTTCAAAGTAATCCACCCCTTCTCTTTGTTGAAAACCCTTTGCAACTAACCGTTGGTTCTCTGGCAAGCGTACCAAAGTCAACTGTAGTACAATAGTTTAAAAGTAAGGGTTGTCGTACCTACACGCGAGGAACTCATAACTTCTATTAATTCTCGGCAATATGGTTCACTAAATATATATACAATAGAATGTTTCCATTGTCATGTTGGTTGTTGATGAGAACGAAATAAAGACAGTTGTAATATTAAATAAAGGCAGTAAAACTGTGTTTAATATAGAAATGGTGAAATGAGATTGAACTTCACCATTCTCCCTCCTCTATATTCTGATAGTTTACTGTAAAGAACATTGTTCCATTAACATTGATGCAATACACTAAAATCTTCTAGGTTGATTCCTCAAATCTAGGGTTCCTAAGAATAGTTTATTTAAATATTGATTCCTAAAGTATAAAACCAATATTCCAGTATTAAGAACAATTATTAAAGAGCAATCAATAAATAGATATCTATTCCTAGAATAACAATTATCGAGTAGTTACGTTTAAAACGAAATCTAAGCAATACTTTCCAGTCAAAACTTAGATTTGGAATCAAGAAACTATTGATTTAATAGATTCAAGTGTTAAGTACAAAATGAAACTACCAATGTTCATTGAAAGTGAAAACTATACAAGAAAAAAAACGGAATACTTCGGAGTTCGAATATTACATTCAATCCTGGATGAGGAGACTAGCCACCCATGGTAGCTAGCAACCCAAAAATAATTAAATGATGGAGAAGAGAAGGAATATTATATTGCCCTAGACTTCTTGCAAGAACCCAGCTACCAAGGAAACTGAGTAAGTAAGTCCTCACTCAAGCTAGGCATTCCTCGCCTGAGCGAGCAGCGAGGCAGAATCCATTTTGCTTCCGGGCTTTCCTCGCTTAAGTAAGGCAATCCTTCGCTTTGAGCGAGCAAGGACTCTGCTGCTTCAACTTACCATTTCTTTTTCCTGGACTTCCTTTAAGCTCACTGGTCTTCAACAAACTTTTATATCCCTGTAAAATGTCATCAGCCAAGATGAAAATAATCTCAAACTCCAAAATAAAACTAAAGTTAACAGTAACTGAAATTCATCAAATAAAAGGGGTGATTGGAGTTACAATTTAATGCAATCAAAAGCTAAAAGTGCTTAAATTAACACTATATTTCACTAAATTCAAGCACTTATCACTAACCTGGCCTTGTGTTTAGAAATTGATCCATTTGGGTTCTGTTTTAGCTTGAAAACCCACTTGACAGTTATTGGAAACTTGTTTTGAGGTAGATAAACCAATTCCTATATTTGGTTCTTTTCAATGGCTCTCAGTTCTTCAAGCATGACATCTTTCCAAGTTTGTTCTCTCATTGCCTCTTCAAAATTCAATGGTTCTGTTAGGCAAATTCCACACACTTTTTTCTAGTAGAGTAGTCATAGGGAGACCGGTAACCATGTGCTTGGTTCCAAGTTCATTCAAGCTTTTAAAATTTAGGTGACCATACCTAGAATGCCAAAGCCAACACTCCTCGTCAAATTTGATTGCCTTCAAATTAACATTGAACCTCAACAGCCTTCATGTTGATTTGAAAGGTCCTATTCTATGAAAGGGGAGCTCTTAGAATCATTCTTTGGGCAGAATCAAACATTTCAAGAGAATTATGCTTCATAACCACTGAAAATCCCTTTTCAATAAGTTGTCCAATACTCAACAAATTGCATTTCATTCCAGGAACATATAACACATTCTCAATTAGTGCTAATTTCCCATTGCTTCTTTTAATCACATTGTTTTCAACACCTTCTGCATTTAAAGTTCTTTTACCTGCAAATCAAACTTTTCTCTTTTTGGTTGCACCAAGATTAGTCAACCACTCCTTGCAGCTGGTCATATGGTTAGAACAACCTGTATCTAAGTACCATAACTCAGATTGAGATGCATCTTCACTAGTTGTCACCATCAACAAAACCGGGTCTGAATCTGAGTCTTCTTGAACTACATGAGCCTCATCTTTATTAATCTTCTTTTGCTTTCCTTTTCCATACCAACATTCGTTTGCAAAATGCCTTCATTTTTGACAATTTTGAAACACTGAATTTTTCTCTTATCAAATTCTCCCTGACCTTCTTTACTTCTTATAGGTCCTCCTCCTTTTATGTTTGGGGATTCAGGTTTGTCCCTTTCATTCTTTAGTTGTTCTTGATTGTTTAACCAGCTACCTTTCTGAAACTTCCCTTTTTGTTTGCCTTTTTTCCACATTTTCTTACCACAACACCTTATTTTTACTATTTGAGCTTGTAAAACTTGATTTGAAGGCTTGTCTAAGCTCCTTTCATTCAGTCTCATTTCATGAGCCTCCAAAGAACCTTGTAATTCTTCAACCTTCATAGCTTTTGTATCCTTTGATTCCTCAATTGCTACTACAATGTAGTCAAATCTTGGAGATAGTGTGCGTAGAATTTTCTCTATTATAGCTAATCAATGATCTTTTCACCACACCCTTTCATCAAGTTAACAACACTTAATACTCTTGTAAAATAATCACATACCTCTTCAAGATCCTCCATCTGAAGCAATTCAAATTGTCTTCTCAGGGTCTAAAGGCGCACTTTCTTGATTTTCCCCACCAGTATAACTCTTTTCCAGTGTATCCCAAGCTTCCTTGGCAGTACTTGCAGAAGCTATCTTCTCAAAATTTTCTACATTGACAGATTGATGCAACAGAAACATGGCTTTGCAATCTCTCTTTTTCGCCTCCTTGTAAGCTGCTTTTTGGGCTTCTGTAGGGTTTTCACTCAACACCTGATACCCATTCTTCCATTCGAGCCAGCCATTGTCACTGTTCTTCACTGATGAAATATGTCAATATTGGTTGTTGCAAGTCCCGGATCGAAAAGCTCTGATTACCAAATTGTTGGAACCAAAGAATCACACACCCACACACAAAGGCAAGAAGATTGGTCTGAATGAAATTATTATTTCAATCTGAATCATCAAGTATAGTAATCAAGTATTTATACTAACTAACATACATCTCAACTAACTAATGGCCTTTTAAAATTCTATTATTAACTAACTAAATAAAAACAGATTTAAATTAACTACAACAGTTTACACTATAGCTTCTGCCAACTTGGGACATATATAAAAGTGATGTGTATAATAGTAATAAATGCTTTTAAAATCTGTGGGTTTCTATCAAGGAAGTATCATATTCTAGTTGAACAACTCGCCGAGTCATAACTTGGTGAAATAAAAAGTGCCACAATTTCTCGATGCAAATCTTCAGGGTTGCTCCATAATCTCCCTTTTGCTTAATTCCACTTAAAGATAAATAAATTACCCCATTCTATGTATGTGAGTATCTTAGTTTGAATTGAAAATTAATTACATGTCAAAAGCGACGAGAATCTTTATGCATATCACTTGAAGTTTGTGCTTGATATTATATCTATCTCTTTATACATTGTATTGTATGATTGATATATATGCATTATACAATTCGATATATAGCGGAATAATAAGGTGCAATCTAACTTTATATATCATTCTGTTGTGCGACTGTGAAATTATAACCATTAATGTTTTTTTAATCTCTATCTTCCTTTCTTTTTATTTAATATATATTAACATTAATATCAATTTTTTCGGATGAGTACTACGTTTACCATCGTAGAAGTGAACTGTGATCGACTAACTTCACTGGAATAAATATTTTTAGTGTTTGTAATGTTATTTTTAATAAAAATATAACCTGTAAGTTGTAACTATATTTTACAAAAATTAATAGTTGTAAAAAAAAGAAAAAAATAATAGTGATTTTGACCAATACCTGTGTAAATTAATCTCTCATCTTATTTATTAAACTTTTAATAAATATAATTGATACAAACAATCAAAATGGTTAGTCATAATTTAATAATCTAAATTATTTCAATATTATAAATATTTTTAATGTTGCCACATTTTGTAATGCTTCATTTTTTCATCCGTTAAATCTTTGTATCATTATCTCTTTTTAATCATTTTATCTATTCCTTTTTTAAGTATTAACTAAAAATATATACAATTAATATTCTAATTTAGATTAAAACTATCATTTAATTTTTAAACACTTTCTATTTTAATATATTATTTAATTTAATTTTCATAATTCATTTTTAATAATTAATTAGGTGAAGATAATAATATAATTAATATTATCTTAATTTTTTTAAAATGATTAATAAATAATATTTTTCAAGTTAGTATCCATCAGGTACTAACTTTAACCACTATGACATTTTTATTTTTATTTAAATTTAAAAAATTTAAATAAAAATATGTAGTATAAATAATTTTATGATATATAAAAATAAATTATGAGATATTAATATATACATGAGTTTAACACTAATTATATGAAAATAAGATTATAATCGATAAAATAATAGACATCTTTAAAATAAAATAAATAAGAACACATTTTATTTTAAATAACACTAAAAAAACGGATGGAGTATTGATTGAGGAGATAAGAATGAAAAACATTAAACAATAAATAAAGGAGTTATTAGTTATAGAAACTGAAAAAGTATTCATTACTTTCTTTTAAATAATTAAAAGATATTAAATGGGGACCATGATGAGTTTCAGAAGAGGTGAGTGTTAGGTGACTGTAACTCCAAACCAAAACTGAAATGAAAACACTCACAATTACTGCATCTTCCTTGTTCAACATTGTTATTGCTCCCTTTCCTCTTTCTCTTTATACCATGGAAATGAAAAAATGGATTATGAATGGAGCCTCTCTCTCTCTCTCTCTCATGACCCCACCTCTTCAACTTCAAAGATGGTTGTTGTCTCACAGACAGCCATGTGTTATGTGTACATTGTACAAGTTCACCTGATATTTCCTTCCTCTCCCAAAAATATTCTCTTTCTATATAGAATCTTATAAATAACAGCACAAAGTTAAAATATATAAAAAAAGAAAAACACTAAACACACAGCACCAGAAACTCACCGTCACCACTATCATTCACTACGCAACAAACACCTTCCTTCTCAGTCCTCTCTCTCTCTCTCTCTCTCTATATGTGAAAAACGCACACATACACACACAAAACACACACTATACCATCCACTCATTATTCTAATCTCCTTCTGTTAAAGGCCCTGCTCCAACAACAACCTTTCCTCGTTACACAACACCATTCTCGTTCCTTTGTTGCTTGTGTCTCGTGTTTGTTCTTCTTTTGTCTGCATTTGTCCCTCTTTGGTTGAGCCACTTCCCCCAATATGCTCTTTTTATAATATAATAATATACAAAAACAACCAACAAAAAGAGGGTGGGGAGAAAGAAAGAAGAAAAGTAGTAGAGGGGTTATACTGTACCATTACCAAAGCCACTTTTTGTCTCTTCAATTTTTCTTTGACTTGTTATTTGAACTGCGGTGGGTGGTGATAATTCATGAGGGGTCCTCTTTAACTAGCTGAAGAAATGGTTGCTCTGTAGTTCTGAGAAATCCCATCATGGATCTTGAGTCTGTGATCTACAAGAACCCAATTAAGGTAAGCCTTTGAGGCATGTTGTGCCCATGTGGGGCACACATGGAGCTGATGACTGAGTATATTATAGAATAATGAAATATCTTTCAAAATCTTTGCTTTTTATCAAAATTGTCATCATATCCATCATGGCCATCCTCTCCTTGCAGGAAGAATCATGGAAGACAGTGTTGATTCTGGCTTATCAGAGCTTGGGAGTTGTCTATGGAGACTTGAGCACTTCTCCACTTTACGTTTACAAAAGCACTTTTGCTGAGGATATTCAGCATTCAGAGACTAATGAAGAAATCTATGGGGTCTTGTCTTTTGTGTTCTGGACACTTACACTGATTCCACTCTTCAAGTATGTGTTCATTGTGCTGCTAGCTGATGACAATGGTGAAGGAGGGACTTTTGCTCTCTATTCCTTGCTATGCAGGCATGCCCGTGTTAGCTTGTTGCCTAACACTCAGCTTGCAGATGAGGACTTAACACAGTACACTATAGATGGAACTGTGCCAATCAATAAGAAAATGTTGGGTCAGGCTTGAAATCCTTGTTGGAGAAACACAGGGTGCTACAGAGGGTACTGCTTATTCTGGCTTTGATAGGGACTTGCATGGTTATTGGGGATGGTGTGCTAACACCAGCAATATCTGGTATTTGGGATCTCTGATTATATTTATTGTGTAATTTCATTGCAAGCAGTGAACACAAGGGATCTTCGTGACTCACTTTTGTGGTTTTTGGTTATTATGCAGTTTTTTCTGCTGTGTCAGGTTTGGAGCTTTCCATGTCTAAAGAGCAGCACCGATGTAAGTTCATTTTTAAAAGCAATTAGCCTTCTCTTCTCTTCCCTTTCATTTCTTCCTCTTCTTATTTTTTTCCATTGAAGCTTTTAATGCAATAGTAATAATCTGCTCTGTGTTCTGGAGAGGTTAAGTTTAAGATTAAATTACATGAGGGATATTTGCAGCTAAGCAATAGTTCTTTTGGATAATCAGATTCAATTGGAGAAAGCTGTTCAATTTTTTTATACACAACAGAGTTTTTTTATTCAATCACCAATTTTTTTATTGCTGATACTACATCTAGCTTACTATTGCAGATTAAACTATAGTAGGATATGGATTTGTTTTCCAGAATCCAACTTTGATGAGTAGATTTCAAAAAATAAAAAAGGGCTTGGTATCATGAACAATTCTGGGGAATATGTTCTCACAATAATTAAGAATTTTAGAATAGTTCTCACTGTTTGTATTTTGTAATATTTGAGACACTGCAGTTACTTGTCTTAGCTGGCTGTGCAATTCCCATGAATTTTGCACCCTCAATGGTATATATGCTGTAAAGATATTAAAAGTAAAAGAATTCTAGTTGGGCATCAAAATAGATTTGTTTAATAATGTGTGAATAAAATCTTATTTGAACAATCAGAAAGTCTTATTTTTTTATGCTTCCTATTGCACGTTGTTTAAATTAATGGACAGAAAGGGAGAACCAAATGACTGCAAATACATGCACAATTGTGGGTCCTTGTAAATATTATCAGGGAAAATTTCATTTCTTGATCAAAGACAAGTCACCATCATGCTACAACTTGTATTTGAATACGTAATTGATGCTAATTTGATTAGAATAAAATAAGAAAAAAAGTACCCATGAAACATGTGGCTAAGATGTAAAGATTAATGCAATTAATCTGAAGATCAAGTTTAAAAAGTAGTTCCTTTATGCAGTTAAACTTTCATTAAGTTATAATATAAAGCACTGTGGTTTGGACTTTGGATGAGTTTTCAATAAATCCCTGTGGATCAATCTAGAAAAGTCATCTGATTATTTGATTGGATACAAAAGTTAGGTATGGCCACTATTGGACTAGTCATGAACAGTGTCTGAATTCCACTATTATTTATAAATAATGATTATCTACTGTGCCTCAACTAAGTGTAGACCTAATTCTGTCAACTTCAAAAAATTTGCTGCTGCTAAAATACTAGAATGAAGTCACCCTAATGGTACCTTTATATATTGACCTAACTTTTTCTTTGGATAAGTGAACATCTGTATCCTTATTATTTTGTTTAATAGAAAGACATTTGAATCACTATAATAACAATTTAAAGATAAATATATTTTATTAGCCCCAATTACTGGATTTATAATTGTTTTTACTTCTTCCTTTGTCCTCTGTAATTCTCATCAAATGTTTATTGATTTATCTTACAATTAGTCCTTTTGCTAGAGGGTAATAGAACTTGTCTCCTTTTAATAATTTGATCCCTCACCTTCTGATTTTGCAAATTTCTGGCAATATGTTCTGAAATTCCCACTTGATTACTTATGAACCAGTAGTAAAATTACTGATTGCAAGTTAATATGCTTTTGATATAATTATCAGTAAGCATTCAAACACTAATTGTAATTTGATGGTTAATGTTCCTGGTTTCTATAGTATATGTTCTTCAACAACCATTAAAATTACAAAATTTCCATTTGTTGTACCTTTCCTTTTACACCAACTAAATACATTGGAGCTATCTGATTGTGCAGATGTGGAGGTTCCAGTTGCTTGTATAATACTGATATTTTTGTTTGCCCTTCAACACTATGGCACTCACCGTGTGGGATGTCTTTTTGCACCTGTTGTGATGACCTGGCTGCTGTGCATCAGTGCTATTGGTGTATATAACATCTTCCATTGGAATCCACATGTTTATGAAGCTCTCTCCCCATACTACATGTTCAAATTTCTGAAAAAGACTCAAAAGGGAGGATGGATGTCCTTGGGTGGGATTCTATTGTGCATAACAGGTATGGAGCAAGTGTAGGAAATTGTGTTATGTATGCTTGACACGTGCTTTATCTTTCTCTGATATTGTCAGCTCTATTTTGCAGGTTCAGAAGCTATGTATGCTGATTTAGGACACTTTTCACAATTGTCAATTAAGGTACACAAACAAACGAAGCCTTTTATTTCAAACTTTGAATTCAAAATTATGAGGGAAAATTGGATGGAAAGTGATGAATGGTCTAAGCACAAGACATTGCCAAAGTTATTTTGATATGCAGACATTCAAACACACACACACACACAATTTATGCATCTAAAGCATTCATCACCGAAGAAATACATATCAGCACAATTATGTCAATACTCTATACTAGTAGCATTTCACTCTTTTATTACCTAAATTAATTCATAAGAAGAACTATGATCAGAATTTTTCTTCTCAAAGTTGATTGTAAGTAATGTCTTATCTGTTTGATGTTAATGACATCTAATGCTTTAAAACACAAAATAAGTATCCATTTGATCAAGAATAACTCTTGTGTGTCATTTAATGAGTCAGACTAAACCAAGATGGAAAAAAAAAGAAGAGATTTTATCTGTTGAAATAAGCATCTGGAAGTTGAAAATGGTTCTTTATTTCATTCAAATATAGTACTTGACATTCTGATGCAATTTCGTGTAAAGAAAAAACCACAGAAGATAAAGCAAACCATAATAGAAAACCATCCATCTTACATTATGTTGGTAACACTATCCAATACTTAATATGCTTGAACCTAATGGTAAACTATCTACTCTACTGGTTTTCAAAATCCTTGTTTTTATATAGAAAAAAATTCCTCTGCATCATGCACAAGTAATCAAAATGCAAGTTTTCTTATCATTGATAACCCAGTATTAAGTCATATAGATACATCATTGATGGAAATTAATCAACTGCTTTAACAAAGCCATTTACCTGCAGATTGCTTTCACCTTTTTGGTATACCCTTCTTTGATCCTGGCGTACATGGGACAAGCTGCATATCTTTCCAAGCATCATGCCCTTGAAAGTGACTATCGAATCGGGTTTTACGTATCTGTCCCGGGTAGGTTCTCCATGATCTTCTCTACAGGCACATATTTAAAGAATAATTAGTGTTTACTCAGCTGTTTATCTTACTTTTCTTTTTTCCCTTTTTTAGTAAAACTTAGATGGCCTGTTCTTGCAATAGCCATACTTCAAGCAGTGGTGGGAAGTCAAGCTGTCATAACAGGGACTTTCTCAATAATCAAACAATGCTCTGCTTTGGGATGCTTCCCCAAAGTCAAAATAATCCATACATCATCCAAGATACATGGCCAGATTTACATTCCTGAGATAAACTGGAGTTTGATGCTACTTTGCCTTGCCATTACAATTGGATTTCGAGATACTAAACGCATGGGAAATGCTGCAGGTACTCTATCTTCATGAAATAATTTCATGCTGCATATGAAAATTTAAAGGCACTGAATCATATAGAATCAAACATGCATTATCTTTGTTTCATTTTCCCCTAATTTTCTTTCATTTTTTTTGTTCATTTCCTCTGTTTGAAGGGGAGTTGGGAGGAAATTAGGTGGTTAAAATTTTGTATTTGACATAAGGAACTTGTGGGGTGTAGTTTGGTTTGAACATTGTCATCTATATGAAAAACATGACACCATTTTAGAGACCCAATGGGAGTAGTTCAGTCCATTTTCATCTGCTAACACTGACTACACTGATGAGATTTGGTACTAAAATGCATTTTTGGGTGACCAAGTACCTTATTCATAGTTATAGGTATGATTATATCAGTTCTAATCCTGATGAAATTTTGAATAATTTTTAAATGAACTTTTGTTTTCTTTCCATGAACAGGCTTGGCTGTCATAACTGTCATGCTGGTGACCACTTGCCTAATGTCTCTAGTTATAATCTTATGCTGGCACAAAAGTCCCATGCTAGCTATTTGCTTTATAGTGTTCTTTGGCTCCATTGAAGCTCTCTATTTCTCTGCATCCCTCATCAAGTTCCTTGAGGGTGCTTGGGTCCCCATTGCCCTTTCCCTCATCTTTTTGATTGTCATGTATGTGTGGCACTATGGCACAATTAAGAAGTATGAGTTTGATGTTCAAAATAAGGTCCCCATCAACTGGCTCCTCAGTTTGGGCCCAACTCTAGGAATTGTCAGGGTTAAGGGAATTGGCCTCATACATACTGAGCTTGTATCTGGGATTCCAGCCATTTTCTCTCATTTTGTTACCAATCTACCTGCTTTCCATCAAGTTGTAATCTTCCTCTGCATCAAATCTGTCCCAGTGCCACATGTCAGACCTCAAGAAAGGTTCTTAGTTGGGAGAGTTGGCCCAAAAGAATATAGACTTTATAGGTGCATAGCCCGGTATGGCTACCGTGATGTCCACAAGGATGACATGGAGTTTGAGAAGGATCTTGTTTGCAGTATAGCAGAATTTATCAGATCAGATACTTCTGAATATGGCTTAGGATTTGGCAATTTTGAAGACGACACAAAGA
Organism: Sesbania bispinosa; assembly: GCA_026901365.1. Classification (NCBI taxonomy): domain Eukaryota; kingdom Viridiplantae; phylum Streptophyta; class Magnoliopsida; order Fabales; family Fabaceae; genus Sesbania; species Sesbania bispinosa. The sequence continues at coordinate 173,002 of QLOH01000818.1, forward strand.
TGACAGTTGTTGGGACTTCATCATCAAACTTAGAAGGTGTGAGGATGTCTGAAGATGATCAAGACAATAATTCTGAAATGGAAGGAACTTCCACAGAGTTGATGGAGGTTAAGTCTCCTGAGAAAGTGAAGAAGAGAGTGAGGTTTGTTGTGCCAGACAGTCCAAGGATTGATTTGGAAGCAAGGGAGGAGTTGCTTGAGCTAATGGAAGCAAAGGAAGCAGGAATGGCATTTATAATGAGTCACTCATATGTGAGAGCAAAAAGAGGATCAAGTTGGATAAAGAAAGTTGTTATCAATTATGGATATGATTTCTTAAGGAGAAACTCTAGAGGACCAACTTATGCTTTAAGTTTACCTCATGCATCTACCTTAGAGGTGGGCATGATCTATCATGTCTAAGTTTTGGCTATAGTAGTTATCTAGTTTAGTTTTGTAACTAGTAATCTTCTCTAATAGGTCAACCTTACACATGATAAATGGTGGCATTTTGTACAGTGACCCTCCAAGCTTCCTGACAAGTAAAATGCTACCAACCTCCCCTTTTTACCTTTTATTTTATTTTGTATTTTCTTAGTACATAAATAAGCTGTCTGTAGAGACTACTTCCCCTAGCATCTAAGCTCTCTTTAATCTGAAATGTAGATCAAGTTCAAATTTTCCGTAGATAATGCAGTGAGTCTTTTGAAAGAAAAGGAGAAAACTTAATTTAAAAAAGGGGTTTATATACTTTGGCAACATCTTATGTTATTGTAACTTGATATAGGAATTGGTTTCTTGTTCTTTGCTTTTGAATGATGACACGTTACGTCAAAAAAAATGAAAGGAATTAGTAGTCCTGCAACACTATTTTGCGACAGGTATGATATTATGGGACCAACCATGTTTGAGAAATCAAAGTTAAAAATACTGTTTAAAGTAGCAATAAGGAATCACTTTTTTTTTTCAATTTTTGTAGCCATGTGTCAAGCTATGAAGTGTGAGCACTTTATATTTGTGTCTTAATATTTCAAATTCTAAAGGAACAAATTTTACTATATCCCAGTGTTCATGTTCCAAATCCCTGTTTCTTAGTTGACAAGCAATGCATACGTATTAGGGACAAATGATGTGTACAAGTTGAAAACATTGAATTCAATGTAGGAAGATGTGAGAGTTTTGTGTCTGTAAAATATTGTCTAAATATAATGACTGTGTTAATGATTAGGCTTAATTGCATTTTTGGTCCCCCTATTATCATCGATTCGCGATTGTGGTCCCTCTACTTTTTTTTTCGCGATTTTGGTCCCCCTATTATTCCAAATTCGTAATTTAGTTCAAAATCTAGGTCCCCCTATTTTCAAAATCTATGTGTTAGAGGGACCAAAATCACAAATTTAGAATAATAGGGGGGCCAAAATCGTGAAAAAAAAGTAGGGGGACCAAAATCGCGGTTGATAATAATAGGGGAACAAAAAATGCAATTAATTTCTCTTTATATTTGTATAGGTAGCCCACTTAAAAAATAACTAAAAAGAATAGTATCAATACATAGTTATTAAATTATGAATTCAAAATAAAAATGATTTACCCCAACTAATAATGGAGAGATCGTGAAACTTGGCAATATCGGTGACTTTGAATCTTAAGAAAGATTAGCCCCTATTGTAACGAATGCAAATGTAATCTATTTTTCTAAAGAAAAGAAAAGGAACGCTTAGATTCTTAAAGAAATTTGGCAATATCGGTGACTTTGAATCTTAAGAAAGATGTTATTTCAATGTTCTTCATTTTTTTCTCCTACTCCTTTTTCTTTTTTCTTCGTTCCTTAATATATCACCACTTAATTGCTTTTAGTAGTACTTTAACTTTGTATTTTCTGTCTCTACCCTTTCTTCTTATTTAATTCTGATGTTTATAGTCTCACCATATGGATCCCTTACCATTTCTGTCACCGACAAATAGAAATTGTGTTTAAGAATTATTTGTTGTTGTTATCAATTAATTAAGCAAATAGAAAAAGTCAAACTCTCAAGATTAATTAGGTTGAAGAGTCTTATGTATATATGAACAATAAAAGTTAAAAAAAAAAATAGGGGCTATGTTTATATAGGCTAACGCAGCAGCCTCTCTGTGCATTAATTAACCTATATAATGTGTGGCAACTAGTAGCAGTTCATCTCTTAAAAATATTAAATTATTCTAATGTGTTTGATGTACGTACCACCCAAGAGAGACAAATGAGCTTCTTATGAGAGAAAAATTAGAAGAGAACGAAAATTTGTTTCTCCTATGAGGTTTTCATTCCTATTTTCAAGGAAAGAATGTAATTGTTCTCTCTTGTATTTAGAAATGTGTTGTAATTTCTTCTATTTGGTAAAAATATTTTTCTAACCTTATGATTTTTCCCTTTCTGTTGAAGGTTTTCTATAGTAGTGTCAATTTTCATTTTTCTCATCTTTATTTTAGTTATGTACTTGTGTGATATTATTTTATTAGTTATAGCTTTAACCCAAAAGTGTTATGTTGTAAGATGGATTCATAATGTAAATTAAATGATATTCTAATAGTAATAAGTGCCAAAATAGATCTATTAGAGCTAGGGATGGATCCAGGATTCATACGAAGGGGGTCGGTCAAATTCATCATATCCTTTAACTAAGTTATATATATGGTACATTCATGTTATAAAATTTATCAATAATAATATTTGTATTAAATAAATTTTTTGATAAAAATCACTTAAAGAGGCTAAATTTCAATAAAATAAATAAATAAAATTTAGATTATAAAAATTAAATGTATCACACTCATTTTATTTAAATTTTTTTCATCTATTACATATATATTGATAATATTTTATTTTGTTTGTTTATAATGTGTATTGTAATATAATGGGGGAGGGGGCCAAGGCCCATGCTTGCCCCCCTTGGATTCGTCCTTGATTAGAGCTAGATTTACGACCAGAAAAGCACAACAATTCGAAGGGGCGTAAATGATATATATAGGAAAAGAAACACTAATTATTTTATATGGAAAACCCTCCAATACAAAAGGAAAAATCATAAGACATGCGTAAAAAATTATTCCACTACATTTAAGGATAGTTACAATATTTTTTCCACATTTTTGCTATGCAAGAGATATAAACATAGTGCTTCCCAGTGAAGATACTCCTATTCAAGTACTACAATTTGTACCCAGTAATAATAGAGATGATATCCAAGTGTTTTCCCCACACGCTCACGTTTTGGAATTTACTCTCACTCCCTATTTTTCTCTCAATGCTTACTTGCTCTATGGTTTGTTGAGACATGTATTTATAAAGGTTTTAAAATGGAAACTGTGTTGCGCTTATATTGGTTATTGTGTGTTTGATTTCACACAAAATTACATTACAAACCTGAATTCGTGCCAACATTATCAGTAGTGTTAGCTTGGATCCATGTTTATATAGTAGTATTGATGGAAATCACCTAATGTAATTGCTTTCCGACCAATTTAATAAGCATCTTGTGGCACGTTTCTTTCCTCTTTTTTTTTTTCGTCTTTTACTACATGGCTGGATGAAAAGAATAATTTATTAGGTGAGACGGTGACTTAAATATCAAAATGAGTTTCTTATTATGAAACTTTTAAGAGTTTAGTTACTAAAATATTTTTAGTAGAATTACTCGAGATACTTGAGAGTAACTAATGATACTTTCATATACTTTTAGGTTTTTGTTACGGTCTAAACCTAAGGCCCAATAGCCAAAATGACTCATGCGCAATATAATTATCATATCCGTAAATATATGATATATAATTATAATATCCATGCGCAATATAATTATCATATCCATAAATATATGATATATAATTATCATATCCATAATTATATCACATATAATTATGGTATCCTTAAATATATGATATATAATTATAATATCCATAATTATATGACGATATCTGCTAAACTTACTCATTTTACATCTGCGTCCACTTACCATATTTATACAGGGAAAACCCCTATAAATAGAGAACATTTACAGATCATAAGGTACGCAACCTCACTCAGTCAATCCCTTGATTGTTTTACATATCTGACTTGGGTGTCGGAGTCCCTTTGCAGGTACACCCCTCGGGTTCAACTCGGATACAAACTCCAGCAACCTAGATCCAGATCCGAGTTCGTCCCTGTAGACTCAGACCCAGGTTCGAGTTCTATCCTAGAACATTTGGCGCTAGAAGGAGGGTCTCCCCCTCTCCAGCATGACGATCACAACCTCATGACCAAGTCGGACCAAGCCCACGGGCAAGTCAAACCATGTCCATGGGCAAGTCGGCCCTTGCCCATAGGCAAGTCAGACCACGTCCATGGGCAAGTCAGACCAATCCCACATGCAAGTCAAACCATTGGAACGCCCCTCGATCTGGTTCCCTCCAAATTTGTTTATTTTACTTTATTCGTCTTTCTCACTTTATTCATTTTCAATACTCATCCCATTTTACATCAAACAACCGGATGTGAAGAGCATCTCGGTCTCATTTAAACCGAATGTGAAGAGCATCTCGGTCTCATTCAATGCCGGATGTGAAGAGCATCTCGGCCTCATTCAAGCTGGATGTAAAGGGCATCTCGGCCTCAATCAATGTCGGATGTGAAGAGCATCTCGGCCTCATTCTAACCGGATGTGGAGAGCATCTCGGCCTCATTCAAACCGGATGTGAAGAGCATCTCGGCCTCATTCAATGCCGGATGTGAAGAGCATCTCGGCCTCATTCAAACCGGATGTGGTGAGCATCTGATAAGTGCCAAATATTAGGATGTTTTGTATGGAAAGAATGGCACTTTTTGGGTTAATTGCATTAATTCTTTAATTGAATTCCTCCAAATTCTAGAACATTTAAGTTAAGCAGTAATATCTGAGTGTTTGTTATAATTGAAACCTTTTAATCCCAATTTTTGATGTTTAATTGCAGGAAAGATTAAAGGAGATCAATCAGGAACAAAAGAAGTGAAGAAGCAAGGAGAAAAAGAAAAAAATAAGTGCTGGAAATTCGCTTAAGCTAAAATTTAGCTTAAGCGAATTTTGTCCAGAGAAGGGTGATTTTTTAGGCTGAATTCGCTTAAGCCAATTCAAATGGCTTAAGCTAATTTGGATTCCTTCACCATGACGAAAGAAATTCGCTTAAGCTAAATTTTAGCTTAAGCGAATTCCCACTTATTCAGCTTGACAAAACCGAATTCGGACGTAGTTATCGTCAGTTCACAATTTCTAAAAATAGAACGGAGACTCGCAGGAAGAACGGGAGCTGCGGAATCAGATTTCTTCATCTTCTTCTTCATCTTTATGGATTGTAAAGTCACCATGAGTGGCTAATCTCCTCTTTTGGGATTGAATGTAAATCGACTCGAACTCGGATATATTTTGGTTATATTTTTATATAGTGATTTCGTTTCTATCGATATTGTTATTTTCGTTCTGTTTATATGTCCTTGATTCTATCTGATCAATAGATTCTAGATTTAGATTTTTGGATCTAACTGGAAAGTATTTCTGAAAATCCGATCTGAACGAAAATAGTCGTTATATTGTTTTACTAGGAATAGATTTCAATATAGCGAATGCTTTTACACTTGATCTTAATGCTGGATGATTTGTTGAGTATATGAGGAATCAATATTCAATAAATCAATCTTATGAATTTTATATGTGAGGAATCAATATAAATGACTATTATGTGTGCATCAATATTGATAGTTATGATTGCTATATATTGATATACAACCAGAATATAGACGAGGGAGATAGATGAAATTCAATCCCAGTTTCTCTCACTGATATTCCAAATCAAATTTCATACTTTGTTTTATTACTTGCTACAATTTTAATTTAAATACTTAAATCAATCATGAATCAAACCACTCTCTTTTGTATATATTTACTTTTTGAATTAGTACAACTTTGAACTACCAACTCCTCGTGGGATTGACACTCTGAATTCATTTTCATATTACTACAGTTGACTAATAGGTACACTTGCTTAGGAGATCAACAGCATCTCGGCCTCATTCAATACCGGATGTGAAGAGCATCTCAGCCTCATACAATGTTGGATGTGGTGAGCATCTCGGCCTCATTCAATACCAGATGTGAAGAGCATCTCGGCCTCATATAGTGCCGGATGTGAAGACCATCTCGGCCTCATTCAAACCGGATGAGAAGAGCATCCCGGCTCTGTCAGCAACCGGATGTGAAGAGCATCTCGGCCTCATTCAAACCGGATGTGAAGAGCATCTCGACTCTGTCAGCAACTGAATGTGAAGAACATCTCGGCCCCATTCAATACCGGATGCGAAGAGCATCTCAACCTCATTCAATACCGGATGCGAAGAGCATCTTGAATCTTAATAAAAATCAAATTAACATCTCGGTCTCATTCAATGTTGGATGTGAAGAGCATCTCGGCCTCATTCAAATCGGATGTAAAGAGCATCTCGGCCCTGTCAGCAATCGGATTTGTTACTGACCAATATTACTTGGTCCTACTCAAGTCGGCCCAAGTTTGAAAGTCATCCCAAGTGCATACCAAAATGCACAACTCGGCCCAAGTGCACACCAAGTGCGCAAGTCGGCTCAAGTGCACAAGTCAGCCCAAGTGCACACCAAGTGCGCAAATCGGCCCAAGTGCACAAGTCAGCCCAAGTGCATACCAAAATGCGCAAGTCGGCCCAAGTGCACAAGTCAGCCCAAATCCATACCAAGTGCACAAGTCGGCCCAAGTTTTCAAGTCAGCACAAGTGCACACCAAGTGCGCAAGTCGGCTCAAGTGCACAAATCAGCCCAAGTGCACACCAAGTGCGCAAGTCGGCTCAAGTGCACAAATCAGCCCAAGTGCATACCAAGTGAGCAAGTCGGCTCAAGTGCACAGGTCATCCCAATCGCACACCAAGTGCGCAAGTCGGCCCAAGTGCACAAGTCAGCCCAAGTGCACACCAAGTGCGCAAGTCGGCTCAAGTGCACAAATCAGCCCAAGTGCACACCAAGTGCGCAAGTAAGCTCAAGTGCACAAGTCAGCCCAAGTGCACACCAAGTACGCAAGTCAACTCAAGTGCACAAATAAGCCCAAGTGCATACCAAGTGAGCAAGTCGGCTCAAGTGCACAAGTCAGCCCAAGCGCACACCAATTGCGCAAGTCGGCCCAAGTGCACAAGTCACCCCAAGTGCATACCAAAATGCACAAGTCGGCCCAAGTTTTCAAGTCAGCACAAGTGCACAAGTCAGCCCAAGTGCACAAGTCGGGCCAAGTTTATAAATCAGCCCAAGTACACAAGTTAACACAAGTACATATGTCAACCCAACTCAGAAGCCCTATTGGGGAGAACCAAAATAGAAAAGAAAAGTTGTCATGCAGTTCATATTTATAAGGATGTGAAGAACATCTCGAATCACCAAAACCGGATGTGAAGAGCATCTCAGATCCGCAAAAACTGGATGTGAAGAGCATATAGGATCAATAATAAACGAATGTGAAGAGCATCCCTGATCAACAACAAACCGGATGTGAAGAGCATTTCGGTTCTTCAATAAGGACGTGAAGAGCATTCCAACTCAGAAGCCCTATTGGGGCGATTGAATTTGCCAAAGATTCAGCATTGACTTCATCAACATCGGCCACCTAAACGGATTTCTTCCACTTGACCTGTGCCTTTCGCAAAATTTTGCTTGGCAATATCGGCCAAGGCCGCCTTACCTACCCTGGCTGCAGAAGACTGGTTCTCCAGAGCCTCATGCTCCTCCTTCAACTCTGTTAAAGCAGTATCTGCGGCCTTAAACTTGAGACTTATAATTATACAACCTCTGTGCTACTGAACGATGGGAGCACATCCCGGCGAGGGTATCGGAGCACATCTCGGACAAATTCTACCTCTCCAAATCAAGCAGATTCTCGGAAAATCGACGTGTCAGAAGACACGTTGTCTGGAAGTCGAATTATTACAACTAAGCAAATCGACTCATGCGACATAGCTCAAAGTCGAACTCCTTTACTTTGACTTCAGCTGGGGGGCATTTGTTATGGACTGGCCCAATAAGGCCCAAACTTTGAAGGTCCAATACATTAGAGCAAGTCGGACCACGTCCACGAACAAGTTAGACCACGTCCATGAGCAAGTCGGACCACGTCCACAAACAAGTCAAACCACGTCCATGAGCAAGTCGGACCACGTCCACAGGCAAGTCGTACCATATCCATGGACAAGTCGGCTCCACTTCCCCACGATGGACTTCATTTAACGAATACCATGCTAGGCTCACCGGAACCTCCCTGCACTCATCTGCATTCGGTAATTATATCTTAATGGACCTTGATGGATCAGGGCCCACGGCCCAAATCTCAAGGGTAATTCATCACATTGAAGACGGATACGAAGAGTATACCGGTCACAGACTCAATCACTTATCCGAAAAGTACTTTGACACAGACAAACATCTTAACTTCGCAGTTTATTATCTTAAGAATGCGAAGAGCATATCGGCTTAGCAAATCCAATATTCAGATAGCTTTACAAGCGTTTTAGAACGTTAAAAGCGCAACACAATTCGAAGCGTTACAAGTGTACGAGTACGTTAAAAGCGTCGGGGGCGTCATCCCGGACGCCGGGGGAGTCACCTGCAACTTCTCCAAATCCGCCTTCAACTGAGTGATCTCAGCTTCAAGGGCTTTGTTCTTGTCCTTGACCGTCTTATAAAAACCCTTATACTTGGCCTTGTCCTTTTTCTCGACGTCAAGTGCCTCTCGAGCAGTCTTCACATCCCCCAAGGCCTTGTCTCGCTCCGTGGTGCGCGCCTCTAAAGCCGCATTAGCCCGGTCATAAGCCGGCATCACATCCAATCGTAAATACCTCAGAAAAGAGGCATGCTGAAGACTCTGGCGCTCCACATCATAGAGATGCTCAGCCACTGGGACATTATCATGAACCGCCTTCAAGAAAGGGTTATACAAGACATGATCCATTTCAGGCATGTCCAACTTGCATGGTGAACAGGACCGACATCGTCATTCAACACGGGCAGAGTTCCCGACCCACCAACACCAGCATCACAGGTGAAATCAATGTCGACATTCGGTTCCCCCTGCTGGTTGTTGTTAACATTATGCAAGGCCCTCAGTTGTCTCGAAGCAGCGTTGGCCATCGATGCTACAGAACCAACAAAGGAGTGACTGAAGTCATCTCGATCCATCTCGTCTATCGCGGCTGACTCCCAAGTGAGTTATAAACCTCAAAGCTGTCCGAGACGAGTAAAGTCGTCCCGGATATAACATTGAAAAATACTTGAGCTCAAAGTCAACTTCGTCAAAGTCGACCAGAGCTGGGGGGGCTTCTGTTACGGTCTAAACCTAAGGCCCAATAGCCAAAATGGCTCATGCGCAATATAATTATCATATCCGTAAATATATGATATATAATTATAATATCCATGCGCAATATAATTATCATATCCATAAATATATGATATATAATTATCATATCCATAATTATATCACATATGATATAATTATGGTATCCTTAAATATATGATATATAATTATAATATCCATAATTATATGACGATATCTGCTAAACTTACTCCTTTTACATCTGCGCCCACTTACCATATTTATACAGGGAAAACCCATATAAATAGAGAACATTTATAGATCATAAGGTACGCAACCTCACTCAGTCAATCCCTTTGACTATTTTACATATCTGACTTGGGCGTCAGAGTCCCTTTGCAGGTACACCCCCCGGGTTCAACTCAGATACAAACTCCAGCAACCTAGATCCAGATCCGAGTTCGCCCCTGCAGACTCAAACCCAGGTTCGAGTTCTATCCTAGAACGGTTTTAAAGTAACATGTTCCTTACACGTATAGTTACTAGTCTTTAAGCCATGGTGCTGGCAGCTAAAGCGTTATTGGAACCTCAACCTAAACATTTTTGGTGAAAATGTGTATACAGACAGCAATGGAACCTCCAAATCTATATATGATCATTCAAAGTACAATACACGAAAAGGCCTCACCGCCATGATTGATAATAGTTACAAGTAGCGTGACATTAACTTTACTTGACTAAAAAGAGAAGGCAAGTTTATATTTTGACCACCAAAAACAAAATAAAACAAAAAAAAAAGAATGAAAAATTAGATTCCAAGAACTTGTATAAAAAGAAAATTCCCCACAGTGATAGTGCACATAAACAGAGGCATCGAACTCTTAATAGGAAGTAGTAAATCTAGCTAAAGAAGCAACATGGAAGAAAAAGAGAATATGAAGATCGAAAAAAGAAGCCATCTAATCTTATTGCTTTGGTACCTATAAATAATTTGAAGGAACTCTCTTTTATGAGCCATCGGGCCACACAATATTCGGTAGAATCGGATCCATAACTAAGTTTACTTTTATATATTTCATTTGTTAGTTTACATTTTATAATCCAAGAATAATACGGCTTAGCGGCCACGCTGGTAGTTAGGCATGAAATGAAATTAATAAACGTCATTAATTGATATTGATTAAGAGTTTAATATATATACACGAAGAAATTTTACACAGACATTTAATGATGTGTTATCACATCATTTATTGAATTTAATAACACATGAGGTATCACATTCATTAAATGATGTGACTGCACATCATTGGATTAATTAAATCCATTAATTAACTAATGACAAAAAAATATGAAATAAATTAGGAAATTTTTGGTGATTTCTATATTGAATTGATAACTTTTTCAATTCGATATGATTAGTTTTGAGACTCAAATAACTTCGAAATATCAATGGTCTCATACTGAATGAATGGTATAAGATTACCTTAAGGAAAAATTTGCAAATCTAAAATTTTAAACTTGTCATGCATAAAACTCATTTAAGGTCATTCTAAATTAATGAGCTTTATCCTAAGCAATACCTTTTAAGTGACTTATTATTGTTATATCTTTATAAACTCGATACACTATTAATGTTATTTTTTAATATTATTATCTAATCTAATATTGTCAAAATATTAAAAAAATTAGTAATATAATCCCTTGGTAAGAAATATAACACGAACGAACCCTCAAATTCGTTCTGAGCTAGTTATTTTTTTCTAATTAGTCTACAATCTAAATTAATTACATAAATAATCCTTGAACTTTTAAATATATATCACTTAGTCCTCCAACTTTTACATTATTTTGTCACATTGGTCCCTATTAGAGAACTAATGTAATAAATATTTGAAAGTTCGAGAACTAACTTTTTTTGTTTATTTTAGGGATTAAGTAAGAGAGAGAAAAATACTTCGAGCACAAAAATGATGGTTTATTCTAGTTGCTCAAAGTGAAATTAGACTATAACTTCGGGTAAACTTTTCCTAGTGTGTCAGAAACAGGTCAAATACCAAAACAAAACAGGTCAAATACCAAAACAAAAATCAAGAAATTTAATCTTTTTAATAGTACATTGATAAATTCTATTAAATTCTAAAAAATAAATTCATGTGCTAGATATTTATACAACTACTCAACTTTAATGTGGAAAATTATGGGTGTGTTAGAACGTGGGTAGTACAAATAAAATAGTTGATTGAGCCCACAACATAAATTTTTTGCACGATTTGTTGATTGATGATTCATTCATATTCATAATATAGAAAATTTTGCAATAAGAGAACTTTAATATATTTTATTTTTTATAGGAGATAAAAAAGTTACTTCTAATTTATTAAATTTAATAGTAATTTTTAAAACTAATATTGTATTCTTATTTTTCATTAGATCTTTTATGGACGTCATTCCTTTCTTAACAAATGAAATGCAGCCGATGTGGTACTTACTTATGGAGTGGACCCAATCCAATGTTTATAAACGCAAGCTTTGTGGAACCATCTTGTCAGATATACTTATATGGACACGACAATCAAAAACACAAATCTATATGATTCCATCTCACTATCTCCTCTGAATTCTGTCTCCTCTGCCTCACCCCTATCACCTCCTCTCTGTTTTTCTATCTTCTTAATCCTTACTTTTTCCTGAAAAGGGTGGTGCTGATTTCATCTAAAGAATAATAGCTGATTGACCCGTGGCTTCTCTTCTTTTGTTTAATTCACCTTTCTCAAAATGCATAGCTTATAAGCCTTATATTAGACAAACCCATGTGTCATGTATTATTATTGTCATGTATGAGAATTTCAGAGTTGAGTGCTCTTAACTGAGGAAAAGAAACAATGAGCAGGAGTTGTTTCGTTCTGCTTTTTGCTTTGGTACTTCTACTTGCTTTGTTATCTCCAACTTCAGCCACACCACCTACAAGTGAGTGTAACAAGCTCTAATTCTAAACTGTTTTCTTCATGAGCAAATTTTCCACCCTTTAGAGTTTTCTTCTGAATACTTTTGTGTTCCTATGAAATTCATTTGACATGCAGAAATTGTAACTGGGGTCCTCTCCAATGTGGTTTCTGCTCTTCTTAAATGGGTTTGGTCTCTAAGTTCCCCAGCCAAACCAGGTAAAGATCTTCCTTTGAGTTCTCATTTTCTTGTTTCCCATGTTACTGGATTTGTTTTTTTATGAGGAATCATTTCTCAGTGCAACACAGTCGCTCCATGATGAAATTTGAGAGTGGCTACACTGTGGAAACATTATTTGATGGAAGTAAGCTTGGAATTGAGCCACACTCAGTTGAAGTATCTCCAGATGGTGAATTTCTGGTTCTGGATTCTGAGAATAGTAACATCTACAAGATCTCAAACCCAATGTCTCGATGTAAGCTTCCTGTGCTGAAATATTATGTCTTTTATTTAAATTCCCATTCTTTTTTAGTTATTCTTTTTGTTGGCATGTGGATTTCTAAAGAAGATTCTAGTGCTTCTTCAGTATTGTGGCTTTCTTTTGCTTCATTATGCCAAAATACTAGATTCAAAATTCATGCGTTTCCTTTAAGAATGCCTGGTGTTTGAGCTTAACCTTGTAAAAGGACTTAGCTTCATGCCTGGGACATCTTTTGATTCTACTAAGCTGTTGTGAAGATGCTTAATGAGCTTTTGTTAAGTGCAAGGTTCCATTTTTTAAGGTACCACATACCTTTAGTCCCACACAGAAAAAAAGTATTAACATGCCTGCATGATATTTTGCTATCTTTTTTTTTTGAAAAAAAGGAAGATATAGAGAATAAAAAGATATGTAATGTTACCTAGAGTATACTTATACCTTAATACCTATAGTAACTTAAGCTTCTTTCAAAATAAAGTCAAACTCTAGCTTGTCAAAACTTGGAGTCTAATTGATTGAATTCCAAGAGAAATTCCATAATTTCTTTATTGATAATGATATATGATTGTTAATTGATAAATAAAATACTAATTAGCTTGAAGACTTTGTCTTTTTTGAGTTCCCTCCGGAATCATTTCCCTTTTTGTTTCATTTTGTTTGGTTTTTGCTGAAATGAATGGATGAACTACAGATAGCAGACCCAAACTGCTTGCTGGATCACCTGAGGGGTACATTGGACACATAGATGGGAGGCCTAGAGAAGCTAGAATGAACCACCCTAAAGGTCTTACAATAGATGGCAGAGGGAATATTTACATTGCAGACACATTGAACATGGCCATTAGAAAGATCAGTGATGAAGGTATACATGGAATGCCTGTTTAATAATGAAATGAATGAACCAACATGCTGAAATTCCAAAAAATACAACAGGATCTTTGTTTTCTTCTCTAATATGATTAATGTTCTTTTTACCAAATAAATTTAACTCTATGACATGCCTTTTGTGCAGGGGTTACTACCATTGCAGGTGGTGGAAAATGGGGACATGCTGGCCATGTTGATGGTCCAAGTGAGGATGCTAAGTTTTCAAATGATTTTGATGTAGTTTATGTTGGCAGTAGCTGTTCTCTTTTGGTGGTGGATCGAGGAAACCAGGCAATTCGAGAGATCCAACTTCATCAAGATGACTGCACTACTTATGATGAGTATGAAAATAGTTTCAACTTAGGTATGATCCAATCAACCTGTAATATAACCCCCCTGTACTTTTTTATTGTTATTTTGGAGCATGTTAATCTAAGAGGTATAGTTGTATACAATTAACATTACAGGAATAGTTGTGCTTGTTGCTGCTGGATTCTTTGGCTATATGTTAGCATTACTGCAGCAGAGGGTGAGAGCTATGTTTTCATCTCCTGATGTAAGTTATACATGCTAATCATTATCTTCTATAGCATAGTGTCCTACCATTGTGACAAGTTGGAAAGCCTATACTTTTCAAAACTATCTTTGGTTTTCAGGTGTGATTTTCTTTCTTGGTTCTAAGTTAAGTCTTTATAAATAATCATATGTATCCTAAAATTTATTATGTTGATCATAGAACAGAACATATATTTATTAAAGTACTAAACATGTTATAGCATAAACTGGGAAACATCATAATCTTGTTTCATTTTCAGGATCCAAGAGCTCCTTCAAGGACTAAAGGTACATCATTTGCAACACAGCAAAGGCCTCCTCCTAAGTCAGTAAGGCCTCCTTTGATTCCAAGTGAAAATGAATTTGAGAAAGCAGATGAAGGCTTCTTTGTTTCTCTTGGAAGGCTTTTAGTGAACTCTGGCTCATCAATGGGTGAAATTTTGGGGGGTTTGTTCTCAGGATCCAAAAGGAAACCACTCCCATATCAGCAGTACCAGTATGCAAACAGACATTCTAGTACATGGCCTATGCAAGAAAGTTTTGTCATTCCAGATGAAGATGAACCTCCTGGTATAGAAACTAGAACACCCACACAAGGGAAAACTTATCCTTTTATGACCAAGGAGCTGGAAAAGCCACAACACTTCAAGCCAACTCAGGCTTACTTGAACAGGTGGGATGGTGCTTATGATGAACAGCAACAACATCATCAACCACAGCATCCCAAGCTGCAACACCAGCAAGTCCAACACCAACAACAGAACCAGGTTCAAACTCGTTATTCTTCCAGCCCACAAAGTTACTATGAGCAGAACTGTGAGGCAAATGAGATTGTGTTTGGAGCAGTTCAAGAACATGATGGAAGACGTGAAGCCATGGTGATAAAGGCTGTAGATTATGGGGATCCAAAATACAGTCACCAAAATATCCGCCCTAGATTAAATTATGTTGGTTACTCCCATGGTTATTGAAGATTAGTGATGATTTCATAGGATCAAAAGTGACACACTTTGCTAAAATATGAAGAGAGTAGTACTTTTGCTTTATTTTCTCTACCTAGGCAGTACACATTAGTCCTACAAAATCAAAATCATTAAAAAAGAGTGAAAGAGGGAAAAAAAGGACACACTAGTCCTAGAATGTTTCTTGAGTGAATGCTGTAAATTAGGTGAGTATCAATGCTTGCTTGCAATCTTCACTAAAATTGTCAATTTTTAAAAGTGGGAAAAGAAAAAAGATAAGAGTGGAATTTAGGAGGGAATTATTAGACTTGCCTTGCCCACTGCCAAAACAAAAAGCAAACGAAATAGGTCTTATAAATAAATAAAAATAGTACAATATACAGTTTTGTTTGTTTACATATTTTTTAATGTAAAGAATTCTCACATTATTATGTTTTCAAAAACAAGTTTCTTTTTCGTCAAACATTTGTTTAAACACAGTATACAAAAATCAATTCTAAAAGGCCCTTCATTTGTTTACCACCGACTCACTGAGAAGCTAACTTCCATCGTTTATCAGTACAGCCAACATTCAGGACCACGTGCCAAATCCAATAATAACATATCTCACGGCCCAAACTATAACCCTAAATATTCTGGACTAAGATAGGAAGCGCACAAACTGACCCAAAACATTCTGAACTGAGATTGGAAGGGGCCGCGCGAACGCAGGCCCCCACTACCACAAATTATGACGTAGGCTCCACCACTTGGGCAGACCTTAGAGCAGCACCCCTCCTAAGTGCAATGGAGGTCACTGCCCTAGGCCATGGGCCTTCATGATCACCCATTGACCCCGTCCAGGTAAGTATGTTGCTCAATACCCCAAACTTCATTTTTATAGCCCACGCTCCTCATTATTTCTTCTACTCTTCTCGATGTGGAACTTTTGACATTGCATACTACTGCAAGTCTCATATATGGGTCTCCATCTACAATCACTGCAAGAGCATTAAGACCTTTTGCTTTGGTGCACAAAACAAAAAAATATGAGAAAAAGACCAACCACTGACAAAATACTTCATTAGAAATCAAAGCAAACACGAGTCATGAGTGAATCAGAGATGCCAATTAATCCTTTTTCCCAGCAAAGAAAACCCGAATGACTTGCAATGCAACACACTGGTGGGTTCTTATATACTTCTTAGTTACTTACAGAGGTTAAGCAAAAATGCCAAGCTTGTTCTCTCACCATTAAATTAACAAGAGCCATCAACATTTTCCTTCACTCCAATCCTTCTTAGGAAATTGCCAATGGACACATTTGCATACGCTCGGATCCACAAAGATTAACCTTTTTGTGTTAATCACAATATCTATTCTCTATCATTGGGTGCGATATTATGCGATATTATTTGGTATTTAGTCAAAGTTAAGACCTTTCGCCCATTTCTAAAGTATGTTTAGTTGGATCGTTACCTTACTATAATAGTAAAATGAGTCATATATAGTTTTACGATTATTCACTTTTATAAAAGATATCTTTTAAAGGCATACAATAATTATTATTTAAAAAATAGATCATGCTTTAATAAAAAAATTGAATTACTTTATTTATTAGCCCGCACAGCATGCGCATATATCTAGTTATTCTAATTCTAATGGCATATACACATCTAGTTATTCTGATGGCGTATAGGATAACAATACTATCAAAGTAACCAAAAAGAGTTTGTAAAATGTCTTGTAAAATGATACCATGTGTTACGCTCTAAACCAAAGGCCCAAAAGCCCACATGGCTCATGCGCAATATAATTATGATATCCTTAAATATATGAGATATAATCATAATATCCATAATTATGTGACAAGTATCTGCCAAACTTACTCCTTTTGTATTTGCGCACACTTACCATATTTATACAGGGAAAACTCCTATAAATAGAGGACATTTACAGATCATGAGATACGCAATCTCACTCAGTCAATCCCTTTAACTGTTTTACATATCTGACTTGGGCATCGGAGTCCCTTTGCAGGTACACCGTTCAACTCGGATTCAAGCCTCTGTAACCCGAATTCGGATCCGACTTGTCTCCTGCTAACTCAGACCCAAGTTCGAGTTCTACCCCAGAACATTTGGCGCTAGAAGGAGGGCCTCCCCCTCTCCAGCATGACGGTCACAACCCGTCGCCAGACAGCAAGGCCCCGTCCTCAACCGACTCCCGAGGGATGGGTGGAGGATCTCAGAGCCCAAGACGAGTTCGCCGAACAGGAAGGGACATCGCACCCTCAAAACGAAGCCGGCCCACGCGGGGAAGATCACCAATCCGACCCGCGAGACGATGTTATTCGTCACCTCGAGGCCCAACTCAAGGCACTTCAGGAACATCGCCAGCAGCCATTTCGTGAACCTCACCCCACAAGGCAGTCGAAGAACCGGCTGTAAGTCACCTAGAAGAACGCATTCGGCACTTGGAGCGCAGTGTAAACCCTCAACCCACAACCTTTTGCGACCCAGGAAGTCGAACCGTCGCGACCCTATAAGGAAGCGACACGTCACGAGAGAGATGAAACATCATAAGAAACTGAAACGTTTCAGAAACGGTTAGGAAACAACGAAACGTCACAACGATACATCAATCAGGAACCCGTCTCGGATCACCATAAATGAAATTCGTCTCGAACTTATACATACGTTGGTTAACGCGTCTCGAACGATTGCACCAACAGGGAATGGCTAAAATCATCTCGATCCATCTCGTCTCGAACGACAGCTCCCATGTGAGTTATGAACCCCAAAGCCGTCCCGGATGTAACATAAAATACTTGAGCTCAAAGCCGACTTCGTCAAAGTCGACCAAAGCTGGGGGGCTTCTGTTAAGGTCTAAACCAAAGGCCCAATAGCCAACATGGCCCATGCGCAATATAATTATCATATCCATAATTATACCGTATATAATTATGGTATCCTTAAATATTTGATATATAATTATCATATCCATAATTATACCGTATATAATTATGATATCCTTAAATATTTGATATATAATTATCATATCCATAATTATACTGTATATAATTATGATATCCTTAAATATATGATATATAATCATAATATCCATAATTATGTGACAAGTATCTGCCAAACTTACTCCTTTTGTATCTGCGTCCACTTACCATATTTATACAGGGAAAACCCTATAAATAGAGGACATTTACATATCATAAGGTACACAATCTCACTCAGTCAATCCCTTTGACTGTTTTACATATCTGACTTGGGCATCGGAGTCCCTTTGCAGGTACACCCCCCGGGGTTCAACTCGGATTCAAGCCTCCGCAACTCGGATTCGAATCCGACTTCTCTCATGCTGACTCAGACCCAAGTTCGAGTTCTACCCCAGAACACCATGCATATTTGTGAAAATCATGCCCACCATCCTTAAGAATTTGTAAACATTTTCTGCATCTCCTTCCAGAAAAATGTTTTTGAATCCCCATTTTTTTATAACGTGAATAGCTCTAGCTTTAATTTTCTTTTTTAAGTTCTTGTAAAAAAATTAGAAGCCCATCTAAACTAGCTAGTCCTAAGTAAATGCAGTAGGTTAACAATTTTCTTGATAAGTAAATAATGTTGCTGAGTAATTTTACAAATAAAATTGCTATTTAAATTAAGTTGAGGATATATATATATAGAGTCTGGATCCATTGACACCAGATGTCAAACTTCAAGAGTTACACCTCTTAATAACTTTTTGTGAAATGTGAATTTGACCAATCCAACCATTGAATCACATTATATTATCTTCATGATCATGTATGTCAAATTTCAAATAATTTGGACATTTGTAGGTATGTTATCTAATAGTGGACTTTTACTTATATTTTAAAAACATATTATACATTAAAATAAATTAGTTTGATGAAGTATCTATTAGTTTTTGATTTTTATGAAATTTTATAAGTTTGATCTACTTTATAAGAACTCTCAATTCAACGGTGGGATTGGTCAAATCCACATTTCACAAAAAGTTATTAAGATGTGTAACTCTTATAGTTTGACACCTGGTGTCAACGGATCTGACTCATATATATATATAGAGGAGGGTTATAATTACACCGGTGTAAGTTACACCAAGTATTACACCGCTAATAACTACAAATCGAATATGTTTTTTAGTAATCCAACCGTTGAATTATGTTTGTTCATCATCATGATTATATGTGCCAAATTTCGTAAAATTTTGACACTAATAACTGGATAATCAAATAGTTGGATTTTTCATATATTTTAATTGTATATATAACATTAATATTGAAACATCTCAATGACATATCAAATAATTTCGAATTAATGTAAAATTTTATATGTATGATCTATATGATAGTAACTTTTAATCCAACGGTGGATTATTTAATACAATAATCCATTAAAAAATTATTCAGCAGTGTAACACTTGGTCTAATTTACACCGGTGTAATTATAACCCTCCTCGTATATATATATATATATATATATATATATATATATATATGAGGTAGGATCCATTGACACCAGGTGTAAGTTTAAACACTTACACCAAATCTCATCCATTGATATCAACAGATCTTACGGTGTAAAAAATAACCCAATAAAAAATAAAATAAAAATCATTAAATCAGCCACGTGATTTCGACGACACTTTTTTTTCCTTTTCAACTTCCTTTAATTTAGGGTTTAGATTATACGAGTGAATAAATTGTTTCAACTTCCATTAATTTAAATTACCCATGAATAAAATAGCTTTTCCCGCTATTTTATAATTAACTACGGGAAGGGAGAGGTTGCATTTTCCACCGCCATTTCTCATTTGGCATCCGAAATGGAAATCGCAATGCAATCGCCACTAAATTGGTCGAGTTAGTGTTTTCCTGTTGAAGACTTGAGCATGTACATATAGACTAAGAGAACAGGAAAAACCAATTTTTATTCAAAAAATAATGACCAAAATAAGCATATACCATTACCAATTGAAGGAATGCAACAAATTCGAATTAAATGCCCGCAAATTAGACAAACAAGGGTCGTCACTATCCAAAAGGTAAAAAAGGGTTTTGAGAAAGAAGTTGGTGAAAAAGGTTGCGTGCTGAATGGCTTATTGATTTTTTTTTCTTTAGGTGTTTACACCAACTTAAACTAGAGGGGAAAATGCAACATCTCCCTTCCAGTTCTCAATTATACAATAGCGGGGAAAAGCTATTTTATTCACTGGTAAATGGAAGTTGAAACAATTTATTCACTGGTATAATCTAAACCCTAAAGTAAAGGAAGTAAAAAGGGGAAAAAAATTAAGTGCAGTCGAAATCACGTGGCTGATTTAATGATTTTTATTTTATTTTTTATTGAGTTATTTTACACCGTAAGATTTGTTGATATCAATGGATGAGATTTGGTGTAAGTGTTTAAACTTACACCTGGTGTCAATGGATCCTAACTCTCTATATATATATAGAGAGAGAGAGAGAGTCAGGATCCAACCGTTGAATCATATTATATTACCTTCATGATCATGTATATCAAATTTCAGGTAATTTGGACATTCATATGTATGTTATCTAATAATGGACTTTTACTTATATTTTAAAAACATATTATACGTTAAAATAAATTAGTTTGATGAAGTTTCAATTGGTTTTTGATTTTTATGAAATTTTATAAGCTTGATCTACTTTATAAGAACTTTCAATTCAACGGTTGGATTGGTCAAATTCACATTCTACAAAAAGTTATTAAGAGGTGTAACTCTACAAGTTTGACACCTGGTGTCAACGGATCCTGACTCATATATATATATATATATATATATATGGGAGCAGGTAACCTCGGATTAGGCTGGACTGGAGTAATATTTTTAATAACTTACCTAACAATATATATTCCTGTAATTTGGTACATATGTATACATATATAATGGACACTTTTGGATTTGGTAATTTACATTATTTGTAATCACAGCTGTGCGTGCCTACTAAAAGTATGTCGACAACCAAGCCCAATAGCTAATGATTAATCAATGATTAAATTAGAACATGCCATGCAATCAAACCATCACCCGCAGATGGATCATCACTACCTACTCATGAATCTCACTAATATATTATATATACAGTTATACACAACTGATCACTATAAACTCTTCGAAAATCAAACCCAATTATAATATATACTTCAAAGCATGATCCGTGATAAATACTAGATACATTAATGATTAGCACAATTATTTTTCATGAAAATGGTTTGTCCACCATGTTATGTATATCCCTGAGATCGAAGATATTGGATCTATCAGCTTAATAAAAAGAGAGGGAAAAAAGACACTCATGGATCCCAATGTCTTTTCTCCCAGGTACCCAACTACCCATCAAATTATATATGAAAAGTAATCGATCAACTTTTGTTTTTCATAAGAAATTATATGATCCCTTCCGGTCCTATTTATAAAACAACGTTTAAAACTTTTCTATGGTCCTATTTATAAGATAAAGTACACAAATTTAGAAATATTTATTATTTTTTCTCATATTTTCTGACCATTAAAGATTTTAAAGTGACATAATTATCATAATAGTAGAGTTTAATTTTAAATAGGGGTAAACTTGTAATCTTATAGAGAAATTTCTTGGAAATCAACGCATTAATTACTTTTCTTAATATTTGTGTTTTTGTCTGAATTGTCTTATAAATAGGACCGGATGGAGTATCATTTATGAAAAACAATATAAAATATCATTTATGAAAAACAATACAAAGCTGGGATCTTAAATCAATGGGGGCTAAATATAAAATATTTTGATTTTAAAAAAACCTAGTAGATTGAAGTGTGAGTTAGAATATAAATATTATTGATAAATAAATAAAGTTGTTAAAAAAGATAAGATGGTTATATAAAATAAAATCACAGAAAAAATAGATAAATTTAAAGTAACTAAAAAAGTCAGAATATAGAAAATCTCTACGTACCTTCAAAGCCCTAACTACTTACTTCAAATTACTTTTCAATTAGATTTGGCTCACACATACTATATATTTATTTTTTGGGTTAAATATGTTTTTAATCCTTGAAATTTAGTCAAGATTTGATTTTAGTCCCCATAATTTAAAACCAGTGGTTTTGGTCCTTCAAAAATTGAAAATATACCAATCTTATTTGCTACAAATTTTGCTATGAATTAGCTATGAATTTTAATCATTAAGGACTAAAAAGTGATATTTTTACCTTTTGAGAGACCAAATCCACCAGTTTTAAAGAGTAAACCCTCAATTTGGTCCCTAAAAGATTCAAGGTCGGTCACATTAGTCCCTGAAAGATGGAAATTACATTTTCATCCCTAAAAGATAAAAAAGTCATTCAATTTAGTCCTTTTCAGGGATTAAATTGACATTTTAAAAAAAAATCAAGGACTAAAGTGAACGACTTTTTATCTTTGAGGGAATAAATTGAATAATTTTTCATATTTTCGGGACGAAAAATGTAATTTCATTTTTTCAAGGACTAATATGACCGACACCAAATCTTTCAGAGACCAAAATGAGGGTTTACTCAATTTTAAATTATAGGGATTAAAACCAAAACCTTGACTAAATTTCAGGGACTAAAAAATATTTAACCCTTATTTTTAAATAGAATTTTATTATATAAAATTAGCCAAATATTTATATATAAAGTAGTAAATACTTAAAGGTATTTTTTTCCCGCCTAACGTATCAGTGATTGAGTCTTGTTTTTCAGGCATCGATCAATTTGAACTTATACTTTTAGTATTTATATTTTAATTTTAATGGGATAGTGATAGGTTTGAATTATATAAAGCCATACAGCTAAAATTATTAAATTGCAATGCAGTAAAGTTTATGCATGATTTAAAAAAATAGCACAATTTAGTTCTTGTGGACAAAAGAATATTTTAAGTTTTTATTTTAGTAAAAGAAAATCGTTACATGAAATAAAAATCACATTTGAACAAAAACAAATATGAAGAAATCATTTTTTGCTCTCATAATTTGTGAGGATGGTGTGGGATGCCCACAAATTAAGTTTAGTGAAATTTTGGGCAAAAATATAAGTATTCTCAAATTTTTAATGAAAACTACCGTTAATTCAATTAAAAATCATTTAATAGTAGAAAATTTTGTAAAAAATAATCATTTTTGGGTCCTATAATGTGTGGGTAATGATGTGGGATACCCGAAATTTTAATTTGATGAATTATGGATAAAAAATAAATTTTTAGAGAATTTATTAATGAAAAACGTTGCTAATTAAATTCAAAGTTACTTTTGTAACAAAAAACTAAGTAAAACACAGTTTTTTGTCCTATAATACATGGGTATAGTGTGGAATCCCTAAAATTTAAATTTGGTGAACTTTGGACAAAAAAGAAAGAAATTTTATTGATTTTTTAATGAAATAATATTGTTTATTCAATTAAAAATCACCTTTACACCGGAAAATTTTGCTATAAACATTTTTGGGTCCTCTGATGTGTGTTTTACATTGGATATGAAGGTTGAGTGGATTTGTGAACATTGGATGATTGACATGTTTAAGGTATGATGGTTTCGTCAATAGTAAGGTTAGAAACCCTAAACCTAGCATTGGTTACCTTGGGGAATAATGTGAGAACTCAATATCCATTTTTTAATTTGATTCCTCGGTGTCTTGTGGTGTGGGGATGGTGTGGGATGCCCAAAATTTAAATTTGGTGAGTTTTAGACAAAAAATAAAAATTGTAATTTTCTTAATGAAATAATGTTGTTAATTCATTAAAAATCACCTTAACACCAAAAAAATTTGAAAAAAAACATTTTTGTGTCATCTGGTGTGTGCCTTACATTTGATATGAAGGTTGAATGGATTGGTAAACATGAGATGATTGACATGTTTAAGTTGGAGTGATTTCATCAGTAGTAAAGTTAGAAACCATAACCCTGACATTGGCTACTTTGAGGAACAATGTGAGCACTTAATATCCATTTTTTTAATTTGATTAATTGGTGTCTTGTGGTGTGAGGGATGGTGTGGGATGCCCAAAATTTAAATTTGATGAATTTTGGACAAAAAATGAAATTTTAGTGATTTTTTAATGAAATGATGTTGTTAATTCAATTAAAAATCACCTTAACACCGAAAAATTTTACAAAAATCATTTTTGTGTCCTTTGGTGTATACCTTACATTGGATATGAAGGTTGAGTGGATTGGTGAACATTGGATGATTGACATGTTTAAGGTAGGGTGGTTTGGTCAATAGTAAAGTTAGAAACCATAACCCTAACATTGGCTACCTTGAGGAACAACGTAAGCACTCAATATCTATTTTTTTAATTTGATTCATGGGTGTCTTATGGTGTGGGATGCCCAAGATTTAAATTTGGTGAATTTTGGACAAAAAAATGTAATTTTAGTGATTTTTTAATGAACTAGTGTTGTTAATTCAATTAAAAATTAGATTTAGACCGGAAAATTTTGCAAAAATCTTTTCTGGGTCCTTCGGTGTGTGCCTTACATTGGATATGAAGGTTGAGTGGATTGGTGAACATTGGATGATTGACATGTTTAAGTTGGAGTGGTTTCGTCAATAGTAAGGTTAGAAACCATAACCATAATTGGCTACTTTGAGGAACAATGTAAGCACTCAATATCCATTTTTTAAAATTCGATTCCTAGGTGTCTTGCGGTATGAGTGATAGTGTGGTGTGTTCAAAATTTATATTTTGTGAATTATGGACAAAAAATGCATTTTTAATTTTTAATTGAAAATGTTTTTAATTTACTTAAAAATCAAGTATATGTCAAAAAAATTTGGAAAATTATTTTTAGGTTTTATAATTTGTGGGAAATGGTTTGGGATATCCAAAATTTATAATTTGTTAATTGTGGACAAAAAAAAAATTTAATATAATTTTTAGTGAAAAATGTTTTTAATTTAATTAAAAATTGTAGTGGGAAATATGGTGTGTCTTCAAAGAAAGTGACATTTGTATTGGTGTAGAACCGATGTGTAGTGGGAGAGTAACAATGCAACCCCTTTTGGACACGAGAGTATCCTAAGAACACACATTTGATAACACGAGCAAACAACTTATCACGACCTAGGGAAAGATCATGGACAAAACAAGTACAACCAAAGACACGAGGGGAAACGGAGTAAAGAGGATCCAACGGGTATAATATGGAATGAGGAATCTGGTCATTTAAAACAGAGGATGACATTCAATTTATTAAATATCTTGTAGTAAGAACAACATGGCCCCACAACTTTGGAAGGTGCACTGACATGCAATAAAAAAGTACAAGTAATATCCATAATATGTCTATGTTTTCGCTCGGCTACACCATTTTTTTTAGGTGTATGAGGACAACTAGATTGATGTTGAATTCCATGGGAAGTCATAAATGAATTGAAGCAATCAGAGAAGTATTCTTTAGCATTGTCACTTCGTAGAATACGAATTCCTTTGCCAAACTGAGTTTTTATTTCTGAATAGAAAGTTTGGAAAATATTGAATAACTCAAAATGATTTTTCATTAAAAATATTCAAGTGCTTCTAGAAAAATCATCAATAAAGGTGACATAATACCGATGCCCTAAAATTGAAGGAACACGACTAGGACCCCAAACATCAGAATGAATGACATCAAAAGGAGAGACAACTTGATTATTAATACTACTAGGAAAAGAAGCTTTAACATGCTTTCCTAGTTGACACGACTCACACTCTAAGGACTCTAATTTTGAGAGATAAGGTACCATTTTCTTTAATTTATTCAGGCTTGGATGACCCTGACAACGATGGATTAAACCAGGAGACTCAACAGATGCATATATGGTAGAAGTAAAAGGCTAAAGGTAGTAGAGACCTTGTGATTCAGATCCGGTTCCAATCGTCCGTCCCGTATCAAGAAAGAATCAAAAGTGAAGGTTATGGCACAATTTAGTGATCGAGTCAACTTGCTTATAGAAATTAAATTGACGGGACAACCAGGAACTAGTAAAACTGATTTTAATGGTGGTGAGGGAGGAGGTGATACTTGCCCAATACCAGTGGCTTGGACTTTTGACCCATCTACAAGGGTGATATAATGTGGAGTTTTAAGTGATGATAAGTTAGGGAAAAAGGAGACATTGCCAGTTAGGTGATCAGAAGCACTGGTTCCAAAACCCAAGATCAAATAGGCGTAGAATGAGAGAGACAGACTGTAAAATTACCAGTGTGAGCAATAGTGATTAAGGAAGAGGCCTGTTGAGTTGCCTTCAGTTGAAGGTACTCTTTATAATCTTCAACAGATAATAAGATTGGACGATTACCCTCAGATTCAACCTTGAGAATTTCTTCCATGAAGAGAAAGGAAAAACAACAACTGTATCTAAACAAAAAACACCTCCAAACACGAGCTGCGATAAAAAAAAACACTCCGAGACAACAACCAAACAACCAGAAAACTCCAAGATAGCAACCAAACAATCACTCACAGACCACCTAGAGTGCTACGATCAAAAAACGTTCCGAGACAGCAACCAAACAACCAAAAACTACCAACAGTAACGAGACAACAACCAAAACGACCACCAACAGACCACTGAAAGTGTGGCCCACAACCTGAAAAGGGTCAAAACGGGAAGAGGAAGGGTTGACGAGTCCAACGGAACAAATGGCGTCGCGAACGAAAGCCTGGAGGATGGCGCGTGGACCCCACGCACCGGCGAGCTTCTCGGACAAAAGTCGCGCGTGAGAGCGGGTGAAGACTGGCTAGAGGTGGCTCTCAATGGAGAGGCCGATTGGCGACCTCTGAACACACCGACGACGTCAACTTGGGCGGTCTCTAACAAACGAAGATAACCCAGGTGGGCGGCTAGGTTAAAAACAGTTCCTGGACCATAAAGCTCTGGTACCAACTTGAAAAATACTGAATGAAAAACTCTATTTCTGATAATTATTATTGATGAATTACAACAATATATATACACATATATGACAGAATCAATCCCTAGAGTTTTGGGATTAGAATCAACCTAACTAAGGAAACTATACAATAAATCAGGAGAGAATAAACTAACATATCTGAATTATATCTAACAGAATATCTCAACAGAACTCAACGATTTTACAATGATATCGGGTTGAAAAATATAGTGGCAAACATAATGGGATTACAAAATGGGCCTTTCGCTAACAGGTCCGCGTTTTGACTCTCGAAATCCACTGTTGGCACGGTAGGATACCAGAATTTAGTATAATAGAGATCAATAACAAAATTAATCGAACTTTTGCGATTTACTTCATTTCTCTGCGAATTTTCTCTCTAAATTGGGGCTTTGAGTTGTGGAACCAAGTCTTGGAGCACAAATTCTTCACCAAGATCCTATCATTGTGACATTTTTTTCTTCTACTTCTTATTCTCTCATCATGTGTAACTAAATTGTTCTAGTTGGGGGATGAGAAGTCCCAAGCAACACTTTTAATTCAAATTTGCACTTCAATTCAAATTGAATTTTTATTTTGATTGTTTATCTCTGTTCTTAATGCTTTTATGAACTGGCACTGGTAGTTAGGCCTGATCAGGATCCGATCACCCGACCCAGCCCACGCTATCCGTTGGGTCAGTCCACCAATCGGGTGGGTCTGGGCTGGTTAACGGGTCAAACGGGTGACAAATTTGGGTCCAAATGGTTAGTAATGGTCGGGTTCAGGTCTGTTATAAAAAAGGTCGGTATCCGACCCAACCCGACGCCCCATATGTTTTTTGAAAAAATTGATCTGTTACGCAGTTGGGCCAGGCCCATCCTTATAGCAGCAGGCACACACAGTAAGTGTCTCAGTCTGAGACTCACTTAGTCACTTTTACTTCTCTGAAAATTGAAAACTCTAGCACTCACAACACAAACACTTACCGTCTTACCCAACGACAAACCCTACTGCGCCACTCCTCAGTCCTCATCTGTTAGTCTTCCCCTTCCCGCTGTGAAGATCCAAGGATGAACGACGTTGCTGCTGTTGGTTGAGCCGTGGACGACGTCGCTGCTGTTGGTTGAGTCGTGGATGACGCTGCTGCTGTTGGCTGAACGTCAAAGCTTCGAAGGATGAACGACGCCGCTGCTGTTGGTTGAGTCGTGGACGACGCCGCTGCTGTTGGCTGAACATCGAAGCTTCGAAGCTTAACGCCGTCGCCGCTGTTGGTCTTCGCTGCTAGACCGCCGCAGAGAGAGAGTGTTGCCGCTGTTGATCTTCGAAGCTTATCGCATCATCGCAGCGGTTAGTTCCTTCTTTTTATTTTCCATAAATCTTTGTTAATGTTTAGGGTTTCGTTTTGCAGTTTGCATCATGATGTTTTCTGGCTGTTTGTAGTTTGTCTTATTTGGTTTTCTGAGCCTTTTGTTGGTTAATCAATTTTTCAAAAGCCGGTGAAGAAGGCTTCGCATCCATTGCAACCTTTACGTTGTGCCTTTCGGTCAAGCACGAGCAACATCCTCCTTTCCCTCTTAGTCTCAGCTATTCACAGGTAGCTAAAATTTTTTCTCTTGTCAAATCACTTTTTTTTCATAGTCTCAGTCTCAGCTATTTTTTTCTCACAGTTGTCTGTCTGCATTTTGCTTGGTTTGTAGTGTTGATCAAAGGATTAAGCTGCTAAGTGAAACAACAAGGTGAAACAATAAGGTGCATATATAGTTCTTAATCATTTCCTTGGTGCTGTGAATTGATATGTTACTGTATTGTTCATGTGCTAGTTTGTTACTATATTCTTCATATCTAGCTTGTGTTAATTCTGTGTTTAAGGTCTTGTTCTATGTTAATTTTATTGCTAGCCTATATGTGAAATGTCCATAAAGAATATTTCTGTTTTTTCAAACTTGTCAAGTTTGTCTGGATGCTTTTTTTCACAAGTTTTGTAGCACTGAACTGAGGCCATGGTAAATACACCAATGCCGATGAGCTTGTTTTTAGGGTCCTGTTCTATTGGTGAAATTCTATTGGTGAGTCTAGCTTTGTGTTAATTCTGTGTTTAGGGTCTTGTTCTATGTTAGTTTTACTGTTGCTTGCTTATTTTCTGTTAATCAGTCTTAGTCCCTTGCTTGTTTGTTATGGCACTTGAGCAAGGTAAATTTGCATGTTCTTTGCATGTTCTTGTATATGTTTTTGTGTCATCATATTTGGAATCTGCCTGGTATGGAATGTAGAATTGAAGCTACAAATTAAACCATAGTATAGTATAGTGGAGAAAGAAAGAAAGAAGGGCCTATATGCTTCTAAAATAAAAGCAATTTTTCTAATCTATAATACACTTGAAAAATTAAACCTGGTCTTTTGTATTGTTTATTGCTAGCTGTCTCATATCTAATATGACCATGCAATATATAAGCTGGTTTGTTTTAATGTATAGATTGTTTTAGTTCATTAAGTTACTGTATAGACTTTCCTTGTGAACTAATAATGTATAGTTTTAAAGTTAAACTTATTTGTTTACTACTATTATGTATATTGTGTCATCTTGGGTACAGGAATAATAAATGTGGAACGATGTGTGCATGTAACACTTAATGTTCCTTAAATAAGGTTTCTATTTTTTTTCAAACTTGTCAAGTTAGTTTGAATTAAAGAAATAATGTGGCCAGGTATGTTTTTATTGCAATTCTACCTCTACTGCCATGAATCTTTCTATTTCAGAATAATATTTTTGTTTTATTTCTCTGTGAGGTGTTTTGACATGCTTTGCAATTCTGCCTCTACTATTTTATTTCAGAATAATATTTTGAAACAGATTGTTTTTATGACATGCTTTGTTGGCTATACAATATCATAGGTTTTGGTAGAATTTTTCTGGTTTTTTGGCTACTTTTTTCTCCTGGGAGGATA
Source organism: Sesbania bispinosa (assembly GCA_026901365.1). Classification (NCBI taxonomy): domain Eukaryota; kingdom Viridiplantae; phylum Streptophyta; class Magnoliopsida; order Fabales; family Fabaceae; genus Sesbania; species Sesbania bispinosa. The sequence goes on from QLOH01000818.1 coordinate 203,029, forward strand.
TGCCATAAATAGTGATCCTAAACTATAATAATAAAAAATAAAATGTAAACACTTAAGGTAGTTGTTGACAATGACTTCTTCATTGAAACAGTATGGAGCAGTCTAGTCAACATCTTTCCTCTAATGTAACTTAACAGCTGCCTATGCCTGTTTCTACCGGTTCTGCTCCAGCAGTAGCAGATATTGGTGGAAATCAACCAATTAACAATCCAGAAACTGTAATTGATGCTGCTAGAGCTAATCCCCTCCCTCCTTCCAATTAATGTGAGGAAGAGGAAACCTAATGCAAGTGGTCCTCGAAGAACTTCATCTGCATGGGACCACTTCACTAAATTACCTGAAACTGAAGGTGATCAGGCTCAGGCAGCTTGTAATTATTGTAAAAAGGCATATTATTGTGACACAAAGACTCACAGGACATCCAACATGTTGGCACATCTTAAAACATGCTCAAAATACACCTATGCCATAAGTAGTGATCCCAATCAAAGCATCCTTAACCTTGTGTCTGGTAGAAGTGGAGAGAATTTGGTTGCATCTAGTCAGAGATTTAATGTTGATGCATGTAGGAAAGCCTTGTCTTTGTTTGTTATACTTGATGAGCAGCCCTTTAGAGTTGTTGAGGGTGAGGGTTTTAAACTTCTTTGCAAACAACTTCAGCCTCAGTTTGGTGTCCCTTCTCGACATACAGTAGCTAGGGACTGTTATCAATTGTACCTAGATGTAAAGATTAAGTTAAAGGCATTCTTTAGGTCAAATTTCACTAGAGTTGCCCTCACAACTGACTGCTGGACTTCCATTCAGAATTTGAATTATCTCACTCTCACTGCACATTTCATTGATAATGAATGGAATTATCAAAAAAGAATTATCACTTTTCTGTTATTTCCAACCATAAGGGTGAGACAGTAGGAATGCAAGTTGAGGAAGTTTTGAGTGATTGGGGTCTTAGAAATGTTTTCTGTATTACTATTGATAATGCCTCATCAAATGACGTAGCTGTTAGTTATTTAAAAAACAGATTAGAAGGTTTTAATGGGTTGGTACTTGGTGGCAAATTCTTCCATATGAGGTGTTCTGCCCATATTCTAAACTTGGTAGTGAATGATGGGTTGAATGATTTGAACCCCTCCATTGGAAACATCAGAAATACTATTAGATATGTGAGGTCTTCACCTCAAAGGCTTGCAAAATTTAAAGAGTGCATTGAGATTTCTAAAATCTCTTGCAAAAAACTGGTATGTCTTGATGTGCCCACAAGGTGGAACTCCACATACTTGATGTTAGAGACTGCTGAAATGTATCAAGCTGCATTTGAGAGGCTGTTATTTGAGGATAAAACTTTTATGGGCTGTTTTGGGACAGATTCTCCCCCTTCAAGTCGGGATTGGGAAAAAACTAGGGCTTTCATTAAATTTCTTAAAATTTTCTATGATGCAACCAACTGTTTTTTTGCTTCTGTCCATGTCACTATACATGCTGCCTTTCATCAGTTAGCTTTGATTTACACTGAGTTGCAACAATCCTCTATGAATCTGAATTCTCTTTTTGCTAAAATGGGTATGGACATGAAAAAAATATGACAAATATTGGGGTAATGTGCTCAACATCATCCAACTTCTTTATTTTGGGGTAGTCCTTGATCCAAGATATAAGCTTCGGTATGTGGAATGGTCTTTTAATGGCATGTACCATGATAACCCGAGTTTTTATAATGAGTTGTGCTCTAGTATGAAACAGAATTTGTTTAGATTATATTCTTGGTATGTTCAATTCCATGAGCTGCAAAATAGGACTGCACAATCCACTTCGAATCCGTTGCAAATGAGTTCACATGAGAGATCCAGCCCTTCTGAAATTGCTACTCATGTAGCTAGGACAAATGCCTTTAGACAACACTTGCAAGAGCAGAACTCAATTGACCAGAAGAATGAACTTGAGAGGTACCTCAGTGAATCATGTGTTGACGGGGGTGATACATTTGATCTGCTTGTATGGTGGAAAGAGAATTGCTCTCGTTTCCCTATATTGTCAACCATGGCTAGGGATGTCTTTGTTGTTCCGGTTTCTACTGTGGCATCCGAGAGTGCATTTAGTACTGGTGGAAGGGTATTGGATGTGTTTAGAAGTTCATTAAGGCCGGAAATGACTCAGGCCTTGATATGTGCACAAAATTGGATTTGGCCTTCTCTTTACCAATTCAAAGACCTTAACATTAATGATGACTTGGAAATCTCTGAAAAAATATTAACAGGTAAAGGTTAATTATGTTCTTATGCACAAGTTTTTTTTGTCTATGTCTTTCTTCATATTGATTAACTATTTTCTTCATTTTCAATGTCTGAAGAACTTCAAGGAAGAGGTGGAGGATCTACAGTTGAACCTGGATCCTCTAGTACTGCAATGCCATCATCATCTCAGTCGCAGCCAATTATTGGTTGTGACTAGACTTGCTGTTAACAGTAAATTTTGTGTCCATGTTGCTCATTTTTACATTATCTAATATCTACTTTGTTTATTGTTTAGTACTGATTGAGATCTTTTTTTCTTATTTTTAATTTTTAGCACTTTTTACTTTTTCGGAGTCAGAAATGGTAAATGACTCAAATTATGTTTGCAATACATGTTTTTTGGTAAGTACTCAAATTATGTTTACAGTTTTACCATTCAAGTTTTCTTATTTTTAATAGCTAACACTTGCTGTTTAATTTCAGTTTTGTAAAACTGTTATATTTTGGAATTAGAGGTTGTTTATGCCATCTATTTGGCTTGTCATGCCTTTTTTGGACCAAGCATAAACCTACGTTAAATTCCTGGTACAAAGACTACAAGCTTGTAGATGTTTTAGGTTTGACCTTTATGTAAACTATGTTCACTTATTTCAGTTTCTGCATTGGTTTTCTTCATTGCTAATATTCACTTGTTCTAATTATGAAGCTTAAGCAAGTTGATGGTGAATCCAGCGGTGATGGTCTTTTTTGGGACAGGGACAGGGACAGGTTCTACTGTTTCTGTGTAAGTTCAACACTTCATTGAGTCTTATTATAATTTGTTGATTGGTAGAAGTCTTATTATAATTTAATGGATCTAAGGGCGTTTGTTCTGTTTCAGGTTCTTGCAGCCACTCAAACACCAGGAGAGGCAGGTAAAAATTGGTTTCAGGGTACTGCTGATGCTGTAAGGCAGTTCCACTAACTACTTGGTTTCAGGGAACTACTCACCCAATTGGAAGGTATCATTTTGAGCTGTAATTTTTCTTTCTTTTGGGTGTTTCTCATTTTGGTTTTAGACTTTAATTTGTGTTAACATGATATAATTTCCCAGTGGCTTACAAGTGTGTAAGCTACAAACTATTCAATTCAATTCTTGAATGTTCAGTTAAGCCATCTCAAATGCATAAATAAAGCATGATCTTGAGCCTGATTATCTCATCCCAGTCTTTATGCATTTCTTTCTGTAAAATGAATTGCAGGGCTGTGGTTGACCATAGTGAAGGCAAAGACCTCCCATCTATTGCTGTTGAAAGTTTTGAATACTTTCCTAGTAGAGGCCTTACTGCCACTGTTAACAGCATTGAGGTACCTTGTTATTGCATGCATTTCTCAACCCATTACTTAAATATTCAGTTTGCTTGACAAAGCCAGACATAATAATATATGCCACCATGCATCTTTTTATTGTGGGGTCACATTTGCATCTTTTTACTTTAATAACTCACAGTACCATACCATTTGCAATGTCCTCTATACCTTTTAAATTTCTTATATTATAATAATTTTTTCCTTTCTTTTTCATGGCAGTATGCACTATGCAGTATGCAGAGAAGTTTTTGTTCGTAAATCAAAGGACAATCAATACTGTCTCCTGGTGTCACAACAAAATCAATTATTGTTTAAGCTTTACTTAGTTTTTATGGTCACACTTGAGACAATTATGTAGGGGCAAAATATTTTAAGTTGTTTATGCTTGTTCATTTTAGATTTTTAGATTTGATGCAATAGCTCAGGAAGTGCGTTAAAATATAAACATAAACTTTCCGTTTTAATCAAGTACTATTTAAACCACTAACTTATTAAATTTTTCTGCAAACTAATTTTTTATGAAAATGTAATTTACCCAAAGTGGCTACAAAATAATTGGGCCAATGGTTGATCCATGCAAATTAATTTTTCTATGGAAATTGATTGAAGGCCCATATGGCTTTTTTTTCTTCTGTAAATTAGTCTTCCAAAAGGACTTGACCAAAAAAAAAGTCTTCCAAAAAAGGACAAAAAAAGCTAAAAATTGAAAAGCCCAAATTTTGACCTGGTCCACTACTGACCCGGAATCCGATTCAAACCACCCAATTTAACCCGTGACCCGCTGACCCGAGACTCGTATTAACCCAGGCCCAATTCGGACGGAATTGGGCCATATTTTTTAAGGATTTTTTTGGTCGGATTGGGCCTATGAGGCCCGAATCCGACCGTAACCGCCCAATGATCAGCCCTACTGGTAGTTGAAGTTAGATTCTTATTGATAATTGGAAGATTTCTATATGAATTGGATTTGGGATAAACAACACTATTGGAGATGCTTTAGGGATAGAGATCAACAATTGTGAGATCATATAGACTATTGAACTTAATGCTTGCCTTAATTAATGATTTCTAAGGAATTAGGGTTACCAATTAGGGGAAATGAGTGTTGAGTTAAATAATTAACCTTCATTTACAATAGTGAGTTGATCTTCAAATGTACTTCTACAACTTGAATTAAAGTGAGAGTTTGGATTACATTGATGGAGATTGAGTGAACCCAAACCCGATCACTTTTTGTGAATTGTTAATCCTTGTTAATCATTCTTCTTATTCTTTGTTTTCTTCTTATAATTGTTCAATTTAGTCAATTGTTCCTCGTTCTTTTTCATTCTAAATTCTTGATTTTACTTCTCTTATTATCTTTAATTCAGTTCAACTTCAATTTAGTTCAACTAGTTACATTATGTGTGAATTGATACTCGAGTTCTCATTCCTTGTGGCACTATACTTTTATATTACTTGTTATGATTCAGTGCACATGCCAAGTGAGTATTAAGTTTCTGATGTTGTCTCCTTGAGTATTTAACACAACTGCACACCCAAGCTTGAACCTTGAGTAAAAAAATATTGACAATGTTTAATGGTTTAAGTTTGTGGAATTTGATATTCTTTCCGGACATTGATTCAGAAATGAAGAAATAAAATATTTTACTAAAAATCACAATATTTATAATATTAAGGTTTAATTACAGTTTTGGTAAATCAAGTTTTGATTATGTACAATTTTGCTTCCTAATTTTTTTTTATAGAAAACCAAATTCCTTTATTTCCAAAATTAAGTAAATATGGTCTATCACCAACTGTCTTCTATATAAAACACTCAAATTATCATTTTTCTATCCAAATATTTAGAACTTTATGATAGATTTGACCTATCAAATGATTTTAAAAGATTTAAAGGTAAAAAAACTTAATAACAATTTGATAAAAAAATGGTAGATTTTGTAGGATGTATAGTTATGATTTAAAGAGGACAAATTTTGGGATATTTAATTTTAGGAGAATTTTTTTTTGGAGAAATTTGATATTTTGATTAAGATGGTTTCAACTTAAGAATGTTTAGACGATAGATGAAGTGACCATATTTACTTAATTTTACAATTAAAAAAAACCTTTAAAAGAAACAAAAAGGGAATGGGAAATGCGAACCGGCATTTCCCGGTGAGAGTAACTAGGCACCCGTTACTGATAGCTGTATGTCCGCAATTCCGTTACACTTCCAACACAGTCATAACTGCCACCCTATTTATTCCCTCACAAACCCAAACAAGAGAGAGAAAGAAAGAAGCCCCAAACCCCTTCTCTTCTTTCTCCTCTTCCGCCCAACATGTCAACCTTGCCGGCGACGAAGCCCGATACCGCCGCCGACGACATGCAAGAGATCGCCTTCGCCAAGAGAGGCTGCGTCTGCGCCTGTATTCCGTGCTTCTCATCCGAAACGTTGCCGTCGTGGTGGGAGCGAGTGCGGTCGCCGGAGAACAAGGAGCAGTGGTGGTGCCGGGGCTGGATGAAGGTGCGGGAGTGGTCGGAGATCGTGGCTGGCCCTAAGTGGAAGACCTTCATACGGCGCCTCAACAACAACAGCAGAATTCGTGCCGCTTCTTACTTTAAGCAGGGTTCGTTCAACTACGATCCGCTCAGCTACGCCCTCAACTTCGACGACGGAAACGCCGGAGAAGACGCTCATGGTTACGGTTACGGCGGTTTCTCCGCGCGCTTCGCTTCTGTTCCGGCGTCGGCGAAATCCTCCATGGACCTCGGGAAAGAGACGCCGGCGTTCACGTGAGGATCGCGTGCTGCGAGTTTCGTAATTAAGCAGAAGAAAAAAGGAGCAACAGAAGTTAATTTGAAGGTTGGTTGTGCACAGTGTCCGCTAACGTGCGCTGGGAGCGGAATGCCTACTGTTACTTGATCGGAGTGGTGGGAAATGGTGATGAATCTTTGTTCCCATCGCATTAGTTATTGAAATTAGTAGTTTTTTTTTTTTTGTAATTTGATGTATATTCAGAAAATGGGGATAAAACAAGATTAATTCTTTGGGTATTTTGGAATCTCAGTGAAATCTTTAGGAATTAGGACTGTGAGCGTAAAGACCATGATACTTCTAAGCAAATGTATTCTTAGAGCTACCCCAATGGAAAAACAATTTTGCAATAAAAAAGGAGGTGGTGAAAGAAAGTTGGGAGTTGAGGCAAATAAAACAGAGGACAGTCTGAAATTCTTCAAATTTCTATGGGAGAAAATGGTAATTTCATTTAATTGGCAATTAAGTTCCTACTTTTTAATTCTTTACATTGTTCTTACAGCGATGATATATAGTTATTAAATTTTTAATTTATTTATTGGGGTTCATTTTTATATGATAACAATTTCATAATAATTTAAAGTTTAAACATTTTTTTAATTACCATTTTATACGAAAAAATTTGTTACTATTTATCCATTTTAAAATGTTAAGATTTTTTTTATGCGCCGGAAAAACATTAGCAGAGCTTTTTTATTTTATCTATTACATAATTTTTTTGTCTAATTAATTATTTTAAGATAAATAACTACGGGGAGATAATAAATTAAAAGAATGACATATCAAAAATTTTAAAATTGATTATAATATAATTAAAAATATTAATTGTAATTTAATAAGAAAGCTGCAAAAAAATAAAGATAAGCTGATTTTTAAATACAAATAGAGAAAAAGGATTGTTGTGCATTGACAGTGTAAAAAATTTTACACTAACAGTTAATCACAACCCTTATTTATGGTGAGTTTGTTGACTTTACTAATTAATATTTTGAAAGTCATATAAATGAAGAATCATGATTAAACGTTAGTGTAAAACTCTTTTACAATGTCAGTGCATACTAATTAAAGTCATAAAAATAAGTTAATTTAAATATATAATAAATGAAATATATGTTAAAGATATTATTGAAGAAATAAAAACCTTCATAATTGACATTCTTAATTTTAAACCGTTTCTCCCTAATTATTTTCATTTTTCTTAATTTGTTCTTAATCAAATAATCTTATATTTAAATATGTTAGATTATATAATTTTGTTTAATCTTTTTATTATATTATTCACATTAGATCCTAGTTAATATTATGTATATTTTTATTTACATTTAATTTAAAGACATAATAAAAGAGAATAAACATTTAGAATTTTTAAAATGATACTTTGGAGTATAAGTCCTATATGGGATTTCATAAGAGATTGTACCTTATTGCATTAACACTATTCGTGTACCTTATTATTGAAATCTGTGTCTGCAAAGTCATTCGCGATAATAGATATTAAGAAAAGTATATGAAATTTTATATAGAAAAATGATGATTAGCTGGAATTTACCGTTGGAGGCAAAAAGGAAAAAGAGCATGGGTAAATGGAGAAAAGAAAAATAAATTAAGGTACACGAATAGTTATAGTCACGAGAACCTATAAATGAGAACAACTTTGGAAATGTTGGTTGACTTTTTGGCATTTGGTAGTGGCAAGACAGCAAGTTGTGTTAGTGATGGGCGGTGGCAGCATGGAGATGGAGCACTATAACACATGCAATTGGTATGGATTGGATGCGTGTGTGTGTGTGTGAAGTTGAATGAATCAATGTTGATTTCATTGTTGAATGTTACTATCTGATGTGGGGGTGTGGTAAAAAATCATCAAGAGCATCTTGGTCGTGGAATGTATCCACTACGTAGCTGCCCAGTTTCCCTTCGTTAATTTTCATCAGTCTCGTCATTTCCAGCGCCTTATTCCATCATCCCCAGTCCCACCATTCTTTTTCATCTTTTCAGTCAAATATTCCACCTATTTTATCTTTCTTTCTTGAATCCTACCACTAACGTCCACCCTTTTTGTCTTGAATCCTGTTTCTACTTCGGGGTGAATGGTTAGTTATCAGTTTTTTTATTTTAAAATTTTTTAAATTAAGTTTTTATAACTTAAAATTAAAAATTAAAAATTAAAAATTGAAAACCTCCTTTTATGATTTTTGAAAATCATAAAAAAAAATTCAATTCTTATTTTTGGATTGTAAAAACTTGATTTAAAATTTTTAAAAACCCAAAATTAAAAACTCGAAACCACCCCGAACGGGCCATTAGTTATCATCACTAGAGTCAAGATGTTTTGAATAAGAAGAGAAATAGAGAAAAAAAATTAAAAAAAAGTGATAGAAAATAGAGTAGATTTTTAAGTCATTTGTTTGGAGAGAAATGTAATAGAAATATGAAAGAGAGAGGTTTATAATTATATAATGGATTGAAACTTTGATTAAAAAAATTGATTTGATTAGCTTTTGTGGTGGGTTCCATGTTTTTTTTTCTCATCATGGAGTCATCATGTAACATCCTAAATTTTATTAGGATAAATATTAATTAAATTAAATAAATGAGTAGAGGAAATAATTAATTAAATAGGCGAATAAATAATAGGATTAATATTATTATTAGTTTTAATCCATAAAGATAGTTTAAAATTTAAAAGAAGATAAGGGGTTGAGGATTGGCCCAAGCCCAATTAGGCATTTTAGTAAGGGGGTTAATAGATCACCCTAATCCTTATTCGTATTATCGTCATAGAGCGAAGAGCCAAGGAGGGGAGAAACCACATCTCAAGAGGAAGTTACTATCGAGTAACCAAGCATCAAGGATTGTTGCAGTTGATCTTCACTCCTAGGTAACAGGGGAAAAATGTGTTCCTTGTATGTGCATGTAGGGAGTTGTTATGTAGTGGTGGGCAACCATAAGACTCATCTAAGGTTCTAAAATTCGATTGAATATATGTATCTGCGAGAATGGATGTTGATAACTGTTAATGGATGATTAATTTGATGATTCTTAACGAATTCTTGGGTGAAATTAAAGAGGATATTGATAATAATGAAAGAGGATGAATATAGGGTTTGATGATTTGGGGCCTTGGTGATTAATGGCAAATTCTGTGAAATAATTGGTGTTTTACTGAGTTTTGATGAATATAAGTGTATATAAATGATGCTTTGATGAAAAGGATTGATTAGAGATTGAATTGAGTGGTTTAAGATTGGTTGAGATCGCAATATTTGCGATTTGCGTCGCGAGTAATCGATTACCAGTGTGTTCTGGGCAACCCAGAAGTGTTGTTTGTGTGTTGGTAATCGATTACAGAGTTGTGGTAATCGATTACCAGAGAGATTATTTGCAGGTAATCGATTACAGCTGTGTTGTAATCGATTATCAGTGTGTTTGCTTGCAGCTAATCGATTACAAGGGTGTTGTAATCGATTACCAGAGACGTTGTTTGTAAGTAATCGATTACAGGTGGTGTGTAATCAATTACCAGAGTGACTTTAGTGATCTTAATGATTGATGATGGTTGCTATACCTTACTTTTTGTATGACAATGATGATAAGAGTGTGCCTTTGATGATAGCTGGTTGATATGATGATAATAATGTTGATGATTAATGTTGTTGAGGATAATATGTTGAATTTTATGATGTTGTTCATGCATTGAGCATGTGAGTTGTGGTACTCGGGATACACAAGCCTAGAGAGAGGCGAGTGTACTCGGGGAATTGTGGTACTCGGGATGCACAAGCCTAGAGAGGGGCGAGTGTACTCGGGGAGTTGTGGTACTCGAGGTGCACAAGCCTAGAGAGGGGTGAGTGTAACTCGGGGAGTTGTACTCGTGGTGCACGAACCTATTGAGAGGGGAGTGCAGCACGGGGAGTTGTGGTGCTCGGATTGCATGAGCCTAGAGAGAGACGAGTGTAATTCGGGGAGTTGCTAATGATAAAAAATACATGTTGCATATAAATGTGGTGAATTATGTTGTTGTACTCAATCGCATGAGCCTAGAGAGAGGAGAGTGTAGTTCGGGGAGTTATTAATGTTGCATGAATATATGATGCTTATGATGAGGTTGTAAATTGATGTTGGAATGTTATGAGCTGGTTGATGAATGATTATGTGTTATAGATGAATATGATGTTTTACTATGTGTGGTGAGGATAAGGTAGCCTCCTATGTGTATGTATGAGTTAGAGCTCTTTCCTCACTGTTACTGTTGTTGTTTCAGGTGATGATGATGACACTTTTGGTGTCGAGTTTTGATTAGCGGGAGTGTTGCTCTGGTACATGTGACATCAGGGCATATCATTGGGGTGTATTTCTATGTTCTTAGTTAAGAAGAATTTTGATAAACCGTTTTGGATGCCTTGCACGGCAAGTAGGATGTTTAGTATTTTTATTTCTTTGAAGTTTCCGCTACATGAGAAATTGATTACATTTGAATCTTATTTCTTTTAAATTAAGTTGTTTTCAAACTAATGAGGTTTTTAATAAGGAGTTATGTGAACCTTTTTACCCATTGTGATCTTGTTATTTTTGAAAGTCTTCTACTACATTTTTATATAAGAGTTGGGGTAGAAGGGTGTCACACATCACTTTTGAGAGAACTTTACCTAACTACCATTCCTGACCTGAGGGTTATAAGGATTCCCGATAAAAAAAAAAACTGAGAGTACAAGTTATAAGTAAGCGTTTCATAGTAACAAATTTACGCATATTAGTAAAAGACATACTATATTTTAACCAAATTTGTGTTGGTTGGTGTAGAACAGTAGAAGGGATTAAAATTCATGTTTTGAACAAAAATAATACTATATATTATCAAGATTAAATATACAGATTCATTTTTCTTTTTTTTTTAAATTAATTTATATTTCATCAGTAAATATTAAGTATATATAATGAAATATTTATAATCCTCTTACACCACTCTTAATTATATCAATTAAATCAATCAAAGGTTTGTATTGTGTGTATAGTTTAATTTATATTTTATTATTAATGAAATACTTTTTTATTAATTAAATTCCTTTTTAAGTAAATTATCATTTTGTAATTCATATATATATATATATTTATAAATATTTATCCAATACATGCACTAGAGAGTTCTTGGTAATCTGTGTGTGAAAACATAGAAATAGTACTTAGGTAACAAATATATATTTACAAGACTTAATTGCACTTTTGGTTCCTCTATGTTCTAAATCTCCATACTCTCATCAATAACATAAATATTTAGGTTCAAATCCAACAATAAAAAATCCAATTTATCTTTGACATTGTGGTTTAGACCATATAAATCTCCTTAAGGATATGCATTTTTTTCTTTTGAAGAAAGGACATGCATTGTTGGAATAATCATTTGATTTATAATCATATGATGTGTGTTAACATTATTTATAGAGTTTGATACATGGGCTTAAGCCCTCAATTCAGGGACGAAACCAAGAAAAATTGGTAGGGGCAGAATTTTAACAATGTGTTAAGTAACATTAAAATTTAGAAATGATTAACTTTTACCATTAGTAATTGTATAAAGTGTCTAATGAAAAGCAAAACATCATATCATATATCTCATAAAAGTAAACAAGACTATTTTTTATGCAAAGAAAACACTTACAAAAAAAATGATCCACTTCATTTCAACCACCAAGATCATGAAGTTCTTCGATTCTTGATTTGATAAAACTCTTCCATAATTTCTTCCACACTGAATGTCTTGGCAATATCCTTTTCAATATAAATAGCTAAAGTATCTTCAAGAAAGTCATCTTCCATTTTATTGCGAAGCATTGTTTTCACAAGCTTCATTGCTGAAAAAGCACGCTCAGTGGAAGCCGTTGAAATTGGAAGACTCAACACAAGACGAATAATTATATCAATCAAGTGATAAATTGCTGATTTTCCTGAAAATGATAATACTCTGCATAACTCAAAAAGTGTTGAAATATCTTGAAATTCAGAATGCTTTAACACATCAACCTCATAATGTTGTAATTGAATCCTCAAGTGAACATTCTCTTGGTCAGTAAAATCCCTTGGATAATATTTTTCAACTAAATTGCATATGTCATAAATTTTGAAAGATCTAAATGCATCCTTTGGAATTAGAGCTGAGCTAAGAAGGAGTAATTCCACATTCCGGTCACAAAATCTGTTTTTTTAACTCTTGCAATTGAAAGTCTATGACAATTGTAAATATGTCATATCTAAAATGGTGCTCTATAGTCACAAAAGTTCATTATTTTTATGACGAGGCTTACCTCGAGCTTTGAAATATTGACTCTTCAAATCAGGAACACCAATAGCATTGTTAGCACAAAATGTTATGACATTCTCAAGTAATGGCTCCCACCCTTTATCCCTTAACTTTTGAAGTAGTGATTTTGTAGTTGAAACAAGATCCATAGCATTTATAATATCTTGAGATTGTTGCTGCAAAGCTCTACATAAGAGATCTGTTATTTCCATAATTCGTTTCATCAAGTGCAATATAAAAACAAATTCAAATGAAGTTAATTCTAAGTAAGTTGCCTTTGCATCACCCCTTTGAGAGTAATTTGCTCCTCCTTCAGAAATACCATTGAGAACAAAGCATGTTGCTGCATACATTCTTAACAAACTGCATAATGAGTGAAAATGAGAACCCCATCGTGTATCTCCATCTCTTTACAAAGTACCCATTTGATTTCCACCCTTTTTAGTCTCAATTTCATTATTAGAGATCATACTTTTAATTTACAATGCTTGAGCCTCTTGAAGCTCATCATGTCGCTTAGAAGAACTAACAATAATATTTATAATAGATGTCAAAGTTGTAAAGAATTGATGAACATGCTTAAATTCTCTAGATGATGTAACTAAAGCCAATTGCAATCTATGAGCCATGCAATGAACATAATAAGCATAAGGACATTCTTTGAGAAATAGAGATTGTAACCCATTCCATTCACCACGCATATTACTAGCACCATCATAACCTTGTCCCCAAATATTTTCAACATGAAGATCATGACGAGAAAGGACTGCACATACCTCTTTTTTAAGAGTTGAAGCGATGGTATCTTTGACATGAACAATATGAAAAAACCGCTCTCGAAGAAAGCCATCTTCATCAACAAATCTTAAAATAATAGCCATTTGCTCCCTCTTTGACTCATCTCGAACTTCATGAACAAGTATGCAATATTTTGCATTGCCAATTTCTTTCCTAATAGAATTCCGCACCTTACTTGCAATGATTTGAAAAATCTCCTTTTGAATTTTAGGATTTAGGATATGTGTATGTGGAATTTTGTGGAGCATTTTTCTAGCACAACATTGGCAACTCTTTCATTATAAGTTGCCAAAAGCTTTAATAACTCAATAAAATTGCCCCGATTTTTTGACTCAACACTTTCATCATTTCCTCTAAAAGCACATGCTTGGAAAACTAACCAAAGAATGCTATCAATCTAGTCTTAAGCCACAGTCTGTTATTTTCCACTTCTTTTGATGCTTGTTTTCCAAATAACCTTTGGATGTGTTGAGATTTATTCTTGAGATCCTCACAAGATTTTACAACCATTCTATGTGATGAATTGGGATTCTTTTCGATATGTCCCAGTAAAGGACAATTTACTCCATCATTTACTTTCTTCCATTTGTTAAATCCATCAAGTATAAATGCATTTGCATGTCCCGATTCCTTCCTGCCAAAAAGATAGCACGGGAGACAGTAAATAGCATCATTCTTGTGTGAGTACTCTAACCAATATGAATGTGCATCAAACCAAGAAGCTTGAAACCACCGATGATTATTTCCCTCTCCTGAAAAAGGATATGTTATATTCCTTGGTTGATATGGACCAACCTTGAGATAAGCACGCCGAATTTCATCTCTTTGGTTAAGAGGAAACTCCCAAATCATATGACGCAATCCAGGATCATGCTCTATATTAATAGCATCCATTTCTTCTGGCTGAATTCTTCTACATTTGGAAGGCCGTTCATTAACTTTAGAAGGCTGTGGTGGAACATTTGAGGTCGAGGTAACATTAGATGGCATACAAGTAGGGTGAGCTGAATTAAAATCATTGATTTCCTTCCTCTTAAAGAATGAAGAAAGAGTTCTTTGAGTTGTCATATTTCAACTGCATAAGGACCAAAATCAAAGTTAAACACAATTGATAAGAATTTAAATTTCTACATAAAACTGATGTTATGAGTTTGGAAGCACATTGTTCAATTTCTAGTTTACTTTCAATACATTAACAATTTATATGGGCATGATATACAACTCACGGTCCACTCATAATTAATATCATATTAATGCTCATTGAATTGAATTTATTTTTACATTTAAATGCTAAACATTAAAGCTTAAAAGGTTAAAAAATTTAAGACTAATAGAAGCTAAAAACAATAGTTGAAACAGAGCACCATACAGAAAGCACCATACAGAGTAAATAAATCATAGATTAAATTTAGAGCACCATATAAACCATGAAAAAAAGTTGAAGCAAAGTGTGAGAGTTTATCACCTGTGCTGTTGAATGATATGTGTTTGTGACCGTGAAAGTGTGTTTTTTTTGCTTTTGTCCACTTCCAAATGCAATCTGAGAAGCAAAGTTCTCTCCAGCAACCAACATCACATAAATCTCACACCTTGGAAAACAAAAATCAAGCCAATGGGTCAAGGAAAAATGGAAGTTTTGTCTTTCCCAACTAAAAGAAAACGTGCAGAGTGTATCACATAATAAAAGAAAATGAATAACATTACAATCTCACATTTTCAATTTCAACAAGCTCTTATTTCACGGTGCAAGCAAAGCAAGTGAACCAACCCTTAGGCCTTAACGTCTTTGAAGAATGGGAAAAAAAATTCTGAGTTGTTTCAGTAGCGTAGCAAATGACTTGCAAACAAAGTAGTTTTAGGCTTTTAGCAATGTAAAAAAAATAAAAGAAGTCAAAAGGTTTTTAATTCTAAAACTTCTTCCATACACTATTGTACCTCTGTGTTAGTTACTTTTTATATGACAATTGACAAGACCTTTTATTTTGTCAATATATAATATAGAAAATATAATTATAATTCCTGGACTCTTAAGTCTTAACATAAAGGGACACGTAGTATAAAAATTTCTAGGGGAGGGGGCAATATATAGTATACTTGGTACATATACTAACTATCTTTTTTGTCTTGGGGGGCTGCCCCTTTTATTATTAAGCTAGTTTCGTCCCTGCCTCAAATGGTTCGTTAACGTTTAACCTGCAGACTAAGCAGGTTAGAACTGGGTAAAAGACTAGTGCATACAAATGTGAGTATTTTTTGCAATACATTTAACCTATGGGTTACAAAAGCTCGGGTCTATGGGTTACCACATCAATCTGTGGACTAGCATGATTTTTTATATACATGAATTTTTATTTAAAAATTGAATGTTAAGTGATTTAGAATTTTAGATGATACTATTTTAAATACTTAATGTATATTTGATACATTTTTAGGTAATCATACATTTTTTTATTATTTTTTTTTACAATTTTTAGATTTTTTTTCAGATTTTTTATTTTTTATTGTGTGGTATACAGACCAACCTGTTAGTCTGCAGGCCAAGTGGACTGAACACATAACATAAAAAATTAGTCCATTTATTTTTATGGTGCAACCTAGTCCATCCCATTTCAACGTAGGTCAATACAGACAAGGTTTGCTCGTATACCCAACACCAATTTATTCATTTGGAAAGATGACTAAACCTCTTTTCATAATGATGTTTACAGGCATTGAAACTCGATGTCTGAAAGAGGTCTTTGTTAGTCATATTTTGATCCATGATGAGTCATAGATATCTTCTAAACTTTTTTGAGAATGTGCTAAATTAACGATTACTTTCATATACCCAATCACATTTCATCTAAACCAGTTCAAAATACACAAAATGAGATATGAACTGACAAGCATCCTAACATGGCTCTCATAAATGACTTGGGATTCTGAGGCCTACGTGAGTCCTTGACAAGCTTGGTGCTAAGTTTAATAAGTGCTTATTTGTTGATTATCACAAAAAAAGTAAGTGATATTACTTCTATAAATCTACTAAAGGTAACATGTTTAACATAAAAATTGATGTGGTCCTTGAAAGTGAATTTGTTTTCAAGAGAACTAGTGGGGAGAAATATCAACTTAAAAAAGTTCAAGATTCACAAAAGTAATACTAAGTAGATAATGCAAAAGGAATGAGAGAACCACAGAGTAGTTGAAGAATAAACCACTTTAGTAGCATTAGACCCAAATAAGTTTTGCAAGAACCATCGTCAACTAGAGAAATCAGGATTTCTTTTCAAATAAGGTAATAATGTTTTACCCATGGATCAAGACAAACCTATAAGTTATAAGTAAGTATTGAGTTACACTCAAATGAGGGACTTTAGGCCATGGGATCTAAGATGGAATGGTCATTTTGTTGGTGCAATCAAAGAGTTTGTTTAAAACTAGTTTAGGAGTGTGTTTGGTAAAATTAGCTGAAAAGCTAGCTGAAAACTGAAAAACTATATGAGAACTGAAAAAAATAGCTAAAAGCTGAAAGTTAGCTGAAAGCTGAAAAACTAGCTGAAAATGGTAAAATGACATATACGGACATCATTAATTTTTAAATAATGATGAATGAGGGTTGTTTAGGGATAAACTTGTAATAAATTTTCGGTTAGTAGCTGAAAATGGAGTTTTTTTTAAAAAAACTACCTTAAGTATCTTATCAAGAAAAACTAGTAGCTACCTAAAAAAGCTACATTACCAAACACCGATAAAATGATTTCAACTACTAATTTCAGTCTCCATCTAACTGAAATGTCTTACTAAACACACTCTATATCTTTTCTATCAATTAAACGAATCCCTTTTTAATATATATATATATATTACATTTTTATTAAAGTACCCGTACCATGCATGAAATACTTGTTAGTACTAACAATAATTACATATCTCAAAACAATTGAATGTGTTTTGGTGAAAATTAACATGGTCTTTAATAATCTTAATTTTATAAAATTAATTTTAGTGAAATAATTATATTTAGTTTCCTTTAAATAAAATTGATTTTGGTAGAATTAATGTCATTTTTATGATAAAAACTACTTTTAACTATGTAAATACTAAAATGGTATTAAGGCAATTACATTGAAAGTGAATGCAAAAGACAAAACAATGGCAATGTAGTTATTAGATGATTTTATTCTATTGCAAAAGTATGAAGTAGTTGAAGGTGAAAGCATAAAAAAACAATTGGTAAGAAAAGAAGAAATATTTTATGTTTGCATGGGCACTTACAACTTGATATTGCAAAATTTATTTGGATTAAAAATTAGTTTTGAAGTAAAATACTTCATGTTTGCACTTTTTTTTATCTCAAAATCAAATTCGTAATAAAATTAAATATTAAATACTCAACCTATTTCAAATATTAAATTTTTTAACTTCTGTTAAATATCTATTTAGAAATAAAATTGATTTTAGCATATTATAATCAAACATGATATTTTTTAAAAAAGTAAAATCATATTTTGACCATATAAAGCAAGTTCAGAGAGCTCAAATGCTCCCCAAACACGCAAATAGTTGCTTTGGTGCAAAACTTGGTGTTGGAAGAAAATCAAGATAAGGTATTACAAAGAAAAAATTACCAAACATGTTTATCCTATATTATAGCATGAAAAAACCCATATTAAAATGATAAACTCTCAAATTTAGAATGGGCTAGCGGTCACCAAAAACTGTTAGACCACATAGATCGGCCTACCCACACACAATCATATTTAGGCCTGCACATTCAAAATTTTCAAAAACTAAAGAGGACAAATTTTCCCTGTTGTTCGAGAATCTCTTAGGATAAGGAGATTCAGAATTTCAGATTACTTCTGGACTCTTGAGACATCATGGAGTTTGGATGGAGAATTTTCTCCTAATACAGATGGAGACGAAAACAAATAAATCATATAAAAGAGACCGGGGAAAAAATAATAATAAATATAAGTCTCATTCTTTAATAATATTTTAATTTTTTTATATAATTATCTTACAATTACAGATTATAAAAAATAATACAAATATGAATGACTAACATACGCGCTGGCGGAGCGTGAAGTTAATTTTGTGAGCATAGGTCGTTGACAATATCAAACAACTACAGGCACAGTTGTCCTCTGACCGCAGAACTTTGGAGCCCACAGGTGCTCACTTTTCATTTCATGTGACATACATGGTCCACAGGTCCAGGTCTAAGCTCAATCTGTGAATCCATTATATTAATATACTTTCTTTCTTTTTAATTTTATTTTGGGTGAAGTGTTGTTTGCCTATTTTAATTTTAATTTGTTAATACATTGAGATTGAAGATTTAATTTTAATTATCATCTCAAACGAGAATTGACTCTTTTGGAAGTTGGTAACATGTTATCAATATATTCCACCGACAATGCTCTTAACTAAATAAAATTAAGCTACAATAACAAGAAAGATGCCACCATACAAGTATAGTCAAAACATAAAAGGCTAGGGTATTACTAGTTATAATTAAAATTCATATGGATCCCCTCCCCTCTGAATTGATCAAATTTGCTTTTGGCATTGCATTGCATGTTTCCTTTCACCCTATTCTTTTCTAGTATTCCCCCTTTTATGTTCATACATATTTTTTAATGCTAATCTTCAGTATTTCCATTTTATTCTTGTATCCCAGATTCACTATAGCTTGACCGATGGATTATTACTAGATCAAGCTAAACTATTGCTGACTTTAAGCCTTCGGATATATTATAAAAACAATTAAGGGTAAGTTATAGACAAAATTTTAGAAGAAAAAAAGATAATGAAAGAAGTTAAATAAATTGAAATTAATTATTGATGAAAAGGTTAAATGTTAGCTTTAAAAAACTTGATTTGTAAAGACTAATTTTAACTTTTTCTTGAAATTGAATTTGAGTGTATTTGGTAAAATTAGTTGAAAGTTGAAAAGTTAGATGAAAGCTGAAAAACTAGATGAAAGCTAAAAGCTGAAAAATTAGCTGATTTAATTAAAGGTGCTTGATAAAATTAGTTGAAAATGAGAGTTTTTTTTAAAAAAAGCTACCTCAAATAGCTTTTCAATAAAAACTATTAGCTACCAAAAAAAGTTACCTTATCAAACACAACTGAAATAATCTCAACTACTAATTTCAATTTTCAGTTAGCTGAAATGGTTTATCAAACACACTCTTTATTTTACATCTTGATTCATTATATTTTCTTCTCCTATAAAATTTTCTAAAGAAATTTATCCAAATTGGCTCTAAAGTGCAATTAGCACATACATACATGCTTGCATTATTTTTAAATATCATACCAATGGATTCAATTTTGGTGTGTAGATCCACAATCCTACATACTTATTTTAGGTTCTTAAAATTTGAATAAGGGTCCATTTGCTTGCTTTATAACTGGATATACCCAAAACAAAAACACAACTACCTTGTGTGCTGTTGGATGGTTGATAATCTATCAAGTCATTGGTCTAAAATATCCTAAACGGCTGGGTTTGTTTAAAAGTTCAAATCCAGGATCATTTTCCTCTTGAATAAATATCCCCTCCCCCAAGTCAATTTTGGGACTAATTGATTGTCATTATGATTGACATAAGGTAAATCTGTCTTTAATTTCAATGTGGACACATAGGAGGGGGTAAAGTGGCCCCATGTGACTACAGGTACAGCAAATTTTTGAATCAAAATTCATCAGAAGGTAAATAGATTCTATCACACCTGCTTTCGTGGATCCCACCATCACTACCCAACTGCCCAGCCTAAAAGGTATAAAAGATATTAGGCATAAAAGTTTAGCATTCACACCCTCCCAAAAAGCATGTGCAATTATAAAGAAAAAGGGATTAAACAAAACCAAAAGCCTTCAAAAGCAAATGCACTTGCCACTTGCCATGATCGAGTAGACATACTCATGGTAAGATAACATTGACACATACAGAGACAAGCCTGGCTTTAAAACAAGCTAGGCTCCACAATCAAATTCAATCAACTACTGTAGATCTCTCCATTGTAATTATTATTATGAGTAACTATTGGAAAATTGGTTGGACTATGGAGTTGATAAATCTAACAAAACAGGGATATGTTGATATTTGCACTGTGCATAACCAAATAAGATCAGATTAAGTGTGCGTTTAGTTTATAAGTTTATAATTGAATAGAATTATTTTAGAATCAATGATTGAGAATGAATAATGTACACTTCACATAGCACGTTATACAAAAGTGATTTAAAATCAATTGTGTGAAATTGATTCTGCACTCAGATAACTACGAACCAAACAAGCACTAAAATTTGTTATCATAAATCTAATTTCATCATATCATGGAGTCAGGAGATTTGTTTGAAGAAACAAATAGATGTATTTCTTATATCTTCTTAACACAGAATAATAATACATCAATATCAGTCACCAAAATTCAAAATTAGCACACCAATTTCTTGTGGAATTCCAAGGGAAGGGATGCTTCAATCAATGGATTGAAATGAATTCAAGTGAAAGAAGGGAAGAAAAAATTAATAATGTGGATACCTTTCATACCCCTTCTGTTTCCCTCATCCCATGCAAGTCAGTATTAAGATAAGATGGCATGCCTGTATGAGATTCCAAAGATTTTCCCTTCTTCGGCCACAACCAGATTTTGGAAATAGAAAAGCTGTCACCTTTACTGACATTACTAATCTTCTTTGCTTCCATATCCCCTTCCACTGAAAGCTTCACATCATGTTCTGTTCCTTTAGAAAGCCTTGTATCATGCCCTTTATTGTCATGGTTCAAAGCTACCCGGAGGTCTGAATTACCAACCACATACTGGTAAGATCCCATTGAGTAACACCTTCTTGCATCCAAATTACTGCTACTTGTTTCTCCTACACCATTCTCCCCAGCCTCCACATTCATCTTCCTGAATTTACCAAGCCTTACAGGGAAAACACCTTTCTCTACAGTTTCTTCAACTACAGCTGTTTTTTGTCTAGTAGTGAATGCATTTTCCACATTACAAGGGAACACATCATCTTCCCTCAGATCATCATAATCAAATATAGGGTTTTCAACAGAAAATCCTGGAGTAAGGAGGGTTCCTCTACAAAGTGGGCATGTGGAATTTGACAGAAGCCAAGTGTCTATACAACTGATATGAAAAGCATGGCTGCACATAGGTAACAATCTGAGCTTATCTTTCTCAGAGAACTCACAGAGACAAACAGCACAGTCAAAAGGCTCTTTCATACCCACAATCTCCTTGAACTGAAAAACAGGAAGTGCATCAATGAAAGCTTGATCCAGACCAGAATCATGGAGATGGAAAAGCTGCTGAAGCTGCCTTTGGAGAGCATCAGAGGTGGAAATTTCCTGGTGTCTATTAGATTGAGGAGATGCAGAAGAAGATGGGTGCTTTATGAGAAATCTAACAAGCAGGTGGAGGATACCAGAAATGAAAAACAGAACAGCCAGAACCACTATAATGAAAAGAACAGCTGGACTGATTTTAGTACCAGAAGATGAAGGTGT
Source organism: Sesbania bispinosa (assembly GCA_026901365.1). Classification (NCBI taxonomy): domain Eukaryota; kingdom Viridiplantae; phylum Streptophyta; class Magnoliopsida; order Fabales; family Fabaceae; genus Sesbania; species Sesbania bispinosa. Next base: position 225,027 of record QLOH01000818.1, read on the forward strand.
TGTTGTTGAAGATGAAGAAGAAGACATTGGTGGGTCTTTGTGAAAAGCAGCACCAGGGTATGGTGGTGGGTAGTTCAAGTAACCATCTTTTTGCTGGATTTGATGCTTAATCCAAGCCATCTTCAAATGGGTATGGTCAAGAAACCACTTAGAATACATACATGCTTTTTGACACCCCACAGATCACAAAGGCATACCCATAAAAATATATATGCTCCTCACCCAACACAATCCTAGTCACATCTTTACAATTAAATACAACAAAAAGTCACCAAAGCTCGCAGTTTTTAAAACTCAAAACTTCAGACAGATAAAACAAGCAGTAGTAGTAAAGTACTAGATAGATGTGCACTCATATATTTATTGGCCAAATCATTTCAAATGAAAACACATAATAGTGATGGGGAAGTTTTATTTTTTAATTTTTTGACACAATATCTTGAGCTCAACTCACCTAACTCGTTAATGGGTAGTTCACCATTTGGATGTATCTGATTCAAATGTTGAAAATGAGTGATATAATGATTTTCCTCCAGTTGATGATTTGAAGGCACCAGAAGAGAAGAGAAGAGAAGCTATTATGTTGAGTGGGAAGAGAAAAGTGAAATGTGAAACTCTTTCTGTTGGCTCTGTGTGTGATCGAAATTCGCCAAATTTTCTTTGTGATTAGAAGGAAAGAATCCAAATTTGTGAAAGTAGCAGCAGTTCCCAAAGTGCGAGGTAAGGGATGACAAAAAGAAACACCAAAATTTTAATCCCACTCGCCGCAAAGGAGCGTGCCACCCATTTTAAATTCCACTTTGGTCTATGGCAAACTGATAATTGTTAATTAAGGAATTAATGGTTAACATTATACCTATAAAGAAATATATATATATATATATTAAATTGTAAAATTATTAAAATATATGAAGTATTGGTATAATTCAGTTCCTAAATGATGGTTATAACAAAAATATTTTAATTTCTTTACATATATCCAATTTAATTAGTATATTTTATTTTTTAATCATTATGGTGTGTAATAATTTAATAATATTATAATGAAATATCAGTCACACATTAACCTATTATGAACAATATAAAATTATTTTGTAATAATAAAATGCATTTACATGTTAACTGAATACATCTTTCTTTCGAACCTCCACTTGTCTCCTTGAAGTGAGGTAAAATATAAGTATCTATGTAAATGCTCTCTGAGTCCAGAGGCTGACTGTGGCACCGTTCTCTCACCCTAAATTTTATATTATAAAAAAATGAATACATCTTTCAAAAATGAATTGGAATTAAATAAAATTTTGGCATTGTGCAAAGTCAATTATAAAATAAAATAAAAACTGATACTTCACTTATAAAGGATTGTATTCAGATCAGTTCTCAAGCTTAGCTTAAATCTGTTCTTTCAAATTAATATATTTGATTATAAATGGTTAACCAGATGGTTACATACATACATAACTTTTCAACCATTCCATCACAAAAAAAAAAAAAGCCTTTTATTCATATAAAAATTCTCATTATTTTTATATACTAATAGTTTTACTTTTAGATTTATGGAAAATTGTTATATTATTTTTATGTATAAACTTCCATTTAACTCGATGACCTTATAGATTTCTTTTAAATTCTCTAACAATCAATATATAATGTTTCTTGGTATATGGGGTTGTAATAAGGAAAACACAATCTAATGAATCTATACTAATTACTAAATACAAACCATGGATAAGATTGCCTCACATCATGATGCTTCTTGGCTGGTGGCTTTTAAGCCTTCGTCGATAAGAGATTAGGGATAAGAGAAATGCTAGCAAGTGAGATTGTGAGAATACCTTTTCTTAATTAAGATACTTTATTTATTGAGTGAATTTTAATACCAACCTCACTTTAGCAAATTGGTGCATGTTATTTAATGAGATTCATATTAGATTATTTATTTAATAATAAAAAATATTAAAAAGTGTTGTGAGTTTGTATTTCAAAATCTTTCTGAAAAAAAAAATCTTTCTAAAACCAATGTCCCACATTGCTTGGAGTAGAGGGTTGGGTGCTTATATATTAGACTGTGATTAGACTTTATAACAATTAATTTAAGGTTTGGACTTGCATGCATTAAAATGAGCCTTGACAGTTCGGTTCGGTGCAAATCGATGGATTTATCCCATTACATGTCAGGCCATGTGTTTCTGGTCTCTCATTTGAGATTTATGGACAATTTCAAATTAAGAAAAAATATACTCATTAGAGTCAGTTTAGTGGTGGGGTGGAGATTTAAATAGTTTACATGTTTAAATCTTAATGCTTCTTTTGACACCAAAAATTAAATTAAACATATTATTAACTATTGGCTAGATCTCAAGAATGACAATGTGTTAACTTATTAATTATTAATCAAATTGTGCTAACAAAAAGTTTTGAACTTATTTCTCATTAATGATTTTTTTTTCACTAGTAGGTTACGTGTCAGTATCGGTGTACGTAAACCCAACTTGAGGTCCTCAAGTTGAGGATGATGACATGTCATTATTAATTGTGTTTATAAGACGCCATTATTATTTACTTGCTAAACAAAAGAGGGAGAAATCAAAAGAAAAAGGGAATGCATGCTTTTTGAGTTGTCATAATGTATGACCTTCTGTTAAGTTTGGTAGGAAATATGTTAACAATTGTATTTTTTTTCTCTAACTAAATATGTTAAAAATTAAAATCTCTATTAGATTTCTTGAAAGCTTCTGTTTAATTAGGATGTTACTTACAAGTATGAGCTATATTAATTTGTACATGCGTGTAGCTAGGATGAAATAGAGCTGTTTTATCTTAATTCATAAGTTGGATGAAGACTTTTTATAACGCAATTACAAATATAGGTGTTAGATTATTATCGTTAAATAACGGAGGTTGGTTCGTATTTATGGTTAAATTAAATAGGAGGAGATGCTTGTTTACACTGTGTTTGGTAGGGTGGAGAGAAATAGAGTAGAGAGAAATAGGAAAGAGAGAAATAGGTGAGAAATAGAGAAGAAACTATGTTGTTTGGTAGAAAAGAAATAGAGATGAAATATGGTGGAGAGAAATTGTACTTTTATTTGGTATGAGAAAAATAGAATGGAGAGAAATTATATTATAATTTATAAAGACCAAAATACCCCTAAATAAATATTTTTAAGTAGAGTTTATTGAAAAAATTAAAATATTTAACTTTATAAATAATATAAATAATATAAAATCAATAAAGTTATATTTAAAATTAATAAGTTTATAAGTTTGATTAATTAAAAAAATTAAGTATGATACATATATTATAATTAGGGGTATATATATATATATATATATACAATCCAAATATAAATCACAAAAACCAAACCAAAAAATAGAAAACCAGAAAAATAAAAAACGAAAACCCAGTAAATATGATTTGGAAAAAATATAGTAACAAAGCCATTAGAAAATTCAAAAAGCAAAATTTTATCTCAAAGTGTAAATTACAATTTATGATATTGTATTGAACAATCCTGGTCCTTGATTTCAAAAAAAAAAAAAATCCTGGAGGTGTCTTGATGGTGCTAGCACCTAGCAAGGGTAATCTTTGTCAAAAAAAATTCCGAGCACTCACAACAGAGATTGGAAACGCATTTTTCTTCTCTCTCCACAATTTCTCCTCAAATGAGCGGAGAAATTTTCCGTGGTGGGACCAAAGCCTGACAATTTCTTTCTTTGTCCTTTTCTATCCTACTAAATTAAACAAACTATTTCTCCTCCCTCTATTTCTCTTCTCTCTTCCTTAATTTCTACTTCACCAAACAATGCATTAGTGTGCGCGAAAAGGATTTTATGAAGCTTGGTCCACCGGAGTCTTAAGTTCATAAGTTTCTCTCTAATAAATCATTAATTCATATGTTAACTAAATTCCTAGATTTTAAGGGCCTATTTGATTTGCATTTTCATTTCCGGTTTCCATTTTCTATTTTCATTTTGTTTCCTGTTTTCTGAAATTTTACAAAGGAAAAACTGGAAATACTGGAAACGATGATTTTTAATTTCCAGCATTTCCAGTTTTTCCTTTGTAAAATTCCAGAAAACAGAAAACAGGAAATGGAAACATGAAATGAAAATGTAAACCAAACAGACCCTAAACTTTTAAAATAATTTCATATTTTAAATTCATCATAAAATCACTAAATATTTTGATAAAAAATAATAATATAAAAGTTCCAAGTAGAAGAAAAATTATGGCATGAAAAGGATTTCCTAATTTTTAAATAATGAAATTTCATTAGTTCAAAAAAAATAAGAGGATCAAAATCAATCTAAACCAGAAAGATAACAAGTGTAATTAAGCTTAAAAAATTAAAAAAAAAATATTTTTTTAAACTTAAGATGCCTTTTTGATTTCTTCTTTCCATTAACTGCAAGATAATTACTTTTTGTTTAGTTATGTATAATTTTTGCTTTCCTACTATGCATGTGTCCACTGGAGATAGAAGAATATGAAGATTGTGTTGAAAAGATATATACACATCATTTACGTGCCTTCACTCAACCATATTTGAAATATGCGTCCTTAATAATTAATAACTTCTATGCAATTGTGCATATTGTAACATCCCAAATTGTATAAATCAATTTCATAAATTAAATAGGGCTAGAAAGATGGTTTTATAAAAAGGAACTAGAAAAAAAGGATAATAATTGGTAAAGAAGGCTTGGGATGGAAATTTGGAATTTCCATTCTGATGCAAGCTCGCTCAAGCTAGAGTCGTCTCGTTTAAGTGAGAGTTGTTCGCTCAGGCGAGAATGCCCTCACCTAAGCGGATATATGGGTAAAAATAGGGGAACTAGTTTCTGGTTTTTTCGCCCAGGTGAGGAGGCTCTCACTTGAGCGCAATTGCCCCTCAATTTAAAGGTTGCTCTATGTCTTGCTCGCACTCAAGTGAGCAGATTCTCGCTTGAGCGAGAACGCGAATATGCAGAGTTTCCTTTTTGCTCGCTCAAGCAACACTACAACATTTTTGGTCTCCGGCAATAACAAAAAACCGTTCCTGGAAGCGAAAAAACTGTTGCTGAAAGTTTAGGCAACGGTTTTGCAGGCGTGAAATTATCGGTCGTTGCCTATTCCCTTAGGCAACGGTTTTTTAACGTTTCCAGCCACGGTAAGCATAACCGTTGCTTAAAGCATATTTAGGGAACGGTTTTCAAGCCTACTCCTAAGAGTCCTAAGGCAACGGTCTATTAACTAAGGCTACATTTGTTTAAATGTTGTTTATCATTATATCCAACGGTTTACTATAACTTTAAGCAACAGTTTTTTTAAGGCTCTAGCTACGGAAATGTCCATAGCTAATGCGTAGCTAGTTGAAAAGTCTGTTCTTCCATATTCATCAACCTCATCCGTCGCAACCTAAATATTTTATTATGCAACCTAAATATTTTATTATAGAACCTGTATTTATTTTAAATTAGATAAAAAAATAGAGAAAAAAAATAAATAAATAACACCATTAAAAATTACAGGAAAATATATATCTTGTAACTTGGTTACAATGGCCATCACCCATTCACCCTACATAACCTATAATTCATAAGATGTAAAAGCTACAAAACAAATAATCAAGGAGCCGGCAAAACAACAGTCTCGGCCATTTCTTCTCTACCTTGTTGTCTTCTCTTTATGCCCTCCCAACTCTTCCTTCCAATATCATTCTCAAATCTGTGGTCTCTCCATTCACAATTGCTAACTCACTGGCTGGTTATGCACAACCTTCTCTCTCTATTGTTCTAAGGGTGTAATTCCAAATCTTCCCTCTCCCCATTCAATATTTTTTGCCAGCTCACCAATTGGTAATTCACGGCCTTCTCTCTTTTGAAGCCCCTCCTGTCCCCAATTGTGTTCACTAACTCATTTCTTGGCCCATTTACATTTGCAGCTTGTATCCCTTATTTCTCCACTCACAAACCCGCATCTGTTGCTTGTATATGCAAACATAAAGTTAAAGCTAACTCTACCTTTAGAACAGAGAGGTAGGAATCTGAAAGGCATGTATATTAGCCACTCTTCCTTGGAATTACAAACTTGGTGAACTTTAAATATGCCTTTGAACCCATTATCATATGCTTCTATGTGAATTTAAATTAACTCGGCAGCAATATTGATGGAACAAGTATACATATATAATTAAAACAACTAGCTAGCCATTCATTAATTATGTGAAAGGCTAATAGTACTGTATATGTATTGGAATGAGATATGTGTTGTCTCATTTTGTAAGGAATCAATAGTGTAGGGATGGGGGAATGGAAAATGTTAAATAAGAGAGATAAAAAAACAGAGAAAGTAACATGTGATATGACATGAAAAAAAAAAAGAACTGGTAGAGAGATTAATGAGGTTAAAACACCCCAAGACTTCTTCAAACCATCAATTTCAATCTCCTTACCTGAATGAAAGCAGACATATAACAAGAAGCCATTAATTTCTTTGATAAGAAATATTTAACTTTTAGACCATTTGATAGAATTAGATGACTTTAATATATTCCTATAGCTAGATATATAAAATGATAGCATAATATATATATATATATTATTACAGTTTTCATTTACAAAAGAAGACAAGGATATATAGATATTGGGCTTCATCAAAGTTTAGGAAATTATGAATGAAAGTATATATATATATATATAGCTTGAAACATACGTATATACAGATTAACTAATTAACAAGTTTTGTACACCAAGGAAGCAACTCCAAAATTCAGCATGCAATACCATGTGAGATGTGATGGCAAATAAAAATAATGCTACCTGTAGGGCCCTTTATTAGATATATAGAATATAGATAATATAAATAATTTGAAGTAATAATATGAAGAATAAATAATGACTAGCAGTGAATAGTTTAACGGTTTGTATATTCATAATAGAATCTATTTAATTACTATTATTAGTTTTGTCAATTATTATACCATGTGAGATGTGACCAATAATTTTCAATCAATACTAAATACTCTGCTCACGTACTCATTGTTACACTCGAAATAGATAAGTAACATACATCTCACGCTTTTTTTTTGTGGGTATAATTACTCACTAATTTGTTGTAGGTCAGTGTTCTCTTCTTTTACTATAACTAGTGTTTCTACTTTTTAACTTATGTTATCCCTATCTTGTATCCTTAGGAGTTCTCATTTAAGTGAGGGACTCACTAGTTGTCTATCTAGTCAAGGTTCCCTAGTCCTGGTTTTGTTTTTGTCTTTCAATTATTCTTGCTATAGAATCTAATATAATGTTATATATTGCGGATTCAGAGGGTGAAGTGAAAAAGGAAAGATAGATCCATCCGAGTCTAGTTAAGCCAATTATTAACATAAATTCTAACAGTTTTAAATTTAAAGGTACTAACTACAAAATTTTTCATCTTGGTCTCACCAGTGAATTATGCTCATCTTGATATCTTCTTTGTCCATGTTTTGTTCCTACCCAGTGTACCTCCAAGGCTTAGACCCCTATTGTGTAACATAAATGACAACCAACCATTAGTCCATTATTCACACTAGCTAAATTAATGAAATAGAATTTAATGTGATGAATAATTTTTATTTAGAAATAGCAAGCTTGCAAACTCACAGCAGCACAATAGTTAACCACTTTAAACTTGTATGTCACCGTCTAGGTAGATCATCTTGCTGCACTCCATGAACTGCAGCCATAGGCATAACCAATACATAAAACAAATCAAAATCATGGTATGCAAAATTTGAAACAGACTACTATAAGTCCAAAGAATTACAAAATTCTAAAAAACTAAAGAAAAGATAAAGATAAAGATGCTGTTTCAAGCTTTAGACCACCCGATTTCATCACTCCATACAATTCAATGGCCTTATCTAACAAGCTAGACTTACATAACCTGTGTAGCAGTGTGTTATATGTGCACAAATTCAGAATGCATCCTTTCACTTCCATCTCTTTAAACAATGCCAATGCAGTCAAGGTCTCCCCTTTCCTGCACATTCCATTCATCAGGGAGGTATAAGTTAACTCATCAGGAAATGACCCTTTTCCGTCATAACGCGCAATAACTTCTTCGCTTCTGTAACTTGCCCTGCTTTCGATAACCAAAAAATGAAAATGTTATAAGTGACAAGATCAGGCTCCACCCCTTCCTTTTTCATTTTATTATAAACCTCAATTGCCTCACTCCCCCTACTCAACATACAATACCCTTTCATAATTGTATTGTAAACAAAGCAATCTGGCTTAAAACCCTCCTCATGTAGCACACTCACCAACCGCAAAGCCTCACGCAATATAGTAGTGATTGAAGTTTTGCATAAGTACTACTTATAGATCAGAGTTTACCAACAGAGAACTCAAAGTAAATACCTGTGAAGGACGAAACTCGCGAATGATGTACAACCTTGTAATCCCTGTGGAGGACGTAAATACCCGCGAAGTGCGAACGAGAGTGAGAGAGCAGTACCAAGAAAAATTTAAAACATTAACCCCAATCAATTTTAAAACCCCAAACAGTAGTTACATACAAACCCTAATCACAAACGAACAACAAAATGAGTGAGAGAGCAGTACCAAGCAAGAGTGATGAGAGAGCTAACTAGAGAGTTGATGGTGTGCCACACAACGGTGCACTTTTGGCTACACTCTGAACGACGGACGCACAATGAGGTGAGTGAATAGACTACAGGCGGCGCACAAGAAAAGTTGTGCACGGCGGACGACGCACATGCAAACAATAGCCGGCGCGGTGCATATTCATTATGCAAACAGCAGACGGAGTGCGCACAGCCTGACAGGGGACGGTGGACTGATTGCACACAGGCAGACGGTGGACGAGATTCAAATTGCCCATAGGAAGAGGGTGCTTTTAGGGATTTAGCTGATAAGGGAAAGGGAGTTGAACATCTTGGATGTATCAGAATTCTTAAGATTTATAAAAAATGATTATTAACACTAATTAGTCATAAAGTAAAAAAACACAAATAAATAATTATAAAAATATTTTTTTAATTTGTAATATATTATATATATCAATTTTAAAAATATCTATAAATATATTAGATATTTGGTGAATGCTACGGTGAATCACCGTAATGGATGGTTCACCATGTGAATCAGTACAATTACCTACTATTGCGGGTCATGTTGTCAGATGAATAAATAAGTTAAAATTTAATAATAAATCCTCTAAATTTTACAAATTGCAAGGAAGACCTCATAACTTATTTGTTTTGCATTAGTTATGTCAGTGGGAGCTTCCAATTAATGCATTGCAACCTCCGTGAATTGTTGCAGGCCCAATGCCATTAACAGGAATTCAACCATTATTGTCACAACCAAGTTTAAACATTTCACATCAAACTACAGGAACTGACAGACATTGCAATGAACTTCAATAAAATGCATCCAATAATGAAAAAATAGTCCTCAAACTACGTGAGCATCCTTCCTTCCACTGCACATCAAATTTACAAATTATTCTAAAACATGACTATGACAAGTGTCGCGAAGGCAATCACCAGCGACCGCGACGGTGGTAAAGAGGACCCATCCTTCATCGTCCACCTCTCCGACATCTATGTCATCGTGCTCTGCCACAACCGCTTCAAGTTGTTCGTCCTGACGAGGCTTCCGGTGACGGTGTAGCATCCTTGAATTCATACAGCCTCTTTGATTTCGAGCAACCGAGGTAATAAAGGGAAGGTGAAGACTAGGATGAAAATTTCCACAAAGATACCAGACCTTACGATCCTCAATTGATTAGCTCCGACGTATCTTTCTACGATGCTGATTTCATTTATGGCAGTCTCGAACACGCAACAAGTAGGATGGATCCACTGAGTCTCTTTGCATTCCCAACCCAAGGCAGCAACGCACTCTGGTGATCCACAGACAAACTTCTCAGATTCTCCGACGACGGGAACGCCGACCAACAAGAGGATATACCGGCTAGAGGATGTGTCTAAATTTTAAAATTTTTGGAGGAATTTCTATGCAAATGATAATTTACACTAAGTAAAAAAGCATGTACATAAAGAACCGGTAGCATGTAATCATTCTCATCCCTTGATTTCATTTTTTTCTATCTAATGGTCACAAATGGTGATGTACCCCGTACATCACCCATTGGGAGATGCACGCTAGCCTTGGCCTAGATATTTTAATAAAATTAATATATCCATATATATAATTATATGTGGTATTTTTATTAAATAATTATATATATGAGTGCGGGTATAGGGCGGGCTGGGCATCAAAGTGCCCGTACCCGCGCCCGTCCCCATGAAAAAAATGCAGGTTTTTGCCCGTACCCGCGCCCATACCCGCTTTGCGGGTTTTTACCCTGCTCATTGGGGGTTATTTTTGCGGGTACCCATAGGGCCTGAGCTATTGTCATTCCTAATATTTGGGCTTGTACCTTAATTTTTTATTTTTATTTATTAGTAACATGAAATTTTAATTAAAAAATAATGATTCCTGTTAAATAAAATTATAACAAAAAATATTGTTTATAACCTATTGTACTTTTTTTTATTTGATTTAGCGGTACCATGAATTTTTTTGGGCGTGTACCTTAGAATTTTTTTTTTGGTACAACCTTAGAAATTTTTTGATTTAGCAGTGGCCTAATAAACTTTCTAGGAACAATTTTTACTTGTTGCAACAAATAGAATTGAGACAGTGAATAAGCCGTAGCCTATAGTTGTTCCAAGAACAGTTTTATACCGGTTGCTATAGGTATTACATTATGGCTAAGGAGCCGTTGCATATCAGAAGTTTTAGGAACGGTTGGCAATGAAAATGACTATGGTTTGAAAAACGTTGCCCGCTGTATGTTTTAGGAACGCTTTTGTAAATGTTGATAAAGTAAAAGTCCACAATTAATAAAACCGTTGTCTTACCTTTATTTCAACTACGATTTTCTAAATGTTGTCTAAAAAAGCGTTGCCTAAAACCTAAAATGTTGCGAGCAAGTCCTTGCTTGAGCGAGAATGCGAGAAACAACTTTTAATATTTTTGTTTCTAATTAGGGCTTCTCATTTATGTTGTTCCTTCACTTTTAGAGAGAGGATCCTAGAGAGAAAGAGAGAAGGAAGAAGAAGAAGCTCATTGTTCAACCTTAAGTCCCCAAGGAAGCTTAGGATCAACCCTCTCTACCCCTCCATCACCTCTATTTCATTTGCTCTTGAGGTGAGTGTGGTCACCCACTCACTATTATCTTGCTTGGTTCATTGAATGTCCCTTATTCTTTCTCCCCTTGCTTATTTATCTTGCTTTTGGTTGTGATTTGAATGCCCTTAGGGTTAGGGATTGCTTAATGTGATGAAAAGTTTGATGTTATCTAACCCTAGGGTTGAGGTTAGGGTTTGTGTGAGGATACGGATTGTGATAATGATTCTTCATGAAATACTTTGATTATACACATTCATGTCAATTGATGCTTACCTCTCATGTTGAGTGACCCTAATCATGTAAAGAATAACAATCATGGGCTTATGGCCAAAGAGAACTTTCATGGGTTATGTCTAGCCAAAGAGGAACTTAAGTTAATCACAATAAACTCTTACATGTCTGATTTCTAAAATTCATCACAATTAAGGGTAAGATCCTAGTGGCCTTCAGGAACGATGGTTCTTGCTAGTCTGAACTAAGTCTAGTCATCACAGATAAGTGAAAAGACCCCCTTGGTGTTGGATAAACACTTCACAACCATCGTTGCATTGTTCTATGTTGTTGATGCTTGTTGAATTGATTGAGTTATGAATTAACTGTTGCACATCATATGTATGATTTCCCACACTACCTGCTTATATCACACACACTGGGACGTTGGTCTCACCATACGTTGTGGCTTTACATTCAGATGTGCAGGGTTCTCGACCAAGTGCTTGACTGAGATCTAGGAGTTCATGGCTGAACCTTGTGATAGTCCAACCCTTTTGATTTAGATTTATTTTGTATAAGCATATAGTTCTATTCTTTTGGGTGGGATATAGTATTACATGTTTGGCCCTCAGGGATTTATTCTATTATTCCATGACACATGTATAACGGTATCCCATTATGCCTATTGCTTATGTACCTTGTATATAGAGCCTTTGTGACAACAACGACATTGTTGGATGAATGTATTGACTTTATGCTTAAGTAACCGTTGGATTACCTAAGTTTTTGTATGTAAATGCATGTTGTATCATTAATGGCACGAAATATTTTCATGAATTTGGGAATAGTGCCTCCAACGGGAATTATTCTTAAATTTAGAAATTAGGACATGACATTATGGTATCATAGCAGTCCAATCCAATTGGACTATGGAATTGAGTGACTCCTAAAGTTAGTTTGTATCTTTATGCATTGTTATGAAATTGATAGACCGATCACCTTGATGTTTTACTAATGATGTGCAGAGATATCATGGCTAGCGAACAGAAAGGCAGGCCGAGAGCTAATCCCCCACCACCTCCGCCATCGGGTCCTAACCCCGACCCTGTGGCCATAACACTTCAAATGCTTTCTCAGATGATGGGGGAGTAGGCGGCAGCGGCCCGCGATCAAGTTGCAGCCGCGCGAGAGCAGGCCAATGCCAATGCCAATGCCTCAATGTTGTAGGAGCCGACCCGACGACCAATGGGGACACCATCTCCACCCCCTGTGGTAGTGATGGACTCGTTCGTCCACGGCTTAGCAGAGTTCAAGAAACATCACCCTCCAATGTTCTCCGGAGCTTATAACCCCCGAGGCGGCAAACTCATGGCTCAATGCCATGAACAAGATTTTTGAGGTTATGGTCTGCGAGGATAAGTTCAAGGTTCGCTTTGCTACCTATATGCTGCAATGTAAGGCCGAGAAGTGGTGGAAAAACGCCAGGACTGGGATGGATTCTTTGGGAATTCAGCTCCCTTGGGAAGGGTTCCAAGCGACATTCCTAGAGAAATACTTCTTAGAGGCTGTGATGAAGCAGAAGGAGTGGTAGTTCCTGCAGCTGAAGCAAGGCAACATGACTGTGGGCCAATATATGGACAAGATCGAGGAGCTCTCCAAATATCACACCCTCCTCCAGGCCAATCCCAATGAGGAGCTCTCCAAATATCACACACTTGTAGTCGGGCCTGAAGCCTGAAATCAAGAAGGTTGTGGTCGCCTTCCAACTGAGGGAGTTTCCTGCTTTGGTCACCAAGTGCTTGGTGGTCGAGCAAAGCTTGGTGGAGGAAGCACCCAGGCCGGTTGTGAAGACTTGGGTGGACGGAAAGAGGAAGAGGGAAGAGGCACCCACAAAGAGGAACAACCAGCCTCATTTTCAGGGAGAAAAGGGCAAATGAATTACTCTCCTCTCAACCCGACTACTCCCACTTGTCCTCAGTGTGGCAAGGGCCACCGGGGTGATTGCTTGATGGGCCTGAAGATATGCTTTTTACTGTCGTGAACTGAGCCACATGATTGGGGAGTGCCTGAAGAAGAAGATGTAAGGTCCAAGAATCCTCTTGAGATGTTTTCATACTAACAAACTATCAAAATACACTTACTATAATTCTGAATATCTTGACTAATGTTTCAAATTGATATTGTTCAAATAGAAACATGTAAAAGGATAAGAAGATCCACTGCAGAAACAAATAAGAAGAAACAAAGCATGTTCAAAAGATACAGATTCTGTTCAAATGTATTTTAAGTAAATCAATCAAGAAGAAACTGTTGTTATCACCTTACATTAAAAGAAAGAAAGAATTGAGTAAAGTGAAAGCAAGAAAGTTGTTGAGAAGAATCATGAAAAGATTTCTCTGATTAAGTCCAGAAGAAATAATCTGTTAAGAATTCCTCAGAAGATATATTTAAGTCAGCAAAGCTCAACGCTTTAGAAAACATCTTCTGACCTCTGTTCAGAAGATATTCCCTTTTCTATCATGAAAGGTAAATAAGAAAATCCTCTGAGAAGAAAGAAGAAAAGTTGTTGTCATTATATTCAAATCTCCAAGAAAGAAAAGCTTTCAACAACAACTACACCAGAAGAAGCAGAAGCTGACTTAAAATAATTAGTTAAATACTTATTGGGTATGCTCCTCATTCAAGTATAATTATGTAAAGAACCAATGATTTACACAAAGTCAAACTACAAATCAAAAAGGAGACAAGTTACAAAATGAGTTTCCTACTTGAGAAGATACAGGCTACAGAAGAAATGCTCATCAAAAGATAGGACCAATCAAACCAAGGAAAGAGAAAAAGTTGCACATGACAGTGACAACTGCTGCACCTTCAGCTGGTAGCTTGTCTTCCTCTCCACGGCATTTCCAATGGCTATATTCCATCTCCTTAGCTATAAAAAGAAATCTTCTCTTCCAAATTTATACACACAATAGAACCAACAGAAAAAGCACCAAAAGTCTTTGAAATTACAGTTATACCTTCAGCAGAATTTTTACTTTCTGCATATCCTTCTGTTTTGAGATAAAATAGTTAGGAAAGTGAGAAATAGTGTGTGTTGGCTCAAGTCTCTTAGCTGTGCTCAATTTTGTGTAAACTTAGAGCCTTTATTCTTTGTATTTTCATCACACATCCTTCTGTAACTCTCAAGAATCTGAAAAGAGTTAGATTCTCTTAAGAGATAGTTAGGTTTAGTCTGCAAAAGTGAGGCGTGCCCTGCTATTTACAGAAAAACTATTGTAAGAGCCTGCAAAGACTACAAAAGAATACTGGGTTGAGCCTGCAAAGGCTGCAGAAGAATACTAGTGGTGAGGAGCACCCAAGAAGCTATTGTATCAAGGTTGATATAGTGAAAATCCTATAGGGAGTAGGGACTGGATGTAGCCACAAGGTTGAGAGGTGAACCAGTTGTTGCTGTTCGAATTTCAAATACTTCGAAATTCACAAGATTGTAAGTCTTCCACAATTTTCGAGTTCACAGAAAGGGATATAAGTTAGAAAGTTGAATTTATTACTGAATTCGAAAGGTTTAAAATCCTTGGCTAAAATAACTAGATATAAAGGAAATGCCTTAAAATCAAAAAAGGGAAGACAAAATAAATTCAAGGTCAAAAGATTTCTAATAATCAGAAGATAAAAGGGTAGTTCTTTTATTTATTCATAATCCAAGTTCGAATTACATAAGAGTTCGAATAAATTGGAAATACTTCTTAGAAAAGAAACTATCCTATGTGCTCTATACATTAGAAAAGAAACTATCCTAAATTACAAGGAGTACTTGACTCCTGTCTACCAGACCTCTTCTTCTTCCTCCTCCTCCCCCACAAGCTTTGATTGAGCCAAGGCAAAAGTATTATGTTGACGTGATTGCGCAGCCCTTGGTGCATGGGGTGATAAGAAAGTCAGCCTGGGAAAGTAATAAAAAAGATTCATTTATTATATAAATGAACCTTTAATTGGCTACTACGTTCAACCTAAAAAGAAACCTTCAAAAAGAAAGGTTGAAAAAACCTATAGCTTTGGCTACTTCGTCAACCCTATCAAAAATGAAATCATTCCAGATTGGGTTGAACGCAATAGCCAAAGGAATAAATTTCTCCAAATTTGTGAAGGAATTAGAAAAGGATAAGAATGAGAATGAGAAGGAATGAAGGAGACATACAAATGAAGCTCCTATTTATAGGAGCAAAAGGAATGAAGGTTCATAAATGAGCCTCTTCAATTGCCCAATAAGAAGAACCATCATAATGAGGTTGAGTGGACGATGGACGGTGGTCTTCATGACCTTTGGTTCAACCAAGCAGAAATTGACATATGGCACATAAAGAAATACAATAAAGTTTCGAAATCAGGAACAATTCAATGAGTCCAAGTACCAACAGAAAAAGCTAAGTGTCAAAGATAGAAGATGCATTCGATTCTGATAAGTAAGGAAATTAAAAGGAAGATTTCGAGAAATCGAGAAGTAAGTTTTCGATATTACAAAAAAGATAAATCGAAAACAAGGTGCATGAAGACATAGAAGATTTATGAATCAAGAAGGAATCTGTTCGAGCAAACAGAAAAAAAGAGAAAAGCAGTTAATAGAAGTTATGGAAGTTTGCTGATCAAGAACAAATGTCAACATCTTAGAGGAGTACTTGTGGAGAGTTCAAGGAAGAAAGAGCAATTTCTGCTTAGCAGAAGACGTGGCATTCATGCAAGCTGCCAACACATAAAGAGTGATGATGTGTCACATGTATAATAGTTAGCCGTTAGGATAAAAAAAACTATAAATAGGTGAACTTTCTATGTAATAAGGGTTGGAAAATCATTTGCACTAAACTCTGAAACAACCAAACGTCCAATCTGTCAGCGACTACACAGGTTACAAAGAGTAACAGTATGTGATTCCATCCACTTTTCATTAATGCAAATGCTTTCATATTGTTTTTATGTTTTATTTCTTTTACATTGTTCTTCAATTTTCATTCAATGCAATTTTTCTTTCTTTCTTCTTTCTTCCTAATTCTATTTTTACTTTTTTTGAAATCTTATCATTTCTAAATTCTCAAAACTTCAAATAAGAGTTTTACTTGATGGAATTCTGAATCAGTTTGTATCAAACTCTTGAAAAACAAAATCTTTTGCAAATTCTTCAAAGTGAAAACACTATAAACCTACTTTTTAAAAGTGTCTCGTAAGAGGATCTGATTCTAGTCCCCAGATTGTTCTTAGAATCAAAGTGATTAAAAGTAATTTTTCGAGATTAACTTTTATCACCACAAACACCAGTATAAACAATGTGTGCACTCTTCTTCATACCTTACTCTCTTTACTACTGTTATTTATAATTCATATCTTAACTGTCATATCATTTGCATAAAAAGGTTTTGAATCTATTTAATACCTAAGTAAGTTACACCTCAAGAAGGTTCCAATAAAAAAAGAACCATATTTTCTGCATACTATAAATATAATTCAGATTGTGTTAATTAACCTCTGACCTTCTAATATTAGCCAAGTACTCAACTTGAGCAGAAATAAATATTAGAAGGAAGTGCAGATTTTTTAAGAGATCACAATTCAACCCCCTTCTTGTGATTGCAATATTTACTTCAGAAGAAGGATCAATCCAAACCCCAAGCTACTAGGGGTCTTCACCCTTAGCGGAGAAACGAAAGCTAAGGTCGATACCATGATGCAAGGTACATGTATTTTGAATGATATTCCTTTAATTGTACTGTATGATTCTAGGGTAACTCATTTTTTTGTTGCTTATGATTGTGTGGAAAAATTGACCTCGCATGTTACCCCTTTACCTTTCCATCTAATTGTTCTTACCCCGACCAAAGAGGCAATCCTCACCTCTCTTGTTTGTCTGAAATGTCCTATTGTGATATAAGGGAGAGCCTTTGAGATCAATCTCATTTGTTTACCATTGAGTGACATTGACGTCATTTTGGGCATGAACTGGTTGTCTCACAGTTAGATCATGGTTGATTGTTTTAACAAAGAAGTTATTTTCCCTACTCTTCCTCTTCCTTTGAGGGAGAGACCACCATGTTAGTTTTCTAGTTTTACTTAGATCTCCGAATGTCTGTCTGATGGGAGTCAATTTTTTATTTTACTATTTTCCTCAATTGTAGAGTCTAAGTCTGACTTGAGTAGTATAGCCACGGTTAGGGAGTTCCAGGATGTTTTCCCTAGTGAGGTAACCACCTTACCTCAGGACCGAGAGGTTTAGTTTTCAATAGACCTTGTGTCGGGCACAAGGCCTATTTCCAAAGCCCCCTATAGGATGTCACCCTTAGAAATAAGTGAACTTAAGAAACAATTAGAAGAATTAATAGAAAAGAAGTGCATTAGGCCTAGTATGTCACCTTGGGGAGCACAGGTGCTCTTTGTTAAGAAGAAAAATGGGAGGATGAGGTTGTATGTAGACTTTAGGCAGTTAAATAAAGTAACCATTAAGAACAAGTATCCTCTACCTAGGATAGATGATCTTTTAGACCAACTTAGGGGAGCGTCCATTTTCTCTAACATAGACTTAAGGTCAGGTTACCATCATATCAAAATAAAGAGTGAGGATATTCCCAAAACTGCCTTTAGGACTAGATACATGCATTATGAGTATTTGGTGATGCCTTTTGGCTCAACCAATGCTCCAATCGTGTTCATGGATTGCATGAACCGGATTTTTCGGCCCTACCTGGATAACTTTGTTGTCATATTCATCGATAACATCCTTCTATACTCCCAAACCTTAGCAGAGCATGAACATCATCTTAGGATTGTGTTAGGAGTGTTGAGGGATAAGAAACTTATTCCCAATCCTGAGAAGTGTGAGTTTTGGATAGATAGGGTTCACTTCCTAAGACATGTCATATCTAAGGAGGGAGTGTCAGTAAACCCCAGCAAGATAGAAGTTGAGATTGAGTGGGAGAGGCTCAAGTCAATCACCGAGGTTAGGAGTTTTCTGGGCCTAGCCGATTACTACCAAAGGTTCATTAAAGGATTCTCCCAGTTAGCCTTGCCCATCACTCGGCTGACCCGTAAGGGTCATGCTTTCGTGTGGGATGAGAAGTGTGAGAAGAGTTTCGTGGAACTCAAGGAGAGGTTGACCATCACCCAAGTTTTAGTGTTACCGGACTTGTCCAAACCCTTTTAGGTTTATGGTGATGCATTAGGTAAGGGCCTAGGATGTGTTTTGATGCAGGAGAGGAGAGCGGTGGCCTATGCCTCCAGGCATCTTAGGCCCCATGAGGAGAATTACCTTACCCATGACCTAGAATTAACATTTGTGGTATTTGCCTTCAAGATTTTGAGGCATTACTTCTATGAGGTGAGGTTTGAGGTCTTTAGTGATAACAATAGTCTCAAGTATCTCTTAAATCAAAAGAAACTCAACATGAGGCAGAGAAGGTGGATGGAATTTGTAACACCCTTCTACCCCAAACTCTTATACAATCAATAAATCAAAATATAGGAAAAGTAGTGTCCCACAACGGGTAAAAAGGTTCACATTTCTCATCGTATAAAACGTCATTTATTTCAAAGTCAACTTAATTGAAATAGAAAGAGAAGTCAACGGTTTTCAAAATACTTAAAGCAGCGGAATCTCAAGTATCAACATCAAAATATCCTACTGGTCATGTAAGGCACTTAAAACAGCTTACAAAATCTCTTCCTAAATAGAAACATAAAGTAAAACCCCAATAATATGCCCTGATGTCACACGTATCAAAGCGACACTCCCTTCAATCAATACTCGACACCAGTTGTGTCATCATCATCACCTGTAAAATTAACCACAGTGTAACGGTGAGGAAAAGAATACCAACTCATACATACACATAGGAGGCTACCCTATCCTCACCCACATATAATCATACTTATCATCAAGTAATCACATACTCATATCATCTTACATCCCTTTATCATCAAATAAATTACCTCATCACAGTTATATAAATCACATTATACCAATCATCAAAACACATTTTCTACACTCAGCACATACTATTCATACCATCAATAAAACTCATAACATGATAATATAATTCAACAACATCATTATATGCAATATATATTCATCCATCATCATGCACACCAAAACATCATCAATCTCATCCCAAGGATCATGACTTGGAACTCCGCACAATGGGCGCACCACAACAATCTCACTAGTTGTTGCCAATGATGGCCCTACCGTTAAACACCACACAGGCCGGTAAGTTGTACATCACCCCACTCTAGGCTTGTACAGAGACATCCGCCCCACGTTTTAAGCCTTACTGTTACGCCCCACTCTAGGCCGGTAAGTTGCACATCACCCCTCTCTAGGCTTATGCAAAATGTCTCCCACCATGGTCTTTACACCCCCCTCTAATGGGTCCGCGCAGTTCACCTCCCTGAGTTGCACTTCACCCCACTTTAGGCTTGTGCATCCCAAGTACCACATCTCTGCACCCTCCTTTAATGGGTCCGCGCAGTTCACCTCCCTGAGTTGCACTTCACCCCACTCTAGGCTCGTGCATCTCAGGTACCACAACTCACATGCTCAAGGCATAGTCAACATCATAAGGTTAAATACATAATCATCATCATCATCAAACATCGTCATTCATCATCATCATCGTAAAATCATCATCACACATCATCATCATGAATCATTATAAGTATCATCAACAATCATCATCATCATAATCACCATCATAATCATCATAAAGCATTATATGGCATCATCAATCATCATCATCATAATAAACATCTATTCATCAAGGACATAATCATATCATCATGATCACACCAAAATCAAAGTATAACAATCATCATCAAACACTGAGATCACCAAATCCACTCTGCACCTGTAATCGATTACCTGCAAGCAAGGCCTCTGGTAATCGATTACAAACCCTCTGTAATCGATTACCTGCAAGCACACACTCTGGTAATCGATTACAACATCTCTGTAATCGATTACCTGCAAGCAATCACCCTGGTAATCGATTACAACATCTATGTAATCGATTACCTGCAAGTAGACACACTGGTAATCGATTACAGCTTCTCTGTAATCGATTACCTGCAAGCAAACAACACTCCAGGCTGCCCAGAAAGCCCTGGTAATCGATTACAGACCTCTGTAATCGATTACCCGCGACGCAGATGACAGTTTTGCGCGACTTCTACCACTTCTAAACCTCTTTATTCAACCTTTAATCAATCTTCTTTGTTAAAACATCAATCATATACGTTTATATCAACTAAACTCAGTAAAAACACCAATCTTTACACAAATTATACAGTTATTCAATCAAAACCCCAAATCATTAAACCCTTATTTACCCCTTTCACTATTTTCCTATCCTCTTCAATCTCATTCAAGAATTCATCAAGATTCATAAAATCAGTCATCAATCAACAGTTTTCATCATACCAAACTCAACATATACATATATCAAATCGAATTTAAAGTCTTAGAGCTACCCAAGCACCCCCACATGCACATACAAGCAGCACCCTCTCCCCCACCGTACCTTAGAGTTGACGATTAGAAAACAACTAGTAGCACTCCACTCACTTGGTGATCTATTCTGCTACACATTCCCCTTGTGAAGTTGCTTCCCTCCTCCTAGGGTTTGGTTATCTGACGTTTTAAAGCTAACCGGGTGAAATAGATAACCCTTCCCCTATTTAAATATCTAACTGAGTTGGGCCTACTCCTACCCACCCATTAAATATTATCTTTTTCTTAAACATAATAATATAATGATATTATTATTATTTTCTTTATTTTATTTATTCATTAGTAATTATTAGGATATTATAGAGTCCTTATCCATCTACTTTTAAATTTAAATCCAAATCTTATAGTTAAATCTTATCCTAAATTTGTTGATTCTTATCTTTAATCCTTGTGATCTCATTATTCCTATTTTAAAATCTGATCTTAATTTAAAATACTAAATCATATCTCTCTCCTAAGATTTTCCTTATTAATCCTGATATTATTTTATTAATATAACAATTACTATATTTATAACAATTAATGTTAATTGCAATCTTATGATTTATCCCTTATTCAATATAAACATATTTGATTAACATCCTAATAATGTGATGTCTCTCCTAATATTTATAATATTATATTAATATTATCTCATAAATACAGTTATATTAATATTTACTATTATTATTATTATTATGTAACTTCTATTTTTACAGCTAACGTCATCGAAATATAATTATACATATTTAAATTATATTTTTAAATTTCTAAATTTTGGGATGTTACAGAATTCTTGAAGGATTATGATTTTGGGCTTAAGTATCACTCAATCAAGGCCAATGTAGTGGCTGATGCCTTGAGTAGGAAGTCCCTGCATGCATCATCCATGTTGGTGCATGAGATGGATTTTTTTGGAAGAGTTTAGGAACCTGAGGCTAGATATGAGTTTTGAGGGGAACAGTCTGAGACTCCTTAGGTTAGAGGTCACCAATGAGTTGAGAGTTCAGATTATGGAGGCTCAAGCATTAAACTTAGACCTCCAAGCCCGAAAGGGGCAGCCGGGTTTCTCCGAGTCGAAAGATGGGATGATTCTCTTCTAAGGGATAGTTTGCTTCCCTAAGGGTGGTAGTTTGAGGCAGGAGATTTTGGAGGAGGCTCTGATAAGTGAAAATTAGTTGATAAATTAGAGTACTTTTTAGTTCACTTATCAAGGATAAAATGGTAATTTTACCTCAGTTTAATCCTTTTTTATTAAATATTAGAGAAATTGTATTTATTAATCTGAGATTTGAATTTGATGCTATTTTGATAGAAATATTGCCGACTTTTGCAGAATATTGCAAAGATTTGATTTGGAAGAAAGATAACATTAAATGAGGGAGATATCTGCAAGATTTGAGATTGATTGAAGACATTTAATAAAGATTTGAAGAAGATTTAAGGCAATTAATGAGGAGATCACTGCCAATGAATCAAGGATTCTGCAGACAAGTTTCCCAAATAAATCAAAGATTGCTCAATAAATGCAAGGATTTTATCAAAAAAAGGGAAACAAGGAAAGACAAATCTGCCAAAACCAGTCTCGTGGAGAGATCAAGATTAAAAAGAGAAAGTTGGAGCTGCAGGACGCTACCTGCGCTTCACCTGCGCTATAGCGCAGGGTGAAGCGCAGACTCTCTGGAAGTTGCGCCCCATCCTGCGCTGTAGCGCATCCTGGAGCGCAGGTTACGCTGATTTACTCCATGTTGCCGTTTTTAGATAGATTTCTCCCCAAATTGCTTTGTCTTTCCTTAGTCTAAAAATAGGAACCTCTTGCACCAGATCCAGTGTGCACGATCATTGTAATCCAGTCTATATTTCAGTGATAATGTACCAGAGCTAAGTTTAGAGTAGGAGAGGAGGAGCGCTTCACAAGGATCGAAGATGGTGACAACATCTTCAGTGGTTTGTATGGCTACCTTGTGTAGTTAACTCTCCATTAGGATTGGATGTAATTGATTCTATCCCCAAGTGTATGTAAACTCTATATTATTATTTATGTGCTCTCTGTCTATAATATTGGTAATCTTATTCTGTACTTAATTCCTAATTGCCGCGCTTGGCCTGGTGTTATAGGCTAGTCTTAACTAAGTTAGTTTTGATTAGGACTGAGAGTGGGGGAACGGATTCTGAAGAAACTCATTCTCTGATTGAATAAGAATACTCGGTTAACCATTGATTGAACAGGGGTGTTTACTAATGATTGATGGGTAGTGTGAGTACCATAATGAAGGGCATCCGACCATTAAGCTTGGTATTGATAAACCGATAGCAAAGAGTTAGTTGATTGTGAATCCAGGACCGAACATAGGCGTGTCCTGATGAGTGATGGTAGTGACAGTACTAGAGCGAAGGTGCGTCTACAACATTAGGCCTCGTTTATCAACTAGTTCTTTTACAAACTGACTAAAAAAGAGCAAAATAAGCTGAGGGTAAGTCTATCGCCTGGGAGAGCCCGCATGGATTATCTTTGAGTGTGTGAGGCCGCTGGTAACTCGGGGTCTTAGCAATAAAGTTTGTCTAGGATATTATAGAGTAAACCTAAAATAATAGATAGTTTTTACATGCACAAAGGGTGTGATGATATGAAGTCCAATCCTAATCCAAGTAAAGTGTACCTAACTCTTCCTTTCTAATTCCATTAATATTTTATCTGTTATTTACAATTCCGCAACAATATCTCTAAACCATTGTTTTCCCTTGATAATTAGATCACAGTCTACGTAAATTGACCGTTCCCTGTGGATACGATAACTCTTCTTACTATTATACTACTGGATTTTTGGTTCACTTGCCAGAAACCCATCAAGTATTTTTGGCGCCGTTGCCGGGGAACGGTTTCCAATTCGTGTAGAACTTGGAGGTCTAATTATCAAGAATATCTATCTTAGGTTTTCTTTTATTTATTCTTCTTATTATTTTAGGAAATTCTTATTATTTTTAGGAAATTTATAATCTTTCTTCCACACTTACCTTTTTTTTAGTTTCTTGTTTATGTTTTTAAAAGGCCAAGTGTCCCCCAATCAATTACCACTTGAAGCAGAAATAGGAAGGACATCAAGGAAGAACAAAAGTAGAAACAAGGAAAGGAGACATGAGAGAAGTCGAGAAGAAAACAAAAATATTTTATTATTTTATTTTAATTATTTTCTTTAAAAAAAATATTATCATTTATTATTATTTTAAAAAATATTTATTATTATTATTATTATTATTTTTAAATAAAAAAATTATTATAAATTATTTTTGTTATTTTGTTTTTCTCTTTGTTTGAGCATCTTGATTATTTCTCTTGAGAAAACAGGTAACAGAAAAAGGGGCAGAGCTCAAGGAGACAATTTCAACACTCTCTGATCACCCAAGAAGAAGAAGGGACAAGCTCAAGGAGACAATCTCAACACTCTCTGTTCTACCACCCCAAGTGAAGTAAATGCTAAATGGATTATGAATGGGAAAATCAACCAAGGAGAACCCTTGGAGATTATGTTAGGTGGCAAGAACCAAGTTACTCCTCTCATGCACCGATTCAAGGTAACTTCTCTAATTACAACAATTATTCTAACAATTTTTCACAGGATTGGGGAAGTTACCAGAATCAGAATTTTGGATGGCACCAAGATGATGTTTCACTCCGTATGCAACCTTCTTTTCAACAGCAGTAAAGTTACTCTTCACACCAACAAAGATACTCAAAATATGATAAGTTTTTGGAAGAACTCAATCAAGACAATATACGATTTCAGAAGGAGAGAGAAGCAAGAAGAAAAAATGATGCTTTGATAGCACAACTAGCAGAACAAAGGGAGTTAAGACTTCAGAAGGAAAGAGAAGAAGCAAGAAGAAACACTGACACCTTGTTGGAGCAATTAACAGAAATAGGAGCCAACCAACAGTCAGAACAAATCTCAGCAAGGCATTCAGATAGTGACGTTGATATTGAAGACAAGTGGGATGAATATATACAATTTCAGCAGTATTGTGAAAGAGAAGGACTAACCGTTGGCCTCGTACTAGAGGAGATACACAATATGATCAACTGTTGGAACAAGCAATCTTCAGCAAATGCAGTACCCAACCCCGAAGAGCAGTGCGATGACATTGTTCAGCTGATAGGGGAGGAAATCAATGTCAATCTGGCTGATGAAGAAGAAAAAGAAAAAGAAGAAGAGGAAACTGAAGGAATTCAAGAAGGAAAAGCTGAAGACAGGGAATCAGAAGAAGCTGGTGAAGAAACAGAAGAAGAAGGTGCAGCAAAATTAGAAGAAGAAGATGGAGAGGATGAAACAAAAAAGATGGTGCTTGAAGAAGAGGTTGACTGTGAAAGGGAGAAAGAGAACAACACATATGATGGTGTACATGATCAAGAAAAGGAGAAAAAGAATGAACAGAGAGACGGTGAATCAAAGCCCGAGGAAGGAAGGGAAATGATTTCACGAACAAAGACCTTGCCGTATCCAACCAGTCCTCTAAAGGAAGATCAAGAAAGGCATGGTGCAAGTGATGAACCTTCCAGATCTCACAAAAGAAAGGCCTGCAATCACACTGACCAGGACAATGCAAAGAGAAGAAAAGTCAAGCTAGAATCAAATTCAGAGCCTAGAGCGAGATTGAAGATCAAGTGGTCAGGTGTGTTTCATATCAAAGAACCCCCCGAAGCAAAGAAATTGAGAGAAATTATTTGTGAATCATTCAAGCTTCAGGTAAAGAAGACTCATGCATATGAGAGCAAGAAAATAAAGAAAAGAACAGATTGCTCCAAGCTAAGATTATGGGGAGGTTTACAGGCCAGAAAAAGGAAGGGTACAACTCACAGGCTCATCAGAATATTTCAGTTTCAGACACCTTGAGGGAACATGCGTCGAGCTATCAGACGTTAAACAAGCGCGTTCTGGGAGGCAACCCAGAGATTTTTAAAGTTTTTAATTAATTTTGTTTTGTTTTATTTTCTTGCTGTTAATTAGGATTTTTCATTTTTTAGGATTTAGGAAATTTTCAAAATTGATTGGAATAAGTTTGTGGAAAATAAATTTTTTTAAAAAAAGTAGGAAGTAGCAGAAAACGTGACTGAAAATTGCAAAATTGCATTCTGTTTTCTGCGCTTCAACCTGCGCTGTAGCGCAGGTAAAGCGCAGATATGCAATTTTAGTCTCTCTATTCTGCGCTTCGCTTGCACTGTAGCACAGGGTGAAGCGCAGGATACGAATTTTTTTAAAAAAATCTTCTATTTCTCATGTGCTGTTTCTCTACTTCCTAAGCTCTTCTTTTCAATCTTTCCACTCACAAACCTCCATCAATTTTGAAACTTTTAGTTATGTTTTCTTTAATCGTTACCAATTGAAATCTTCATTTACTCTATTTGCATATTAGGGTAGCAACCTTAGTATTGTGAATATTATTGACTATTGCTATCTTGAATGTGATTTTGGTTGTGTGGAACATGAAGAACAATTTGCTTGAATTGAAATGCTCTTTGTTTTGTGTGTTATTAAAGTTGAAAGTGTTATGTTCTGTTTCTTTCAAAAATCTTGAACTTTCACTTTCCATGGATTGATTGAATACTTGCAAAACAAATGAGTATGATTGTTTTTAGGAAATCATTACCAAGTGCACTGAACTTTTGTTGTGAAAATATTAATTCTTTGAATTATACATGTAAATTGGTTAATGATGGCTTCCATGTTCTTCATGAATTGCACAGACTGCTGCAAAGTATAAAGACCAGTTGCCCTCAAACCAATCAGGAGTACTAGACCCATACCCGAGCATGCTGCTTGAAGAGTTCCAGATATTCTTGCAGTGGCCTGGGGACAGGCCTATTTTCCCAGGGGGGGAATGGAAGCAGCAGTAGGACAAGAACTCACAGGATACAGAGGATGAAGATTGATATTGGTGTTTTCTTTCTTTTAGTTTTTCTTTTATTTTCTAATAATTTTTCTATTAATTAGGATTTTTTGTTTTGTATTTCATATTTTTTAAAATTTTTAGAATTTTTAAAATTTTTAGGACCTTAGGAAATTAGGAATCAAGGTAACTTTTTCAAATTCTCTGTAAATAAGTAGTTTAACTAACCATTCTAGGAAAGATGATAGGGTCTTGTGATTTAATTCCATAATCAGTAAGGATTAGGGTACTTTTCAAGAGAACCTATCGGGATAGTTAATTAAAACCATTAAGTGCTTTATCAAGGAAATTTTAGCCAATAACCGGTGAGATGAGAGCCCAAACACTGAAATTGAGAGCCTTTCACCGCTGCTTGTCATTGCTTGAGTTTTTAAA
The DNA here is from genome assembly GCA_026901365.1 of Sesbania bispinosa. Taxonomy (NCBI): domain Eukaryota; kingdom Viridiplantae; phylum Streptophyta; class Magnoliopsida; order Fabales; family Fabaceae; genus Sesbania; species Sesbania bispinosa. The sequence goes on from QLOH01000818.1 coordinate 252,277, forward strand.
TTTTTGCTCGCTTGAAGAAGATATGGAAGTGATAAAGGCATATTTTGTGATTATAATATTTTGCTCAGTGCCAAATAGCCAACCCTGATTAAATGTTTCCATTTTTTGACTGCCCATTTGAGCTTAAATATTTCTTTGATGCACCCTAGCCATATTCAATGATTATGTCTTGTCCCTTAACACTTGGGATAGAGAGCAAGGTGCACCACAACAAGATGGGACAAGAGGTTGGTAAATTGAAAGGTCAAAGAGATTCAAAGAGCAGGCACAAGGAATCGAAGAGAAGAGTATTCCTCCATAAATTAGTTCTCTATGTTATTGTTTATTATATATCAAAAAAAAAGAAAAAAAATAGTTCTGCACAAAAGTGTGGAAATTGAATAAGTTGGGGGGAGTACTTCTTTAAACAAAGAGGCCAAGCTGAAAAAGGGTGACCATTCAAGAATGACCAGGTGAATTGAGAGAAGTCTCAAGCACAATCACAAGATGCTCTCTATTCAAAGTGTTCCTTGAATATCCAGAAAACCATGATTTCTTGATAGCCCAGCTTCATTACAACCTAAGAAAGACCTTTTGATCCATATTAACTGCTTTCAGGTTCAGATCTTGGAAACGACTATCAATTCTAGTTGTTCAACAGTGGTGAAAAAGATTGAGGGAAACACTTACCCGTGAGAATGAGAGATTTCCTTGGTTTATCACTTACTGCTTTAATTGCTATTATTGAGAAAGTTTGATCGATGTTTGTAATTTTATTCTGATTGATGATTGGTAACATCCCTTGATCCTGAGTTTTTCTTATGTTTGGAAAGTGACTGCTACTTAGAAAGGAGTTGGGAAATAGTTCCTTGAATTTGTTTTAATTGTTTGAAATACACTGGGAATAAAATTGATTTTTAATTGCAAAGAGGTCTCTTGCTTGAGGACAACCACAAAGTTAAGTTGGGGGGATTTTGATAAGTGAAAATTAGTTGATAAATTAGAGTACTTTTTAGTTCACTTATCAAGGATAAAATGGTAATTTTGCCCCAGTTTAATCCCTTTTTATTAAATATTAGAGAAATTGTATTTATTAATCTGAGATTTGAATTTGATGCTGTTTTGATAGAAATATTGCTGATTTTTGCAGGATATTGCAAAGATTTGATTTGGAAGAAAGATAACATTAAATGAGGGAGATATCTGCAAGATTTGAGATTGATTGAAGACATTTAATAAATATTTGAAGAAGATTTAAGGCAATTAATGAGGAGATCACTGTCAATCAATCAAGGATTCTGCAGACAAGGTTCCCAAATAAAACAAAGATTGCTCAATAAATGCAAGGATTTTATCAAGAAAAGGGAAACAAGGAAAGACAAATCTGCCAAAACCAGTCTCGTGGAGAGATCAAGATTTAAAAGAGAAAGTTAGAGCTGCAGGACGCTACCTGCGCTATAGCGCAGGGTGAAGCGCAGACTCTCTGGAAGTTGAGCCCCATCTTGCGCTGTAGCGCAGGTTACGCTGATTTACTCCATGTTGCCGTTTTTAGATAGATTTCTCCCCAAGTTGCTTTGTCTTTCCTTAGTCTATAAATAGGAACCTCTTGCACCAGATCCAGTGTGCACGATCATTGTAATCCAGTCTATATTTCAGTGATAATGTACCAAGCTAAGTTTAGAGTAGGAGAGGAGGAGCGCTTTACAAGGATTGAAGATGGTGACATCATCTTCAGTGGTTTGTATGGCTACCTTGTGTAGTTAACTGTCCATTAGGATTGAATGTAATTGATTCTATCCCCAAGTGTATGTAAACTCTATATTATTATTTATGTGCTCTCTGTCTATAATATTGGTAATATTATTTTGTACTTAATTCCTAATTCCCGCGCTTGCGCCTGGAGTTATAGGCTAGTCTTAACTAAGTTAGTTTTGATTAGGACTGAGAGTGGGGGAGCAGATTCTGAAGAAACTCATTCTCTGATTGAATAAGAATAGTCGGTTAATCATTGACTGAACAGGGGTGTTTACTAATGATTGATGGGTATTGTGAGTACCATAATGAAGGGCATCCGACCATTAAGCTTGGTATTGATAAACCAATAGCAAAGAGTTAGTTGATTGTGAATCCAGGACCGAACATAGGCGTGTCTTGATGAGTGATGGTAGTGACAGTACTGGAGCGAAGGTGCGTCTACAGCATTAGGCCTCGTTTATCAACTAGTTCTTTTACAAACTGACTAAAAAAGAGCAAAATAAGCCGAGGGTAAGTCTGTCGCCTGGGAGAGCCCGCATGGATTATCTTTGAGTGTGTAAGGCCACTGGTAACTCGGGGTCTTAGCAATAAAGTTTGTCTAGTATATTATAGAGTAAACCTAAAATAATAGATAGTTTTTACATGCACAAAGGGTGTGATGATATGAAGTCCAATCCTAATCCAAGTAAAGTGTCTCTAACTCTTCCTTTCTAATTCCATTAATATTTTATCTGTTATTTACAATTCCGCAACAATATCTCTAAATCGTTGTTTTCCCCTGATAATTAGATCACAGTCTACGTAAATTGACCGTTCCCTGTGGATACGATAACTCTTCTTACTATTATATAGTACTGGATTTTTGGTTCGCTTGCCAGAAACCCATCAGGCTCATAGGCGCAAGTTAATGGTGCAACCTAGGATCACCAAGATGTACCAAGACTTGAAGAGTATGTTCTGGTGAAATGGTTTGAAGAAGGAAGTAACAGACTTTGTCTCTAGGTGTATTGTATGCCAACATGTTAAGATAGAACATTAGAAAACCCTCAGGGACACTTCAACCCTTAGAGATCCCAGAGTGGACGTGGGAGGCCATAACTATGAACTTTGTTATGGGGCTGCCTAGAGTCCTAGCAGGTTTTTTATGTCATTTGGGTCATAGTGGACCACCTGACTAAGTCAGCTCATTTCCTACCTTTCAGGGCTACCTACCGTCTTAGCAAATTAGTAGACCTGTATATCAAGGAGATTGTGAAGCTCCATGGCGTACCCTCTAACATTGTGCCCGACAGAGACCCTAGGTTCACCTATAGGTTTTGGAATGCGTTACATCAAGCTTTTGGTACTAAAGTGAGGTTTAGTACTGCGTACCATCCTCAAACTAACGGTCAGTCTGAGAGAACCATCCAGATTCTAGAGGACATGCTTAGGACTTGTGTGTTAGAGGAGAAGGGTAATTGAGATAGGTACCTACCACTCATATAGTTTGCCTATAACAATAGTTTTCATAGTAGTATAGGTACAACACCCTATGAGGCTTTGTATGGTAGGAAGTGTAGGTCCCCATTTTGTTGGTGTGAAGTGGGGGAGAGGAATTTTTTGGGTCCGGAGTTTGTTCAAAAAACCACTAAAAAGATCAGGAGGATTTGGGAGAAATTGGTGACTGCCCAAAACCAACAGAAAAGTAATGTTGATAGGGGAGGAGAGACATAGAGTTTAAGAAGGTGAGCATGTATTCTTTAAAGTTACTCCTGTCACAGGCATAGGAAGAGCCAATAAAGCCAAAAAGTTAAATCTTCGACTCATTGGTCCTTTTTAGATCCTGCAGAGGATTATTCCTCTTGCATAGCCCTTCCATCCATTTGTCCAATGTCCATGATGTTTTTCATGTGTCTCAATGCAGAAATTACGTCCACGATCCTTCCCACATCATAAGTTTAGAATCAGTACAATTAAGGGAAGATCTGACAGTTTGCACAAGACCTGCATAGATTATTGACCGAAGTGTCAAAACCCTAAGGAGCAAGACAATCCTATTAGTGAAGGTGATTTGGGTAAGTCAGTCGCCTGAGAAGGCCACATGGAAGAAGGAGGATGAGGTTCGTGTTCAGTATCCAGAGTTATTCGATTGAGGTAAACCTATAACACTTTAATTAATCATTTTTTAGGACAAAATTAATTTAAGGGGGGTAGAGTTGTAACATCCCAAATTGTATAAATCAATTTCATAAATTAAATAGGACTAGAAAGGTGTTTTTATAAAAGGAACTAGGAAAATAGGGTAATAATTGGTGAAGAAGGATTGGGATGTAAATTTGGAATTTCCATTTTGATGCAGATTCGCTTATGCGAGAGTTGTCTCACTTAAGCGATAAGGTGCTCGCTCAGGCGAGAATGCCCTCGCCTGAGCGGATATATCAATAAAAATAAGGGAACTGGTTTCTGGTTATTTCACCCAAGCAAGGAGGCACTCACTTGAGCTCAATTTCCACTCAATTCAAAGGTTGCTCTCTGACTTGCTCTCGCTCAAGCGAGCAAATTCTCACTTGAGCGAGAACGCAAATTTGCAGAATTTCCTTTTTGCTCGCTCAGGCGAGCAAGTCCTCGCTTGAGCGAGAATGTGCAAAACAACTTTTAATGTTGTTTATGTTTAGGGCTTTGATAAGTGTTAAATTTACATAAAATTTGTATATAATTACAACACTTATTGAGGGCAAAATGCTGAATTTATAACCTAATTTACCCCTTTTTGGCTTAAAATGCAATTCTTGTAATTATTTAAGTCAAATTTGAATTTGGTGCTATTTTGATAGAAAATCTGCTGATTTTTGCAGGTAAAAAGCAAAGTTACAAATAAAGCATCAAGAGAGCAACAAACAAGGACAGGAACAACATGAAACAAGCTTCAAAAGAGGACAATTCAGGAAAAACAAATGTTGTTTCCTGCGCTGAGCGCATGTAGAGTGCAGAAAAGACTGTTAGTCACTATTTCCCGCGCTTCACTTGCGTTGAGCGCAAGAAACGTAACCTAATTTTTAATGGGCTGCAATCAGAGTCTCAAAAGCCCATCAGAACAGTTTATAAAGGCACTTTTAGGGATTGAGACGACAGACAAAGACGTATGGAGCCGTTGAGCAGATCTAGAGCTAGAGAAAAGTGTGACAGTCTCTCTAGTTGGTTTGTAATGGCTACTATGAGTAGCTAAACTCTCCTTTAGGATTGAATGTAGTTGGTTCAATTCCCTATAGTATTTTGGATCTACTCTGTTATTTAGGAATCTCTGTTATTATAATATTGATGTTTTTATTCTATTCTTAATGCTTAACTTCCGTCTTTGTACCAGAGTTATGATGCGATTTCTTAAACGCGTTGAGAAACGGTTTTCTAAATCTGATTGGTGAAAACACTCAATTTGTGACTGTGGAGACCAACATGAATTGATAGCTTTAACAACTGATCTTCAAACCGGGGCAATTTGTGATTGTGGAGACCAGCATAAATTGTTTCTGAGTATTTCATAGTTATGGAGACCTTTATGAAATAATATTTATTTGTGATTCAATATTATAATTATAATTTCCTAAATATCATTGGGTTCCAAATTCAAGAGGGGTTCGATAGACGAAGTTCAATCCTAGTTTCCTTAATTTGCTCAGTCTTATACATATTCTCTCTCTCTCTCTTATCTTTTATTTTTTTTACTATTGCAATCTTCACAAAGAAACTTTCAAAATTCTTCTGCTTGATAAGTGTGAACACTAAGAATTTATTTTGTACCGTTCCTTGTGGATACGACAACCATTTTCTCTTACTATTATACTGCTGTGATATTAGTACGCTTGCCAAGATCTCAAAAAGTATTTTTTTGTTTATTATCTCAAAAAGTATTTTTGGCGCCATTGCCAGGGAACAATGTTACAATTTAAATTCTTAGGAGGTCTATCTTATCAAGTTGTAAATATTTTTATTTTTCTTTTAGGAATTTAATTTTCATTTGTTTTATTTTAATTCTTTTATTTATATTTTTAGGATTTTTAATTTTTAGGAAAATTTATTTTATTATTTTGTTCTTCTCTTCCAAGCTAATCTTTGTTGATTTATGCTCTTGCGAGGACATGTGTCTTAAAATCAATTGATATTTGATCCTGAGATAGAAAAGACATCTAGAAGGAACATGAGTAGAAACAGGAGGAGAAGACAAAGAAGAAATCAAGGAGACAATTTGAACAATCTCTCTAGTGAAGTAAAGAATGAAGAGATGGCTGAAGAAAGACCACCAACCCCCACCAAGAAGAGTGTTAGGAGACTATGTTATGCAACAAGGGCCTCGCTATTTTTCAAGTATAGTCGTACCTACTACTGCAAAATCATTGGAGATGAAGCCAGCATTCCTGAGTCTCATTAGCGCCCATCAATTCACAGGATTAGATCATGAGGATCCACATACTCATCTCTCTACTTTTTATGAATTGATTGGCACCATGGGTTTTGAGGAAGGTGAACTTGAATCTGTTTACTTACGATTATTCCCTTTCTCTCTAATATGTAAAGCTAAGGAATGGCTGAAGTCATATCCCAATCAGAGTCTGACTAGTTGGAGTAATATGGAGGAAAAGTTCTTGAAAAAATTCTTCCCACCATCTCGCTATATCAAGGCCAAGTCACATATCTCCACATTTAGGCAGGGAGCAGATGAACCATTATGTGAAGCCTGAGAGAGATTCAAATCTTTGTTAAGAAAATGTCCCAACCACGGTCTGGAGGATATTGGCACAACTGAACATCTTCTGCAATGGACTCAGACCTGACACTAAGATGATCATAGATGCTGCGGCAAGAGGCACAATTATGTCAATGGATGCAGAGCATGCTACCAGAATTATTGACAATTTTGCACTAAATGATCAGCAAGCTCAACATGGAAGGCAGCCAGTTCAGAAGAAGGGGGTGTTAGAGCTAAACACTACTGATGCACTTTTAGCTCAAAATAAGCTCATTTCTCAACAGCTAGAAGCAGTTACTAAACAGATGGCTAAGCTTCCTCAGCAGTTGCAAGCAGTACAGTCTCATCCTAGCCAGTCCCCACAATTGACTTGTGATTTTTGTGGAGGTGACCATCCTAACGGTCATTGCTCTTATCAAGACATTCAGGAAGAGCAAGTTCATTATATGGGCAACCAAGGGAGACCAGATAATTTCTCCAACAACAACCAATATTCAAACAATTATTCACAAGGTTGGAGAAATAATCAGAACAACAATTCTGGGTGGAGACAAGATGCAGGTGAAAGGAATCAAGCATGTGGTCAGGGTGTAGCGGAAAAAATGGATTCCCCTTTTGTTATGATTGTTAATGCGAAAAACACGAATTAAGGCATAAAAGGCATGAAAGATAATGACATACCTCTTACGGATTGCGAACGAGGCAATAGCAGCCACGTCTCTAGAGGTGTCCCACGCCAACAACCGAACTAGGAAACACTTCTCAACTCTGCTAGTAGCGTTTAGAGAGTAAGAGTGACTGCTCATATGTATAGGGCAATGCATCTTATGTAGTATTTATAGAGTGGTGGCTAGGGTTTTACCGTCACTCAATTAACCCTAACACATATGGGCATGGCCCATTATGTTATAATTCTAATCAGATTAGATTTATTTATTTTCCTAGTGGTTTGTTGTATGCGTGTGACCCAATAGGCTCTTTTAATATCTGGTTATGATATTTAAAATAAAACCCTTTTATTTTTAATATCATAAATAGTGAGTGGTAACTAGCAATACATCACTACTACCCAGATATTGAGATTGTCAACAATTTTGATGAATCTTATTTCATGATAATAATTCATATGATATGTCCCTTTGTCCAAATATCTAATTGAACACAAGGGCATAGAATGTGTCATCCTTGTATAGTTCAATTTATGTTTTCCTTGATGCCCAAATAGACTATACAAAAAATAAACATCTCATGAGGCCTAACTTTATCAAGAGGCCTACAAATATAACTCTTGTTACATAGGAGGGACAAATCTCATCTAGGTCACTCACATTCCACCATATAATTTATTATATGTCCAAAAATCAACTTTATGATCACCTTGTTATAGGCAACGTTTGATGATATTTAAAACATATAATTCCTTATGTAGGAATCGTAGTGATTTCAGGTCAAAAGACTTCATATAATATTTATCATTTAAGAAACGTTCATGACACTTATGTAACAATCCATGCAACGTTCTTAAGGTGGGTCAGTCCAACACACCATTACTCTTAGGGCCCGTTTGGTGCACATGATATGATATGATAGGATAGTATAAGAGAGTTGGATAGTGACATGATAGGATAAGAGCAGGATAAGCTCTTATCTTATCCTATGTTTGATGTACACCAGGATAAGAAGACAAATATGATTATTTTATCCTATCCTACGTTTGACATGGACAAATTATGGTAGGATAGGATATAAAAATATTAAAATGACAAAATTACCTTTATTACAAATTTAAATTATTTTTTTCTTGTCAGCAAGCACACATAAATAAAAAAAATTATTAAAAAATATTTAATTTATTTTATAAAAATAAAATTGTTAAAATATTAAAATTAATATCAAAATTACCACAAAAATCGTTATTATAGGGAGAGCGGAGGAGAGAAAGGAGAGAGAGAGGGAAAGAGAGAGAGGCGAGAGAGACGAGAGAGAGGAGAGAAGAGGGGAGAGAAGAGGGAGAGATGAGAGAAAGAGGGAGAGAGGAAAGAGAGGAGACATATGGGAGACAAGAGAGAGGGGGAGAGAGAGAAAGAGGGGGGATAGAGGAAAGAGAGGAGAGAGAGGGGAGAGAAAGAGGAAAGAGAGAGAGGGGAGAGTAGAGAGAAAGGAGAGAGAAGGATGAGAGAGGGAAAAGATATGAGAGAGGGGAGGAGAGATGAGAGAGGGGAGAGATAGGAGAGAGAAAGAGGGGGGAGAGAGAGAGAGAGGAGAGAGAGGAGATAGAGGGAGGAGAGAGAAAGAAAAGAGAGAGGAAAGAGATAAGAGAGAGAAAGAGGGGGAGAGTGGAGAGAGAAAGAGAGATAAATGAGGAAGAAATTTTTTTATCCTTATCTTATCCTATCCCGTCACTCCCTAACCAGCTCCCCCCTCAGGATAAGAATTACACTAGAAGGAAATGATAGGATAAGCAACAGGATAAAGTTATCATATGATATTGGTACAACAAACACATGATAAGTGACAGGACAAGATAAAGTTATCATATCCTGTCTCTTATCCTGTGCACCAAACGGACCCTTAATATGTACTTATGTGAGCACCTTATATCTCATATCCATGATCCATGAGATGTGGTCATCAATGAACTCACATACTAGTCTAAATGCATCTTTTGTCCTAAGAAGATGCTTGACCAAGGACTATTTTTAAGAATAGTTCTTCATAAGATCTCACGATCAAGTCATCTACTTGATTTCTTATGAAGTTTAAGCCTACTATTCCAAGGACATTAATTATATTCTAAAAGAATTAATAAAATGAATTTCCTTTATAAAATAATATGATACAAGTGATGAATGTCCAAAGTAAAATATATAAGTCTCTAGTGCATAAACTAACAGTAGGGACTTCCAATAGGCAAACTCCCTATCAGCAGCAACAACAACAAAGCTATACTCTAGTTCATGACAGGTTGTCAAAACTGGATGAGAAAATCGATGCACTTGTATAGTCTTTTGAAGCCCATAAGAAGAATACAAATGCAACCCTCAGAAATGTAGAAACACAAGTTGGCCAATTAGCAAAGAACATAGCAAAACATAATAAGGGACAATTTACTGCTAACACCCAAACAAATCCCAAGGAGCAATGCAATGCAGTTACTACAAACAGTAACACATTAGAGGGAAGTGATTTGGAGGACGACTTGACATCTGAAGAGGAGCTGCTAGAAGATGATGTTGTGGAAAAATGTGTCCAATCAAGTAATGATCAAGTGGAAGTTGAGCTGAAGGTAGAAAAGTCAGAAGGGGTTTACAAACCAGAAAAGTCATTAGACCCAGGCAGATTCACTGTACCAGTCACTGTTGGTACTTTACCAGTCACAAAGGCATTGCTAGACCTTGGAGCTAGCATCAATCTGATGCCCTTATCATTGTTCAAAAGATTGGGTAATTTAAAATTCAAACCTGCAAATGTAGCCTTACTACTTGCAAACAAGTCCACAACATATCCTTATGGAATAATTGAAGATTTGCTTTCAAAAGTGTACAAGTTTAAGTTTCTAGTAGATTTTGTGGTGATTGATATGGAGGAGGATACTGATGTCCCCTTAATTCTAGGAAGACCTTCTATGAAAGCTACTGAGATGATTATTGATATTGATAAAGGAAGGTTCAAACTTAGCTCTCAAGATAAGAGGATTGTCTTCCATCTGGACAAAGGAATTTCCCAACAATCTGAACCACCAGATAGACTGGAATTAGATCCTACTGATGGGATCTGTCGCACTCATACCGAACCAAAACTGCAAAGAGTAAAAAGAAAAGGAATTGACTGCCACAATGTTCCTAAAATTCCAGAGAAGATAGTCCTAAAAAATCTTCAGAGGAAGCCTACAAGAAGGAAGAAGTAGCTGCAAGAATCCATGGTGGAATTCCGTTTCAAGAAAAAAAAGTTCAACATCATCTGATGATGAAGAGAGTGAAGAAGCTGATGACAAAACAAAAGGGTGGTATGGAGGATGGATATAAGCCAGTGGAACATCAAAATCCACCATCACCTTCTAGATGAAACCTCCTTGATTAAAACAGGTGTCACGTAAAACGAGCGCTTTCTGGGAGGCAACCCAGTGTTTTAACTTTTTTTAAATTTGAATTGTTTTCATTTTTGCATATTTTTTGTTTGTTAGTTAGGATTTTAAATTTAATTAGGATTTTGGAAATTTCAAGAATTGTTGGAATAAGTTTGTGGAAAAACAAAATAAAATTTTTAATCAGTAGGAAATAGCATAAAACTTGACTGAAAATTGCAAAAATTTCACTTTGTTTTCTGCGCTTCACCTGCACTGAGCGCAGACTACAGGGAACGCCTTCCTTGGGCATAACATCACCAATTACCTGGGGGCCAAAACCCGTGTTTTAACTGGGGACCGAAGTCCAATCTTGATTATTTAAGATGAACTGGGGTCGGAGCCAAAACTAGGGCGAAAGCCATATTTACTGGGGCCAAAGCCAAATTCATTTTCTCATTATTAACTGGGGCCAAAGGCCATAAATGCAATGCTCGACCACAACTCATTCCAAGAATCACACAATAAATGTCAAACATATATGAACACATGGAAACCCTAACTTGGGGAAAAACCCCTATTCATGATCCTAATTCCATACCTCAACCCAATGTTCCAATACAAAGGGAACCCACCATACAACAATCATTCACAAGATTAAAAGAAGAGGAAAGGGAGAATAGGGAACATGGAAGAATAATCACACCAAATGAGTGGTGGACTGTGTGAGTTATACTCACCTCAAGAACTCAAATGAAAGAGGGAAAAAGTTGAGGAAGGTTGGAGGGTGAGGTCATTGGCTTTGATTTCCTTCTTCAAGCTCCAATGAAGTTTCTCTCTCTAGAAACTTCTCTCTTTCTCTAAAATGGTGGGTGAGACATAATAAACGAGGGCCAAGCCCTAAATCTGAGTTTTAAAAAAGTAGATACGCGAATGCTCGCTCAAACGAGGCCTTCTCGCTTGAGCGAGGAAAGAAAGAAATCCTGGATAAAACGCGTCCTCGCTTTTCGCTTGAGCGAGAACATTCCAGAGAGCAACTCTTGGAATTGCGCTCAAGCGAGAGAATTGCGCTTGAGCGAGGGGATTCCAGAGAGCAACCCTGGAATTTCCCAAGAATTGAGCTCAAGCGAGTTATCCTCGCTTGAGCGACCAAACCAGAAAAATGTTTCCCCAACTTTTACTGATATGCTCGCTCAAGCGAGCCCCTCTCGATTGAGCAAGAATATCAACAACTAAAATTCTCCCCTTTTCTGATATACTCGCTCAAGCGAGACTTTCTCGCTTGAGCGAGGATACCGAAATCTTATTTTCCCACTTTTGATTCTTAGTTCCTTTTTCCCCTAATTCCTTTTATAAAATCTCTTCCCTTATTAGTTTTATTTACAAAAAGAGCTATAATTCGGGATGTTACAAAAACATAATCAGAGAGGAATTTGATGAAGTGCGATGTTGTGGTGAAGAATTGCACGATGAAGCTATGTGGCATGGATGAGAAGAAGTATAAGAGAATCCAAATTTGTATTTTTCACACATTTTGATACAGTAGCACTGCTCTATTTATAGAGAGTGTTGGGTAACTGAACACTGGTTCAGTTATAACAAACGAAATACAGGAAGGATTTTGTACAACAATGAGCACACATTTTCTAACATTCCCATTTACAATTGAAACTCTCTAATACTTCTCATTACATAAGAACAAAAACAAACATACTATATCTAACAAACATCACTCCAAGATTCTTTGATAGTTGAGGTGCTGCTGTGCTTAATGGGCTGATATGTGCATAAGGCAATAAGCTCGTGTTGTGTCTGTTTTCTCCATTGCCCACTATTCTTTCTTGCCCATACCGATTTTAAAATCATACAAAGTTTATTGGTTCTGTAGCATAAAAGGTTCATATTTGATTATGAACATATTGATATATCTCATCATATTAATCAAATCAATAAACCATGTGTGTGTTTGGTTTACCTCAGTGTGTGTTTGGTTTGGCGTTGAGATAGACCAATCTCAAGTTTGAATTTCCCAACGCAACTATTTCTGGCGTTGGAAATGTAATTTTACCACATTTCAACGCTAAACTAAACATGCTCTCAAAACCACGTTCGAAACGTGGATCCGAGCAAACGATACTAAGAGTAGCGTTGACCATGATCCACGTTTCAAATGTGGTTTCAGGGTAAACCAAACACACTATAAATGAAACTGCATAAAATTAAACAATATCTAATTGGAATCATTACTTAATTATTAAGAAAAATTGGGTTAGCCCAGATACCCGATTTTTTTTTGAACTTGACAAATAAGGATGACAATCGAGCCCAAATTTGATGGGTACTCATAAAACATACCTGTAATGGGCGTGGTAAAAATCCGCTAAGCGGGTACGAGCGCGAGTGTGATATTTTACCTACAAAATTTCATGGAAATTGGAGTGAATACACATACATTGAATATTAATTTTATTAAATTTTAAAATATATTTATATATTTTTTGAAACTAATAAATAATAATACTTGTTTGTTATAAAAAATTGATACATATTTTTCTGTATACTAAGAAAAGCAATAGGGTTTGAACTTAAATCTCTTGTTAAACTACCCAAACCCCAACCATTAGGTCGACACTAGTAGGTAAATGTTCTTTGGTATAAACCATTGGTACCCCTATTACCAGGGGCAATCCAATTCGGGCCTTAGTCACCTCTAAGGCTCTTCACCCCTCTCGAAGAGTACACTAGTAGTAAATTGATACATGATACATTGAGAAATTATTTATAAAAGACATTAAAACTTTAAAACATTTCAAATAAAAAACAATCCCTAAATCCCTAATTGTTCACCGTGTTGCTTGAAGACTCCAAGGAGAGTAGGAGGCCCCTGTACCGGGCTGTACGCGCCGTCCAGTTCATCACCCGTGGCGCATCAGTTCCTCTGCGCGAGCAGCAAGCACGACTGCATCTTCATTCTTCAGCCACCGTGTCTGTGTCCAGCGTCCATCGTGAGCAACCGCGTTGCACTCCATCGTCTCTGGCAACCAACGACGTGTCCTGCCTCTGCGCGTCTCCGACAGTCCATCGTGAGCAAGCGTGGCCGTGTACGCCCTGCCTCTGCGTGACCGTGTGCAAACATTGTAACTTACCTTTCCCTTTTCCTGTACTTCCATTCTTTTTTTACCAAGTCTCAGAAACATTTAGATGCATGAGCTTTGTGTTGTGTGGACTATGAAGTAGGTACACATCACGCCATCTGTTTGTTGAAATGTCCATAAAACAAATTGGCCAATACAAATATACACCGCGACAATCTGTTTGTTGAAATGTCGATGAGAATTTCAATTACAGACATAATTATTTTTTGCATGATTAAGCAAAGGATCCTATTAATTGTTAATCTTTTTAACTTATCTGTAGCTAATCTGAAATGGAAAATGTATGTAGAGTGACTCTTTCAAAAGAATCTGCAAGTAGCTCTTTTCAATTGAGATATAGTTTTCCAAAGCCTATGTTTGGTTGGAGGGATTTGGAGTGGAGGGGAGAGGAGGGGAGGGGAGGGATTTTTAATGAGTTTTTATGTTTGGTTCAATTTTTAGGAAGGGAGGGGAGCTGGGGAGGGGGCCAAAATCCCTCCTAAGGCTATTTTTTCTCCCCTCCAATAACGGGGAATTCGGAGGGGAGGGGAGGGGAGGGGAGGAGAGTTTAAATTAAATAATTAAAATGGCTTAAATACCCCTATACTCATATTAATAAAACTATGTGTTATAAAAGTAAAGAGGTATATAAATAAATTAGCTTTATTTTTCCTCCCCTTCCCTTGTGAACCAAACATGTAAGGGGTCATTTTCCCTTCACTCCCCTCCCCTCCCCTCTTTGAACCAAACAAATAAAATGTCACATCTCCTCCCCTCCCCTTCCTTTCCCTTCATTAAAATCTCTCCCCTCCTTTGAACCAAACAGTGCCTAAGGCAAGGGGAGAGGAAGGAAGGGGAGGGGAGGGGAGTGAAGAGAAAATGACCCCTTACATGTTTGGTTCATAAGGGGAGGGGAGGGAAAATAAAACAAATTTACTTATATACCTTTTTTTACATAACACTTAATTTTATTAATAAGAGTGTAGGGATATTTAAGTCATTTTGATTATTTAATTTAAACTCCCCTCCCCTCCACCAAATCCTCCATTATTGGAGGGGAGCAAAAGTGGCCTCAGGAGGGATTTTAGCCCCCTCCCCTCCCCTCCTAAAAATTGAACCAAACATACAAAGTCATTTAAAATCCCTCTCCTCCCCTCCAAATCCCTCCAACCAAACAAATGCTAAATTAATCTTTTTTAGTGAGTTGTTAGTTTTTTACTTAAGGTCATGGGTACTGGCATTTAGCCTATTTAGGTGCTTAACGGGTATGAGCATGGTTGTCAAACTCGAGTTTTAACTCGTAAACTCGTACGAGTTTACGATTCTACATCACCCAATCTGGTCAACTCGCTCATGGACTCGTTTTCTGAAAGACTCGGTCAGACTCGGCTGGACTCGTTCAGACTAACACAGAATCGCGAGTTTAATACCGAGTCTGCTTCTGAACGAATTTTTTCCCCAATAAAACCCAAAACGTCGTCGTTTTCAATAAGGGTTCCAGGCTCAGCTCTTTTTTCTTCAATCTTTCTTGGATCTCTCTCATTTTCCCTACGAAAATCACGCTGCTTCTTCCTCCGACGCTGAGATTTCATTCCCGCAGCCTCTGTTCCAGCGCGCACTCGTCCGTCCGGCGTCGTTCCGTCCGTCCGCCGCCGCTACTGCAGTTTCCGGTGCCGTTCCTGCATTTTCCAGCAAGCCCTGTTCGTTCAAACCCCCCTTCACCTTCGCGGCCTTCTTCTCCACGGCTGAACAGGTGTATTTTGAATGCAAAATTCTCTGTTTTTACTGGTTCAGCATGCTATGTATGTTGTTTGAATCCATTGTCTTCCTTCCCTCTTTGTTCAATTATATTTTGTTCCCTGTTGCCTAAACCCTTAAACCAGAAAATTCTGCAGCTGCTGTTTGTTTAATTTCAAACAGAAAATACTTTGTTCGTTGTTCAGAAAATTATTTTGCTAGTTGTTAATTGTTTAATTTGCCTATACCCCTAAACCCTTATATACTTTGTTCGATTATATTTGTGTTCACTGGACAACTTAATTATGCTGAAGAATTGAAGCCCTGTTTGTTTAATTTCAGGTCTGTTTTTTGTTATTTCAGACTTAGAATGTTGAATTAGTGATATAATATTTTGTGTGTTCATTATTTAGTGTTTTTTTAATATTTTTTTAATGTTAGGTAGACCCGTAACGAGTCTACGGGAGCTCCACGAGTTTACGTAGACTCTCGAGTTTGACAACCTTGGGTATGAGGACGGACACTGTAGTGAGTAGTGACTAATAAATAAACTGAATAGTCTTACCTTTAAATAACTAACTATTGAGTTGTGTGTCTAATAAAAATGAATTGTGATGATAGTGAAAAACAATGAGGAAGCTAAAGTTCCATGAGAAGAAGCTTTTGAAGAAGGTCAACTTTTTGGAATGGAAAAGAGAAGGAGGTCACAGAGAGAACCAGATTATGCAGCGCTACCAAGTTACTGGTCGGGATGATTACAAAAAGTATTATCATAATTCATAATAATTATATTATTCTGATGTTAGGTAATTTCCTTTATTTAGCTTTGTTTTTAGTTGACACATTTTATTTTTTTGCCACTGGGATGGTGGAAATATGAATAGATATTCAAGTTTAGGCCGGATGGTTCAAAAGTTGGTAAACATATTGAAACAGATGGACCCGAAGGATCCTTTTCGGATTGAGATGACTGATAAGCTTTTGGAAAAGCTGTAAGTTCACTCTAACTAACTCACTCCCATTCTATGTAAGTTTTTAAACATAAGATTTCATTTAGCCCATTTAGTTTTATTGGAGTTCAAAGCTTAAAAACATATGATTTCTGTAATGAATATGCTGTTCCATAATTATATTAACTGTTATATTTTGTATTCACATTTTCTATTGCTCCTTTTGAAACAATTATTCTTCAATGTTGCTCTAAGACTCCTCATATCTAATTGTGCTTCAGCTTTAGATTGGTGTAGATGGTATGAATTTTGGTTACCTAAATTCAATTACAAATGAAGTCTCGCAAATTGTATGTAAATTGTTGGATGGTTTATGTTAACCATTTATAATATCAATATTCAATAGTAAATATATTATATGAGATCAAATGAAATATTATGAAAATAGGTGAACTGATTGCAATGGCCCTTTGGTTCTTCTGGTTCTCCCCTGATAACCATAGGTTTGTTATATAAATTACAGGTTTGTATAAAATATTTAAATGGATGTAACTCTATGTTGAGAAGTATAGTTAGCCTCACAGTTTCAAATAGAAATGTTGTTCTGATTTAGGGACCACTTTCTTTTTTGTTTCTTCTTGCTATTAGTTTAAATCAGAGAAGATAAAAATAAATGATGTTGGCTACTTACACATATCTGTTTCTTTCTTCCTTTCTTTTCTGAATGACAGTTACAACATGGGTGTGATTCCAACCAGGCAAAACATCACTCTATGTGAACGCTTAACTGTGTCATCCTTCTGCAGGTAAAAAGAACACTTTGCTGCATTTATTCCTTTAAATTAAAAAATTGTTATAAACTTTATTTTGTTTCTCATTGGAATTTCCATTTGAAGATATAGCAAGAGAAAGAAGCAGCAAAATGATACTTTGATTTTTAAGACAATTATAGTCAATAACTAGGAGCAAACACATTAATTGCCATCTATAACATTATTCAAAGCTATGTGCATCTAGAAAGTTGTGAAAAACCAAAAGAAAAAGAATTGCATATGGAAAATTGCTGTTTAATGGGGTGCATGTATTGTAACATGCCTACCCTGAAAGTATTTAAATAAATAATTTTAATAAAATATACCCAAAGAGATTAATTAAAATTTTATGATCTAAAATAAGGTAAAACAAAACTAATAGGGGCATAATGAAATTGTACCAAAACCGTGAAATTTAATAGACTATGAAATTGTCAATGGTAATTTAAGTCATGCATGTAAACTAACTGGACAAGAAACAAAAACATGTGAGTGTGCATGTGTGATGTGAGATAAAATTCTGGTAATGCTTGTGCAACTTGAAACCCTAAACATTAAGTTCCCACCAAGCTCAAATTTTGGGTTCATTCTGTTATGTTGGCTCATGATTCCATATCTATCATGTGTAATATGTTCCTAGTTGTTGTTAGGCTGGGAATTTTGCTATTAAATTCTGAATTACATCAAGCAAACACCTGATTTGAGGTTGAACCACCATACATGAGCCGCATTTTAATGGCCATGCTTTGTGGGAATTTGAGTTTCATGGATTAATTGGTTAATGATACTGAATTGTAAAGGGTAGGCATGGTTTGGATTTACATACAAACCTAACCAAATTAATAATATGGTTTAGTTTTTAAAACTGGATCGGGTCTGCTTTTGGTGAACCAGTTTTGAACCTGTTTGTGTGTAGAGCCTGTTTTGAAACTGGTTTCGTTTCAAAACCGGTTTTCTGATCCAAGACTAGTTTTGAAATCCGGTTTTTAAAACCATTATATTGAAAAATGAAAATATAAACCTGACCGAAAAAAAATGAGTCGTACATCAAATGCTTGTGAAGAAGCATGTGCTGATGATCAAGAAACAGAAGAGTCGCACATCACAAATCATCTGACCGAAAAAACTCCAATATCAGCTTCAGATGCACCACTGATCATATTTGGAACGAAGTTTTTGTGACCCTGCACATCCATTCTATCAATCAGTAGAAATTTTGGGTGACAACAACATGAGGAAGAAATTTTATAGATAGCTGCATCAATGCATTACACAGGTTCAGCTGTGGTCATAAAATTAGGATTCTGCGTGAACATGGCTATATGTTCAGCCAATTCCTTGATACATGGATCCCAATCCCATGCATTTGACATTTAAGTATCAGTAAGCATATATGAAGAAACTCCAAACATCTGACAAATGACATTCCCTTGTGAATGAAAAATGAAAAAGGGAAGAATCAGGTCAAACCATATAATGTGTTCAGACAATCTTCAAAATTATTAGAATTGTCCAGATTTGATTCCACAATCCTCAACTACATCATGTTAAAAATTTAGAGTTGAGAAGAGTCTACTGATAACAAAGTAAACTTAAACATCCAAGGTTCTACTTATTTTAAGGATCTGAAAGAACAAATTTCCCCAAATTAGTTAGGCAACTTAGACACATTCGTTTGCCATGAAACTTCACTAACATGTTCACCCACATCTTAGGCACATGACATAAAATTTCCAGCTTCAAATTCAATCATTTGAACTTCCATCCAAATGACTTCTAATCCAAGAGATATTTTTAGGTAGTTGTTGTCATGCAAATCTGTCAATATAAATTTTCATTTGGCATAACTACCCGAGTCATTTAGCCATGAAAATTTGCAGAGATGTCCACGGCACATCAGCTTATATATAGTAAAAGTCAAGGATTTTACATGTTCATTTGATAGTTCTAATAGTTTATAGTTCTATTATAGTAACTAAGTTCAAGATTAACTATGACTCAATAATAATAGCAAATATGTGATAATTATAATACCTACTTGATTGAGGTTTTACAGAATAAACCCTCTTTGCTTATAACTCTAGATTAAGGTAAGATAGTGAGTAATAAATAAATCATAGTTTGATTATATCATTCTTCTAACGGCTTGCCACAAGGTTCTTCATATAGAATAATAATCTACTTAGGCAACTCATGTCTTATCCAAAAACAGTTCTAACTAGTATATTTATTTAATTTATGATCTCAAAAAATGCAGTTTACTATTACAGGCATAACCACATATATAAAAATTTCAAATTTTCAAACAGAACCATAACTTGTCCTAATCCTTAACCAACTAACCATATCTAATAAACTGAACAACATAATCTTTACATATTAATCTACGAAAGTTTCATGATAAATTTCACATTCGAATCATAATCTTTTAGTCTTTACCCTAAAGTGTAACATTGGGTAGCTTAATGTAGAAGATTAAGATAGATAGGACACAAAAGGGAAGTCTTGGCACAATGGTTAGAGTTGTTGCTGTATGAGTGGGAGGTTTCAGGTTTGAGTCATGGAATCAACCCCTTACAAATGTAAGGTGAGGCTGCCTATGATAGACTTGCGATTGGTCCAGGTTTTTATAGCAAAGCCAGTTCAAAACCAGTTATTTGAATTTAAAACCGGCTTATATCCAGTTAATTGGTTTTGGACCAGTTTTTGTTCTGAATCGATTTTAAACCAATTTGGTGCACTGAACCTATTGTGACTTATAGTGCACCATATCCAAATATAAATAATCAACTAGTTTGGTTCATTAACCTCTTTAAATGATTTGGTTATTTTAAGAGTGGTTTGGTTTATTTTTAAGTTAGGTTTGGTTTTTTTGCACACCCCTCTTTCTTGGACCCTGTCATGGTGGGAGTTCTATGGCATCAGGTTGCCTTTTCTTGTAAGATAGATAGGACACTGGAATTGTATGCATTTTACTTATAGCTTCATATGCAAAATGAAGTTCATTATATCACCCTCATTTGTTCCAATTTTCCTCTATCGTGCAGGCGTAGGCTCTCAACTGTTTTGGTGCGACTAAAATTTGCTGAGCACTTGAAAGAGGCTGTCACATATATTGAGCAGGGGCACGTACGAGTTGGTCCAGAGACAGTTACCGACCCAGCTTTCCTTGTAACTAGAAACATGGAAGACTTCATTACATGGGTGGATTCGTCCAAGATAAAGAGAAAGGTCCTTCAGTACAATGACAAGTTGGATGACTATGATATAATGAATTAAGTGGAAAGCTAAGTGTTGGCTTATTAGTGGGATCATGTTTCATGCATCAAGGATTTTTCTTTTATTTTCCTCTTTTACAGGTGTTATTTATGAGAGCAATTAGATTCATGCTTGACGTGGCCTCTGGGGAACGTTTAGCTCATTTTGTATACAGCTGAATTAAACTCACCATCCCCTATTTTCTTGCATTTCCATACTCCAATATTAGGGACACGTGACATGTCAAATACTTAACTGAATATACCCAGTTAAGTTCATCCAACTGATTGTATGTTTGGAACACTTTTTTTTTTATGAAAAATGCAGGTTAACTTAGAGTATGTTTGATTTAGTATTGGAACCTGGTAAACTCACATTTCTAACTATAATTATCTCTTTTAATAAAAAAATATTTTTAAAAATAGAGTTAAAAAATGTTATTTAATAAGAATATAAAAAACTTGTACAATGTTTTAAAGCATTAAAAAAAGACTTGATGCAAATAATTAAAAATTAAAAAAATAAAAAAAAATAGGTGCAACTTGCAGCCCTTTTATAGTTGAGGGTATTTTAGTCAATACCTCAATTTCTTTCTTACTTTATCATTTTTTTCAATGAAAAGCAGAGAAAAGTTTTTATACGAACGTTGTCATTCTTATTCTTTTCCACGTTTAATTTTTATTCGAACCAAACCGGAGAAAATCCAGTTTTCTCTGACTTTTCCTTTGCCTGAGTTTTCATTCTTTAGGTTTTCACTTAATAAAACAAACAAAGTGTAAATCTCCATAGATTCTCCCTAATTCTCATTATGGACATTTTTTCTTTTGTAATCATTCCCTAAATCTCCATACATTCTCATAGGATGCCATAATTGTAAATAAAAAAATTATAAAAATAAGAATATTATAAAGGAATTATGAATTTAAGTTTTAAATTGGAAATTGAGATAATATTAGACAGGAATAAAGGATGGGATAAAAATTGTTTTAGATTTTTAGTTCTCAAATTCAATTTATTTAATTATTAAGTAAGGAATAGGCTTAAAGTTTTATATACATATTTAGGAGTGATTCTTGTTATAGTTATTTTATTTAACAAGTCTTTATAAATATTAAATTTAATGAATTTAACTCGAATTGATAGTTTTATATAAATAAATCAAATCTATAAAAATTTATTTAATTTAAATTTGCCATACAACTTTATTTTAATATATATTATACTATTTAAATTATAAGTAAATAAGATTATATATATATATGTGTGTGTGTATGTGAATGTTTGATTTATCTAAAATTATATATATACTATTAATACGTTAATATCATATTATTTAAAAATTAAATTTATATTTTATAAAGAATTATGAAGTAAAATAACTTCATCGTATCCTATATTAACATGTGTGTAATTAAGTGTAATTTTATTATTTTAATTATGTGTGTGATGCTATTCCCATGTTTTGAATGGTTTTCTTTTTTGTCTGTACAATATCCATTTTCATAGAAAAAGATCTCAAAATTGAAAACCTCAAAGGAGGTAATTTCCACGAAAATTGTTGAACGATGGAAAAAAATTACCAATTCGTGAATATAATTGAAATCTGACACCAGTTTTCCAACGCCTCTAGCGTGTACGATAAATTTGTACTCCCAAGTCAGAAAGGGCCTGAATGCCATAAACAATCTATCAGCACAACACAAGAGCATTTATTAATTATGATGCCATTAGTTATAGTGTTTGCAATGAATCCACTGAAAATTTTATAATCAACGAAAATATAAAAGATAAGCATGTTAGAATGGACTATACCAGAAAGATATCATATAATAATTCGATTAGGAGGAGTCGATTTCAGTACAGCAACGACTGGGTACCAAATATGTGGCCACGTTTCCTTTTCCTTTCGAGAAAAATATCCATGATTTCTTATTTGCTTAATTCAAAGTTAATATAAAAACATTGTATTAACTTGCAGCATACTATGATGCACCAAAGTTCAAGGATCTTTATTTCATAGTTAGCTTTGAAAAGAAATAGAGAAACAAATGTAGTTTCCAAACTTCACTAAAGACGTAATGAGTAAATTCAGTTCGTTTTTCCTCCGTAAAAAAACCCATGCTCTGAAGTTCGGAACTATACATAGCAATGAGACGGGTCAGGGTGGGATTTGCTCTTCCTGTTCCCTTTCTAGTAAAAGTTGGGCAGAATTGGGTTAAGGGACTTGGGTTTGTAAAAGTAAAACCTGCGCTGAATGGGAGGAAATCATCAATGCCATGCATAGTGATTGAAAGCCCGAGATTGTGATTAGAGACCGGGTCATTTGGCTGAATGCTCCCGGTGGAGATTCAACCTTCTCTGTTTTTTTATGGGTCGCAATTTGGTACCCTCTAATCAGATAGGGTTTTGATACCTTCTTGTTATACTTTTTTATTGAATCGAGGCATAAAAGCTAAAATTACATAGGAACAAGTCATGTACTCCGTTCTAAATTATTTCAAAGAGATAAAGTAAATTTTAAATGAGATACATGTATATTGCAAATGAGAATGTGAAAAATGGAGGAATACAGTAGAAAATACAGGATAATGGTTATAGGGGGTCAAAAAGTCTTTTCAAAAATTAAAAATACAAATTCTAATAGTTAAATATCATCCCATAACTGTAAAAATACTAAGACCATTTAAGAAAATTGAGAGAAATTGATTAAATGATCAAAGAAGGTACCAAAACTCTCTCACTAGAGGGTACCGTAAAATTTCCCTTTTTTTATTTCTGTAATAATTTAAATACATATTTTAAAATAAGTCATATATATAATATTTTAATTCAAATAATATATAAAAATAAATATTAAGAATCTTAAATAAGAAACTTAAAAATTATATTATATTTTAAAGAAGATATATAAATTCACCTTTATTATTGAACTATTAGTATAATTAAAATTATTTAATTATTACATTGGAACGGGGACGAGGTCGGGGTTCAGTTCGCTCCTGCCCCCATTAAAGACGAGACGTGTTCGGGTCGAGTTTTTCTTAAATCCGGTCAGAGCGAGTTTTTTCTATTAAAGTCAGATCGGTGCAGGTAGGGACGGATCCACATGTTCCATCGTGGGGGCAATTGCCCCCACTAGGATTTGAATAAGTAATATATATATATATATATATATATATATATATATATATGAAAGTAAGATCCGTTGACACCAGATGTCAAACTTTAATAGTTACACCACTTAATAATTTTTTGTAGAATGTGAAATTCATTAATCCAACTGTTGAATTGAAAGATATTATGGAGTAAATCAAGTGTATAAAATTTCATGCAAATTAGAAACTAATTAATATTTCATTACACCACTTTATTTTAATGTGTAATATATATTCAAAATATAAGTAAAAATCCACTGTTAGATAACATACCTACGAATATCCAAATGATTTAAAATTTAATATACATGATCATTATGATAATATCTTTTAATTCAACAGTTGGATTAGTGAATTTCACATTCTACAAAAAGTTATTAATTAGTGTAAGTTTTGAAGTTTGACACCTGATGTCAATTGATCTTGACTCTCTCAATATATATAATGCCCCCAACATTTTATGATAATTATTTCATTGTCACTTAACTTTTTAATCATTGAAATAGCAAGAGACTCTTAGACACTAAGGAGAAAGAAGATATCATATTATGTTTTCAAAATATGAAACCTTTTAGAGAACATTTATAATATATGTTTACACTCTTGATGATATCATATTATATTATTAATACGTATGTTGCCCCCACAACATAAAAATTTTGGGCCCGTCATTGGGGTAGAGTGGTACTTATGAGTTCAGGTTTGATTATCATGCCAACTCAAAACTAAAAAACACGAGAAAGGATAGAGGATTAATAAAATATTTTTTTTTCTTTTAATTTTATTTTAATTAAACTCCTAAGTCGTTCCTTTCCTCTCTCTTAAACCAAATTCTCACGTTTACTGAAACCTAAACTTATTTCTCGACCTTATATCCATATCACTAAAATTAATTGGATATGATTTTTTAAGTTATGGTGATTGCTATGTTGCTCTTTAGTGAGGAAGGACGTTTGTGCCCTGTATTGATTAACCATTTAATGGTTGAATGGTGTGAAAATTGTATTTTGTTTTCAACACTTTCCCAATTTTTTTCTTATTTCATTTTGGCTCGCCCCTTCATTTAATTTTTTTATTTGCCCAACACACTTAATTACCCTACAAAACACAACAAATGATTATTAAGGTCACAAGAGCAGATGATTATTAAGAGCAAATTGATACTTGGATACATGAGTCGAGTAGAGTAGTCACCTAAGCTAAGAACCTCTAGCTTTTGCCTTTGAACCTTGTAGGTGAAGTTCACAACCCTTGGCAATTTGACAAAGTGATTCATGAGAAGAACCAAACTTAGACAACTTTCTCTTCACCGAGTTTCATCTCCTTAACTTAAGCTTTAATGGTGATGCCTTCTTCATCCACCACCACTCTCTTAACCAACTTCATGCTATATGTTCTCTGCACACAACTTCTCTTCCTTCATTCGCCACCTTCACTCGCACCGCCACCCCGACCTTCTTGGACAATATGGAAGCGTTCATTTCCTGCTCCACATAAAGCGGCCACGCCACCATCGGGATCCTGCTAACCACATATGCTCTCCAACACTAAATTCCACCAAAGTGCGTCATAAAAACCCCTATCGCAGGATGTCTCGACATCTCATTAATTAAGTGTGTGTTGGGAAAATAAAAATAAATAAAAGGGCATGTTCAAAATGAAATAAGAAAAAATAGGGAAAATGTTGAAAATAGAATACAATTTGCACAAAACGGTTCAACCATTGATTTGTTAACACATAGTACAGATACCATATTTCACTGAAGGACACCATAACAATCACCTTTCTTTATTAGGATGCATGATGGTGGTCTAGCAAGTCTTGTACTACCTTTAACCTTTTATTTTGTACTACCTTTTACCTTTTATTTTAAACCTTTTAATGTACTAATTAACACTCAATATTTGTTTTAACAAAAAAACTGAGAGAAGAGAAATTGAGTGGCGAGAAAATGATATAGGGTCCACTTGAAACATTTCCCTCCTTAAGTGGAGAAAAATTACAAATTATTAAAGGATAATTGCATTCTTTTTTATTTTATCAATACATTTATCGCCTTCAGCTTCATTTGATTCCTCTAATTTCACTAATAGCAAAAAAATATCATATCAATTATTTATTTTAAAAGGAAATAGTTAGACTTGTTATCATATGGTTATGAAATCACTTTTTTTTAAAAGGAAGGAATAACACCCCAAACTAGAGAGAAAATATATGAAAAAAAGAAATCACAACTATGTCATCTCTAAGTAGATAAATTATCTAAAATTAATAGTTTACCACATATTTGAGTCATGAAATTACCACCCGTTGTTCTTTTTATTAACTATTTATTTTATTTGTAGTTTAAATATGTTTTTAGTCCTTGAAAATATAATAAAATTTAATTTTGGTCACTCGAGTGGGATCCTTCATGTGCGACAAAGCTCTTCCAGTATTTAATACTCATGACTCGAACCTATATCACTAGTTTGGCTAGAAGATCCCCTATCAGATGATCCATGCGCTCGGTAGTATTTTATCTCCAATTTAAATAGTATATAAAATTTTCTCATTTTATTCTTTAACATTGTTATTTTTTAACTATTTTCTTTCCTTACGTTTTCTTCTAAGATTTAAACAAAAAAGTAAAACAAATGTAAATATAATTTTTCAATGAATTTCTCCTTCATTACCACACGTGAGAAATGGGTGTAGTGAAGTAAGTAGTACAGTAGTGCCGTATAGAACAACATCCACCAAGCAATCCCTCTAAAGCCTAAAGATTCTTTTCACACCAAACTGTCATTTTTTAAAACCTCTTTTGTTTCTTCGTTTTGTTTGATATAATAAAAACAAAAAAAGCAGAGAGAATTATGGAAGGTGACGGAGAATTGGAGGCATAATGGCATAACACCCTTCCATTCCTTCTATTGACCAAAAAAATAAAATAAATTTTAAGAAATAAAACTATATTATGTGTATGTTTCATTTTTTAAGTAAAAAGTACTAAACAAATAACCTTAAAAAAATATTAAACAATATAGGACCTTTATCCCAATGTTGCCACACTTCCACGGGAAAAAAAAATGACACTGCTAAGGGATTTTGTATAAAAAGTAAGGGTCCGTTTGGTTTACAGTTGAGTAGAATTGATTCTAGAAATGAATGGTTGAGATGAAGGATGCACGCTTTACGAAATACATTGGACGGAAGTGATTTAAAATCAATTCTGCAGAATTGATTCTGAATGGTTTAAAATCTAAACGAAACGGGCACTAAGTGGATGAGATTAGTCCGATATCATTTGAAAAAAAAACACTTTTTTAATTTAATTGGTTTTTAAAGTAAGTAAATTGTATGACTTTAATTTAATTTTAATCAACTGAAATTTATTAAAATTAATTTCTTTTTGAAATATAGACTTATTTTAAGTTATCTTTTGTTTGGTGACTTATTTTAAATTATCTATCTTTTGTCAATATGTCACTTATCACTTTTGTTTACATTTTTCCATCATGCCAGATTTCTACTGCTAAATTGATAATCGAAATAATTTAGATATAAAAAAAGATAACATCTTTCGTGAACACAACTATGCAGAATTATTATATGATGTGACTAAAAACAATATAATAATATGCACACATCTTAATTTCATATGATATAAAATTTAATGTTATCTTTAACTTTTATTTTATTCTACAATAGGAGCTTTGATATTTCCTTTGAGTGTGTGAGCCTTTACTAAAAAAGAAAAGATATTTGTGTTGAGTTGACATCCACAAGAGGAAGGAACATCCCTGTAAGTTGAGAGCCAAAAGAAAACAGTTCCCTGAACAAGGTTTGTGTTGTGTCTGTTCTGTGAGAACAAAAAAGAGATGGCAAGAAGATGGTCCTTTTACAGGGATTTGCTGCCAATTGTGGTGATTATAGGCAATGAATGCAATGACATGGGCACTTTAACTCTGTTCAAAGCAGCCACTCTCCAAGGAATGAACAATCATGTCTTTGTTGCCTATGCTTATTCTGTTTCCACTACTGTGCTCCTTCCTCTCTATTTTTTCACCAAAAGGTTTATTGCAAATTGCAAATTGCAAATCATAAACAAACATGTATGATGTATCTAACTGTTTGTTGCCTTTACCCTTTACTGATTTCTTCATGTTTTGCTTTTCATGTCTCTTTGCAGATCAAGAGTGGTTCCTCCACTCAGTTTCCCCATCCTATCCAAAATGGTTCTTCTTGGAGTCATAGGGTAAAGGCATTTATTTCACTTCTCTTTACCAAAGTAGTTGTTAAGGCCTTGTAATTTACAAGTTTTCTCACAATCAGTGTTGCTGTTAATTATTTGTGGTCCATGATGGAATCTCAATCTCATCAATCTTATGTATGCTTCTGATAATTTTGGATTTTGATGGTTCTATCTGTATTTATTGCAGGAGTTCATCCCAGATACTTGGATATGCAGGCATTAATTACAGTTCTCCAACACTTGCTTCATCAATCGGCAATCTTGTACCTGCTTTCACCTTCCTTCTTGCCGTCACTTTCAGGTTCACTCTCCTTTTGTTGAGAAATTCTTGCCTATTTAAGCTAAGTTTTTTAATTTTTCTTCCTTTTCTTGCACTCAATGCAATATCTTTAAAAGACAGAGACACAAACTTGATGCTTGATGGTGTGTGAAAAGGGGCATGACCAATTCAGGCTCCACCACTTAAATTTATTCAGTACCCGTTCGGTTTAAATTCTAAACCATCCAGAATCAATTCTGCAGAATTGATTTTAAATCACTTCCGTCCAAAGTACTTCGTAAAGCGTGCACCATCCATCTCAACCATTCATTTTTAGAATCAATTCTACTCAACTGTAAACTAAACGGACCCTCAGTCATTTCAGATTAATACCATAAGCTAAGAATCAAGGTTTCAATTTCCTTGGTACTGGGTAGGTAAAAGGACTGATATAAGAATAGTTAGCTGACTAAGAATCAAGATGTTAATTACCACTCACCTTCAATATTAGAGCTCATGCATATAAAAATCATTTGGAAATTGCAAGCTATTTCCTCTGTGTTTCTAATTTTTTTCATGTATTTTGCTATAATAAGAATAAATAGAAAGGAGGACATAGAGCTATAAATTTCCTTATGCCATAATGAATTTGTGATTGATAGACAAGTGCCCAAGCCAAAATATATAACATTATTCTGATTTGTATAGAAACACAAGCAAAAGGTGTACCCCAATGGTTTTAGTATTCAGAAATGTATAACTTATCTGTGACACCTGAGTTTTGACTAAATGATAGCCTAAATCCCTACTTGTGTTCATGATTGGCCTAACAAAAGAAGCTAATTACAGTTTGAAATAATGTTCCAGTACTTGTTACTAATGGAAAATGGGATTTTTTTCTTCACAGTGAACACCTATACATTTTATTACTTTTTGATACAATTTACCAGTCTTTCAGTTCCCCATAGGTGACCTTATTTCAAAAGATCAATGGTAAGTATTAAGCTGAATGAGATCTTAAAAGGAAATGGTTTGAATTGTTGGTATGGAGTGCTTAACATTAACCACTATGAATATCTCTGTCTATTGTCCACTAATTTTGTTTTCTCTAATTATCTTAACCACCTCAATTAAGGATGGAAAAGTTAGCTGCAAAGAGTAGAAGTAGTCAAGCTAAGGTAGTGGGAAGCATAATATCAATAGCAGGTGCATTTGTGTTGTCTTTCTACAAAGGCCCAGCAATCATCAATGCTCATACCCATCTTACCTCAGCACTTCATCAATCAATTCGCTTTCTTAGTTCAGAGGATGCAAGTTGGGCCATTGCTGGCATTCTGCTGACAGCTGACTATTTTCTAGTTTCACTATGGTATATTTTACAGGTAGGATCAGGATTATCTAAAGTGAGAGGTATACTTTAGTAATTAGTGTGTGTTTGGTTTGGTGTTGAAACTGGTTTAACTTAAGTTTGGATTCCCCAACGCAACTATTTCTAGCATTGGAAACGTGAGTTTACCACGTTTCAATACTAAACCAAACATATTAAGGTGCATAATTGATAACCATATCATTGGTTTAGAATTTTATAAATATAAGCACAAAATCATGGATGTGAGAATTTGTTTTTTTGTTAATTTTTTGATTAATGGTTACCTCTTGCACTTTACTTTCTAAAATGTGTTTATGAGTTTAGAGGATTCAAATCCTTTAACATTTATTGTTACCTTATATGGAGAGCTTCAAAAAGTTAGTTGTTAAAAATTTTAGTTCCTATATTAATTTCACAGGTGAATATCTTGAAAGAGTTCCCGGATGAACTAACTTTAGTCTTCGTTTACAACGTGACTGCCACAATCCTATCTACAATTGTAGGTTTATTGACAGTGTCAGATGCAAGTGCTTGGAAAATAGGACTAGATATTTCACTGGTCTCCATTCTTTGCTCTGTAAGATACTCTGCAAACTGCTGCTGCATTTTGACCAAAAGAAAAAAAAAAAACACTTTTTATGCTTGTATTGTTTATTGATGATACATTTTTTCAGGGAATATTTGGAAAGTTGATAAGCAATGTAGTTTTTGCCTGGGCACTGCGCTTAAAAGGGGCTGTCTATGTAACATCCTTCAAGCCAGTCCAAATTGTGATTGCTGTTGTCATGGGAGTTATTTTCCTTGGTGATACTCTTCATGTAGGAAGGTATGGCATTATAACTAATTCAATTTTGGCATTTGTTTCTTGCTTAAAACATGATAAAGGAAATAGACAAGTGTAGATAAATAATATCTGACCATGTGTGCTTATACATCCTCAACCCAAAACTAGCCACTTTCTAGCAATGTTCTTGCTCATTTCTGATTTTCTACTGATACATTATTGTCATATAAAGAAGAAACTGTACAATTTAATGATATAGTTTGTTGAACTGTTCATTTGTGTACACTCTTTCTGCATTTTGCAGTATAATTGGAGCCACAATAATATCAATTGGCCTTTATGCTGTAATGTGGGGCAAAGTAACAGAAGAGGTAGAGGAAGATGTTGGTGGCCTGGAATCACCAACTACAGAGAATGCTCCTCTCTTGCAAAGCTACAGTACTGAAACTTTTGAAAAGAAAATAAATGGAAATGTTTAAAAAAGACTAGAAAAAACACTTCACTGGTCTTGACATCATAGAAAACCATAAAGAGCTGCTGAGAACCCAAGTTGTTGCCTCTCTAAAGGACAGTGAAAGGAAGATTTTCATTTGTTCATTGAAGGTATGGGATTGCATTCAATAGAGGTTCTTCCTTGTCTCCTTTCACCATTAAGCAAGGCTGGTGATACATAGGTGCTGTTACTACTTTTATACTTGATGATATACATGCTGTAGTTATGCCTTAGAATGGAGCCTGCACTGATCTTTGGATGGAGGGGGAGTAACCTTTCTTCAAGTGTTTTATGGAAAAGCTAGCATTTTCTAGTAGCATGTCATTCTCAATGTGAAGATGTACATGATGAGTGTATATATATGTTTGTCAATATCATCCTCATTTTTCTGTTTAGACCAGCTATTCCTGTAAAGAGCATTCTTTGTATCTTTATCTTTATTAAAAGTGCATATTGCTCCCCCTTAAGTGTCTTTTACTCCAAATGATAACTGGAACTGAGTTACTTCAAACCCTTTCAATAACACATCTTTTCTGTATTATATGCTGAAAGTCTTATAGAAGTACCTTAGAAAGGGTTGTAAACTTAAAAGATAATTAATTATAAATAATGATATTGCTTTGTTTGTACAATGGGAATGGAATAATGATATTGATTATGCTTTTTTTTACTATGCAATGTTATTGATTATGCTAAATAAACACTATATATTTTAAATTAAATTAATTACACTAAAAAAAGAAAAATTAAAAGAGATAATCTGCTTAACCAACGGGAAGCTAATGAGGCTTGTGTGTTGTTAAGAAATAAACCTGAAATCTATTAGAAATGCACTCAACTACTCAAGACTCAGCTAAAAAAAAAAAGAAAAAGAAAAACTAAAAACGGTTTAATAAACAAATCGTGTTAACATTAGAGATGTGATGTGATGTAGCATATATAATATCAGCTAAAACTTAATAATTGCTCTGAAGAATATTTTCACAATAAAATTACTAACCTTCTTCTGAGTTCTTTTGTTTCCCAATTTTTTTTCTTTTACATTGATTGGTATATAAAAAGAAAATCAATCTTGAAAAAATAAATAAAAGCCACTTCCATTATCGTCCTACTACGGATGGTTAAACATGTTTTTTTTAACTGAAACATAATAGATTGAGTTTTGGTGAGATGAAATGGGTTAAATTATGCATTATTTTTATTTTTCTTGATTTCTTTTTACATTTTTAGTAGGGGGTTATTTTTATAGTACTTTTTATTATATATACATTTTAGACAGTTTTTTTTACCTAACTCGTTTTTTTTAATTACTGTTAGGTGTTAGGTGAATGAACTACCATCTTGTCAATACAATATGTGAGGCGATATTTCCCCCTCAATATATATATCAACATACTATGATTTCAATTTGAGTGTGGGAGTGAGTAACAGTGGGAGAAACATGGACTTTTTCGGAAATTGTAATTATAACTTTTGTACAAATGATCTGCTATTCCATGATGTTGTGTTCATTTAGGTTAAGCTAGTGCATGAAATCCATTACTTTTATTATTTGTCATTTTCCAGGCCTACTTGTGTTTTGGTGCTGACCAAACCTACAAAGGATGAAATAGAGCAAGGGGAACAAGAGAAACTAAAGTCAGATTATGAACAAGTTGTATCAGATCGATGTTACTGAAATTGTAATTATAACTTCACTTATTGGATGTGCAATGAATTGATTCACGTAAGACCGTTTCTTTAACCTTCTCCCAATAGTTGGAGTTCTACATCTTTCTACTTTTTAGTTGATCATCAATTAATTCCTGAAAGATATGACTCAATTAGATGTGTGCACTGTAGGTAAATTATTGGGTAAAATATGTTTTTGATCCCAATAAAATTCGTGAATTTTGCTTTTAGTTACTATAAATTTTGACTAAAACGTCAAATTATTTCCCGAAAGATGGGGTCGATTTCAAGTTAGTACTCCAAAGAAGGAAATCTAAAAAATAGTCCTCAAAAGTGTGTTCCGTCTTTTAAGTTAATCTCTTTATTAGCTGGTGTGACTTAACCATAACAGAAATGCTTATTTGACACGTTCACTACGACGTGACATGCTAATGTGGAGGTCTACGTTTTCGTACAACTGGAAAGCCAGCCGAGCATGAAGGCTGGAAGGCCAGACGATAAGGAGTTGTCCATTTGTGCAATGTATCTGTCTCACGATGGAATATCTCAATTTTCAAGGCAATAAATGCATCACTCATAGTGTGTTCCGTGCCGTGATGGATCATTGGCATTAGGGAGTAATCTATTAATGGAATGAGTGAAAGACATATCTATCTACATATATCTTTATGTTATAATGCAAAACATAATTTGTATAATTTATGAAATTGAAAAGCATCTGTGAGAGTGAGTCTAATCCGAGGGACGGACATGGACAGAAGGTCTTATTTCAAAGATTTGTTGCCTTTTGTGGTGATTTTTTTTCAATGAATGCAGCAACACTAGAGTACTCACTTTGTTCAAAGCAGCATCCCTGGGAAGGATGAGTAACTATGTCTTTGTTGCCTATGCTTATATTGTTGCAACCAATGTACTCCTTCCTGTGTCCTTTTTCACTCAAGGTTTAGCAATTGTTTATTGCATATATCATAAACAACCAAACACTATCTAACTTAAGCTCATATACTTGATTGTTTTTCATATCTCTTTTGCAGATCAAGAGTGGTGCCTCCACTCACTTTCTCCATCCTATCCAAAATTGCTCTTCTTAGGGTGATAGGGTAAAGGTCCACAATTTCTCAAAAGGCCTTTTAGTATTTGGGTCTCTCTAACCCCCTATTGCACTTCTTGTGCTAATTTTTATTGGTTTTCATTTTGGTGGTGCATGAATTGCAAATATTCATCTAAGATCCTAGGGTATGTTGGCATCATTTACAGTTCTACCACACTTTTCCTCTACAATCAGCAATCCGGTTCCTACTTTTACCCTCGTGTTTTTACCCTCCTATTTATAAGAACCTTTTAACTACTTCACACGGATTAAGGAAGTTGGTTAATTTAGTTGATTACAATAAATTTGTCATGAATGTGTATCATATTTACTAAACTAGCCTTGAATTGATTGGGACTCATTATCCTTCTCTTTCTATTTAACTACTCAATTGTGTCATTCTCTCTACTAATTAATTACTCACTTACCTCCACTAATGGGTATTTTTGTCAAATAATAATTAATGCATGAGACAATCTGAAAATTTTTTTATAAAAAGGACCAAGACTCATCTTCAAAAAGGTTCTTATAAATAGGACTAGAGGGAGTATTATATTTAACAAATTCTAAGTTATGCTTTTTATCTTTCTATTTATGGATACTATATGCATCATTAATATTTAAAATGATATCTAGCCTACTTCATATATCTTCAAAATAAAAAATCATATTATGTGGCAGAAGTAAAACTCTTGGGGCAGCTTGTCCATTAGGAGCCTCACCCCTATTTTAACTGATCCTTAGAATAATTATATCATGAAATGTTATTTCCACAACATTTAGCTTGTTAGTTTTATACCAATAATTATATAATTATTATATTCTCTTATTATCCTATTATTACCCCCACAATTTAAGGATGGAAAAGATAACTGTGAAAAGTAGAACTACCCAAGCCAAGGCAGCATTGTATCAATATCAGGTGCATTTATCGTGACTTTCTACAAAGCCCCATCAATCATCATTGCTTATAGTTCCCCTTCCTTTCACCTTCTACAATAAATGGCATTCTTACTTCAGTGGATACAAATTGAGCCATTGGTGGCCTTCTACTGACAGCATGCCATATACTATGGCCTTCTTTTACAACATTTTTGCAGCCATATTGTGGTTGCAACTATAGGTTTATTAGCAGAGACAAATAGAAGGGGTTGGGAAATTAGACTAAATATATCACTGATGTCCATTGTTTGCACTGTAAGATGACCCTACAAATTTCTGCTATTCTTTCACCTAGAGTTTTTTTAAAAAAAATACTTAAACTAATACAATTTATTGATGATGTATTACATATTGTTAGGAAATTTTTACCAAGTTCCTGAGCAGTGCCATATATGCCAGGGCAATACACTTAAAAGGGCCTGTGTATGTAACAATGTTCAATGCACTGTCTATTGTTATTGTTATTCCCATGGGTATTATTTTCCTTGGTGATACTCTTCACACTGGAAGGTATGGATATATTCAACTTTTACATCTGGTTATTCTTTAGATCATGGTGAAATAAATACACAAATGCAAATAAATAAAGCAATTGCTATCCACCTAACTCATGCTTCTTGGGCTTGTACTTTATGAAATTATCCTGAGTTAAACCAAACAAAAGTGGATTTAAAAAAGCTACGCTGAAACAAGATAAGGAAAATGAAAATTTTTATATAGGAGAAGAGTTGTGAAGGATGTTATCAAAGAATTCTAGCTAACATCATTCACAGCTAGCCACTCTTTATAACTTGCTTTCTTGTTTGTTATTTTTCACTAATTAAAGGCAACTTTAATTAGTTAATGTCATAATAACCCTTTAACAAGCTCCAAACAGTCTCGTAATCAGTTCATTTCTCTTCTAATTCTGATACATATATTTATTTGTCATAGAGAAGCAACTTTGCAATTCAATATATTGTATATGTTGACCTTTTCATTTTTGCTTAACATTATTTGTCCATTCTGCAATATAATTGGAGCCATGATAATATCAATTGGGTTTTATACTGTAATGTGGGGCAAAGCAGCTGAAGAAAAGGTGGATGAGATTTGGTAGGGAGGAATCACCTACTAATATACTATTGAGAATGTTCCTCTCTTGCAAAGCTATAAAACTATAAATTATGAAAAGAAAATAGATGGAAGTGGATAGAGTATACAAGAGAAATACAAGTCGTTAGATCTAGGGATGTCAACCGGGCGGGGGCGCATAGTGCCTATCCGTATATATACCCGCTAAAATTAACTGGTACCCATGCGGGTAACGGGTATCCACGGGTATTCACGGGTATCCATTAATGTTTAAGAATTTAAATTTTATAAAAAGAAAGAGAGGAAATGTTATATAATATATTACAATATCGTACTATATATATAAATAATCATGATATAATACCATTACATGTTAATATATTAAGAATATCATCAAAGTATAATCTAAAATAACTTATATCTCATCATAAAATAATAAAAAAGTCTAATATTCAAATACTTTTAATAGAAAAATATGTTTTAATGAGTATGCGGGTACCCGCGGGACGGGTAGTATAATATCCGTCCCCACCCATTTAATAAATATACGGGTACCCATTGCGGGTATATCCACGGGTATCCGCGGGTGTGGGTCTTTTTGACATCCCTAGTTAGATCCTCACACACACAATGACATGATAGGAAATCATAATTCATAAAGAGACCATTTTTGTCATAAAACATCATATATAGTGCTATCTATAAGAGTTAACACTTTGGTTTCATTGTTACCAAAGGGACCATTATAATGGAGTTACTTTTAGCACCTCTATTTTCTATTCACATCCTCACTCCCTTCCCTCTCCCTTAAACTACCCCCACCTACCCCATGGCCTTCCTTCCCCACCGTCTCCCTCACCCCACCCCCTTTCTTTCTCCCCTCCTCACCGTCCACAACACCCCCACCCCTTTCCTTCTCCTCACTCCCCAGTCTCCATTCCCCACTGCCCTTCCCCTTCTCCCTACCCACCGTCCCCCTAACCCCACCCCCACCTGCAACCACGTTATGAATGAGATTGCGTCTCGTAGAAGTTGTTTCTTGTGTACTTTCATTAAGAGGCCCAACCCATTAAAGTAAGGGAGTTGCTTTTTACATCCCTTTTAACTATTTGCACCTCCATATTGTTTGTAACTTTCAAAATTCCCATCCTACCCCTAAACCTTAAACTCGAACCCCGGAAATTTCTGAATATATATTTACAAATTTCAACTTTTAGCGAAGGAAAAATTTCGTCACTAAAATCCGTCAACGGAATTTTTCCTTGTGCATACCTAGGAAATTTTTCGTCTCTAATTTAGAGACTGAAAATCAGTCTCTAATTTGTAGAAGCCATTTTTATCATTTGGTGCCTAAAAATTAATTTCCAAAAGTGTTTTTTCCAGAAATAATTTCCAGAAAAAGAAAAAAAAATGAATGGAGTGATGGGGGTGTTGGGAGGTGGAGGTGAGTTTGTGAGGTGGAGGTGGTGGTGGCGGTGGTCGTGGAGATGGGGGATGGGAGATTGGAGAAGGGTAGTTTAAAAAAAGGATTTTAAAAAGGATAGGAATACTGGTGTGAATAGCAAAAAGGAGTGCTAAAAGCAACCCCTTAAAGTAAAAAGGCTGAAATCCTATCAAATTAGGCCCAACCTATTTTATATTATATTGTATAATTTACTAAAAAGTCTAAAGATGCAATATAGAAATGAGAGGTTGAAATTATGGCTTGTTGGAAACATTTTTCTCTTTTAAGTTTTTTAAATTTTTGTTTCGTAAATTTATTTTATGTTTATTTTTATTTATTGTAAAATATATTTCTAGATGGAAAAAAACATCTTTAGATTGCTTTTGTTTTTAATTTAAAAAAGTAGTTTTGAAAATAATTAATAAGAAAATAATTACCCAAACAGATATTTTAATTTTTTTTATTTTCAAAAACTAAAAATAATTTTAAAAAACAGACATCAAACAAGGTATTAGGCTTTATAAATTATAATACTATATGTCAAAGCATTTAATATATATACTAACAGTGTGAAAAAAGTTTTACACTGTCATCCAATGAAGTGTCGTCATATAATTTAATAAGTTTAATAACGCATAAGGTGTTATAATCATTAAATGATGTAGTAACACATCATTTGGTTATATTGTAAAACTTTTTTATATTATCAGTAATTAGTATATGCTAATTAAATTCTTTGTGAAAACATAAAAAATTAGGGTGGTTTTTTTCTTCATGAAGTATTATATAAGCCAACCGATAAGCATGCATAATGTCACTTTACCTTCACATAATCAAATTTGAAAAGAATATTTTTGTGAAATATAAGTAAATTGTATTCTATACTATACGTACTATTCTGTTTGATGATTAACCTATTTTTATTCAGGATAATGTTTCAAATAAAGACAAAGTAGTTTATTATACTAATAATTATTATAACTCCACTATTTTTTTTAAAATTTCAGAAAAATAAGATATAAAATGATTTTAGATAATTATTCAAATTTAAATTATAATAGTATATTATGTTTTATTATTGAAATCTAATTTATATTATCAGTTGATACACTACAACATTTTTGTCTTTTCCCAACATTTTAAAAATGTAGTGGAAACTATGAAAACTGTTGCCTAAATGTATAGGCAACAGTTTTCAACTGTAGATTGTTCTAATGTATTCTATTTGTTTAGGCAACAGTTTTCGACATGTTTTGGCTACACTCTTGAAAACTATTGCATATGCGTTGAGAATAGGCAACAGTTATAGGTCGAATTACTTGCAACAGTTTTCACATGTTGTCATTTTTTAAATACAGTTTATAAATGTTGTCTAAAAGGTAAAATGCAACAGTTAACAATTGTAAACTTCAACCCATAGGCAACATTTATTAACTGTAATTGTAAAAGTAGGCAACAGTTTTAGTTGTAACTTCTAACACGCTATATGCAACACTTATTAACTGTAAACGTAAACATAGACAACAGTTTTAGTTGTAACTATAATACCTTATAGGCAACAGTTATTAACTGTAAATATAAACATAAACAATATTTTTAATAGTAATTAAATATGTCCTTTAAAAAACATTTGACAATTATAACTTAGAAAAATAATTAATTAATTTTTTAATGATAATAATTTAAATATTAATTTATTTTGATCTCATTATTTACACACACATGTAATGAAGAGGTAATTCATATTATAATAGGTAAAGTACTTATATTGAATTTTAAAGTAACCATTGTGCATACATGAGAGTCAATAACAAGAAAACTAGTTGATTCGATAAAAAATATTAATGGGTCCAACATGGCCCCCCAAAATAATATATTCCAAAACATAAAATGTCTAGAAATCAAAGTGAATTAGGACACTGTTTAGAAAAATCAAATCCCATCTTCTTCCAAGTCTTCATCGGCATATTCCAAGTC
This sequence comes from Sesbania bispinosa, assembly GCA_026901365.1. Classification (NCBI taxonomy): domain Eukaryota; kingdom Viridiplantae; phylum Streptophyta; class Magnoliopsida; order Fabales; family Fabaceae; genus Sesbania; species Sesbania bispinosa. Next base: position 291,181 of record QLOH01000818.1, read on the forward strand.
TTCATTTGCTTCTCTTCGCATATATCACCTTGCTACATGAAATAGCACAATATCAACTTAACACTTGTCATGTGCATATTCAATTTAGAAAAGAGAAAATAAAAAGGGCAAAGAGAAATAAATCAGTGCAAAGTACATGGGGCATAAGATTACACATTAATTTAAATAAAAAGGGTAAAGAGAAAGATCACCGACCTCAAAAAGTGAGAATGAGTAAGGGAAAATAAAGAATATGTAACTTGCTTTGTTAAGAATTCCACTCGATGAAGAATTGTAGGAAAAAAATACTAATGATTGAAAAAAAAATCTAAAGCAAATAAGAAGAAAAAAAATAATAAAATAAGACATAATCAAATTAATAGTCAAGAAGGTAAAATAGTATATGCTAACTTTATTAATTTTATTTAACATTTATCAACTAAAGGAAATGACCCATTTCGTTAAATATATCTAACACTTATTGGACATTTATTTAACATTTATCTTGTTAAATATATATATATATATATATATATTTGCAGCAATGAAAAAAAAGAAAAAGGTGAAGGGTCTTAATTATATCTTTGAATCAATTTTTTAAAAATTCTCTCATAACAATGACGACAAATCTTCAATAAAAAAGGATATAGCAATCATGATACAATGATGATGATGAATGATTAATTGGACCTTTTAGATAGCTAGCACTACGTGAAGGCAAAAAAAAAACTAAGCATTTAGATAATCACAACAGACATTTTATTTAAAAGAAAGGAAAAGTTTTCTACGTCGCTTAAAACCAATCCCCAATGCATAGCACAATTCCAAAACAGAGAAAAATTCCAAAATAACATGCTAAAGCAATAAACTATATGAAATTTGCTAAGGCAACACCAAAGCTAAGAATCATCATAAAAGATAACAATGAAGCTAGCTTTTATGCTTTAACCATAGGTAAAAGTAGGCAACACCAAAGCCAAGAAACATCAACTGAATGATTATTTTACAATTAAATTGTATAAAACAGCAAAAACAGAGATGAGGATTTACAATTAAATTGCAAAAATGGCAAAAACAGACTTGGATAATACAATTTTTATGGTACTAATTCTACAATTCTATTGGCCAGTTGGTTGTTGTCAAAGCTTTAAACATAGCAGAATAGAATATTGGGACTTACTTTCAAAGCTTTCTGCATCAATGGGACTTGCTGAAAAAATAAATAAATGAAAAAGTGGTCCAAGCAGTGAAATTGGCATAGTAGAATAGAATAGAGGGTAAATATTGAATGTCCTAAACAACATAATCAAAGATGAGCCATTCTGCATGTGTTCCAAAGTAATGCATAAGAGATTACAATAAAACCAAATACAAAAAATTAACAGAAGGCTTAAGGCAATGTGGCTCGGCAAAAGTGGTTAGCTACCATCTGCTACTATATGATTATCTAACTAATTGATGTGTGGGACTTACATTGTAGAACCTCTCAAATCAAGTTGCCCAAACCAAAATCAATTTAATCAACACATCACACTATCCAGGACCATGTAACTAGAAATGGATTAACAATGTAAGAAGTATATGTTACCCCAATTGAAACATCAAAAGATATGCATAAGGCATATATACCTATAAACTAAGAGTCCTCATCAACTTAACATGTTAGCAACAATTAAGGTGTGTGAGGGAAAAATTACTGACCTGATGCCAACTGAACATTTTCTGCAGCTATAGGTTCACTAGCTCCTGCTCCCGTACCAAAAAGTTCAAGTTTCTTATTACCAAGGGTATTCATGTACCTATTAATCATCAAAGTAATAATATAAAATTATGAATCCTCCTCTCAAATAGCCAAAAAGATTATACTTTTGTTTAGGGGTAAAAAAATGAAGAATGGAAGGAAATTAAAGTTTAAATTATTGGTTCTGCTACCACCAAACGTGAGCGTGTATCATGATTTTGGAAGTTGAACATGATCACAGGAAAATTTGGTATTAATCATATAACTTGTTGAAGACCCCCTCACAAACACCAAGTACCGATGTATATATTGAAACAATTCTATTCAGTCTGCAGAAACACAACTATATTGATGAACTTACGTTTTTCTCAATGCCACATATGAGTTTAGTTCCTTGATCTGTAAGAAAAATGCATGTGAGAAATCATAAAGAATAAGTTGCTTGTGTCCAAAGCCATGCAAATATGCAATGTATGACCATGTTACAGTTACAATACTCTCAACTCCAATGGAATAATCCACAAAGCTCTATAAGTCTCCAAACATGCAACAATATTGTACCTTAAGAAAAAGTTCTAGAATTTTTTGAAGAATCCACAAGAAGCACACAGGTTTGTTGCAACTTTCAATATAGGTTTATATATTGAAAAATTCCGTGAAGTGAAGTCTTTCTCCAATAAGAAACCAAATATTCACATCATTCAGCAACACCAGACATGAAAGCATTTATCGGAGCATACAAGAATAAGATTATAACATCTAGGTACCAAGTACCAACTATAGCCTTTATAGACCATGTATTATCTTATTATGCTTTCCCTTCTATTATAAAATTACAACCTCTAAATTTCCAAAAATAAAAAATAACCCCATTGACCATGACGTACAGAGGCTTATTCTCACTCTCTCTTTGTGGTTATACATTAGGTTGCCCCAATCCCACTCAACACTCTATCCATATTTTAATTCTTTCTTTCCAATTTTAAACCTGATTTATTTTTTTTTAAGAAAACTCATCATAGCTACCTTTTTTTAAGACACTCCAGGGTGACTTCAATGATTAATGGTTCCAAATGCCACTCTTTAAAACATAGACAAAATATTTTAGCTTCAATAGCAAAAGGGAAAAAAAACAAGTCCAGAAACAAAAGAGAACAAAAACCACATTTATTCTTTTACAAGTTTTCACACACTAGTATATGAAAAGCATAACTAAATTTGAGATCAAAGCAATCTCAATTTTTTTATTCTTATCTCCCCTGTACAACCAACCCTTATCTCTCACAGTTAATCTCATTATTCTCTATTTAGATTTTTAGATACCTTCCTCTCTCTCCCTTCTTTCTCGTTAAGTGCAAGGAGAGCATTGCAATGTTCAACACTATTGCAATTCCACTAAACTAGAACCGGCTCCACATTCTGCAGGGGAAACATGCAGCTGCACCTCCACACAGTAGTAGCACTAAACCATTAATAGACTCCAAAAAAGTAGCAGCAACATTGCCATATCACAACAGCAAGTTAATTCTTTTGATGCTCAACTAATGTGGTGATCTTTTATCTTAAATCCATGGTTTTTAGACTCTCTAATGATAACCTAGAAGACCTTAAGTTATATTGTACAAAAAATTGAAATATGAATCAATATAAATTATTCAGAGAGTGAAAAAAAGGAACCTGTGTGGCCTGAACCCTAGCCACTGGTCGTAGCAGAACGTGAGAGCGAAGAGCGAAAAGCAGAACGAAGATCGAAGAGCGAAGAGCAATGACGGCGCGAACGAAGAGAAGAGTGTAGATCGAAGGCAGATCCAGGACGCGAACGGAGAGGATGATGACGCGAACGGAGAGCGGAGAGGGAAGCGTAGAAGGGGGAAAGTTTTTTTTTCCTGGGGAATTTGGTTTTAGTTTTGTTCTATGAATTCATTTTTTTAATTTTGTTTTTTTCTTCTTTTAATTAAGAATTGATAAATACTATTGGAGGGAATACAAATAATCAGCCAGGCGCCAATATTAAAATTCATAGACAACAATTTATAAGTGTTGAGATTTATATCAAAAACTTATGCAACTATTAAATATTGTACTTAAATGTCAATTTTTAAATGCAACAGTTTTTAAATGATGACCTTTATAAAAAAAATAATGTTACAATTTAAAATTGTTCCCGAATGAAGAAAAGGGAACAATTATCAACTATTGTAAAGCATTTGTTGCGTAAAACATCCATTTTGTGGCAACAATTATAAATTGTTCCGTATTGTATGTTTAGGCTACATTTTTCACCTGTTGAAAACAAATGTGTTGCCAGAACCCAAAAATGTTGTAGTGATAACAAATTATAATTAAATAAATTTAAATCACAATGAAATGAATAAGTATTTATATTATAAATAAAGGTTAGAATAGAAAATGATAGGATACAATTTTAAATCTTAATAAATTTTGAAATTAGGGATTGTATTTATTAGCATTTAAAAATTCAAATAGGAAGAGAAAATCTTAGTGCTACAAAGGATTGAGAGGAAGAATCACTACAAGAATTTCGTCTTTTAGCGACGAACAAGGGGGAAACCGTCGCTACAATACGCATAGCGACGACCACAAGGACGTCGTTAAAATGCTCGACGTTAATACCATAGCGACGAGCAAGAAAACAAAAGTTTACAACTTATATTATGACCAGAGAGTCAAAAGGCTTATAAATGGAAACAAACAATGTAAAAGAACCTATGTTGTGATTATATCTATAAGAACATCAAAAGAAAACTTTGAAGGCTCCTAATAAATGGAAGAATGATGAAAACCCCTCAAAACTGATAGTTGTTATAAAAAAATAAAAAGAACCACATACATACTTTAAAAAAATGATTCTTTATTTCTAAAGCTAGTGCTACAAACTATGTATCCTAAATGGCCTTAAGAAGAGAGAAATTGAAGTGATTGTTGTATGGATCCCAGTGACGGCCAATCTCATCTCCATTCTTTAAGGCTCTCCTAATAACAAAATATTGGACCTAGCTGCCAATGAAAACATAGCTTCTTGAAGAAACCCATCTCTTGAAAGCGGAGTGTGCATGGAGTTGGTGTCCACATCCCAAATCATAACTTGAGTTCCATTGTCAAGATCAACATCAACACCCAACACAGGCAGCACCAATTCTTGTGCCAAATATCTACCCAGCAAGAATGTGCTCAAGTTGCCAAGATCGCTTTCTTTAAGGATTTTCTTGATCTTCCAAGGGTCATCATACAACATCAACTATGTTGAGTAACCCCAACTCATGTCCACTTCATTGCTGCACGCCTTCTTTCTTGAACCAATGTGTGCTTTGTCGTCATGTTTCCTTTACTTGCTGGAAGAACCAGATTCTGTTGTGGTACAAAGCCACAGACCAAGTGATAAATCCACGAAAACATTGGGTTTGGTCTCTGTCTTGGTTATGGTACGACACCAAACACATGTACCCAGCGTTAAATGTGTGCAAACGTTCGAACAGTCGGTGTAAGCCATATTACTGGTTTCTTGGTCGAAGGGTTTTGTAGTGCAAAGTGCTTGCTCTTGATTAATGCTCTTGATCAATCAATGATGCTTTTGATCAATGCTTTCATCAATCAATGATCGTTTCATATTTATATACACATATATGTGCGCGCTATTGTCTTGAAAATTTTCTTATTTTTCCTTCATCCTTATAAAATGTATGTGCGTGCTATTGTCTTGAATGTATAATTCTTGTGGTTTGTTCCTCCCTTCATGGCCTAGAATGTTATCACAACAGACACAAAATCTAGTAACGTGAAGGCAATCAAAAGGATAACGTATTTACCAAGAAAACAGAAGTTTACAACTTATACTATGACCAGAGAGTCAAAAGGCTTATAAATGGAAACAAACAATGTAAAAGAACCTATGTTGTGATTATGTCTATAAGAACATCAAAAGAAAACTTTGAAGGCTCCTAATAAATGAAATAATGATGAAAACCCGAAAAACTGATAGCTGTTTTAAAAAAATAAAAGAACCACATACATACTTTCAAAGAATATTCTTTATTTCTAAAGCTAGTGCTACATACTATGTATCCTAAATGGCCTTAAGTAGAGAGAAATTGAAGTGATTGTTGTATGGATCCCAGTGAAGGCCAATCTCATCTCCTCTTTTTAAGGCTCTTCCGATAACAAATTCTTGGACCTAGCTGCCAATGAAAACATAGCTTCTTGAAGAAACCCATCTCTTAAAAACCAGTGTGTATGGAGTTAGTGTCCACATCCGTAATCATAACTTGAGTTCCATTGTCAAGATCAACATCAACACCCAACACAGGCAGCACCAATTCTTGTGCCAAATCCCTACCCAGCAAGAGTGTGCTCAAGTTGCCAAGATCGCTTTCTTTATGGATTTTCTTGATCTTCCAAGGGTCATTATACAACATCAACTCTGTTGAGTAACCCCAAATCCTGCCCACTTCATTGTTGCACGCCTTCTTTCTTGAACCAATGTGTACTTTGTCGTCATGTTTCCTTTTCTTGCTGGAAGAACCAAATTCTGTTGTGGTACAAAGACACACACAGAGTGGTAAATCCACGCAAACATTGGGTTTGGTATCTGTCTTGGTTATGGTACGACACCAAACACATGTACCCAGCGTTAAGTGTGTGCAAACGTTCGAACAGTCGGTGTAAGCCATATTACTGGTTTCTTGGTCGAAGGGTTTTGTAGTGCAAAGTGCTTGCTCTTGATTAATTCTCTTAATCAATCAATGATGCTTTTGATCAATGTTTTTATCAATCAATGATCGTTTTATGTTTTTATATATATATATATATGTGCGCTCTATTGTCTTGAAAATTTTCTTATTTTTCTTTCATCCTTATAAAATGTATGTGCGTGTTATTGTCTTGAATGTATAATTTTTGTGGTTTGTTTCTCCCTTCATGGCCTAGCATGTTATCACAAAATGTAGTAATATGAAGGCAATAAAAAGGATAACATATTTACCAAGAAAACAGAAGTTTACAACTTATATTATGATTAGAGAGTCAAAAGGCTTATAAATGGAAACAAACAATGTAAAAGAAAATGTTGCGATTATGTCTATAAGAACAACAAAAGAAAATTTTGAAGGCTCCTAACAAATGGAAGAATGATGAAAACCCCTCAGAACTGATAGCTGTTATAAAAAAATAAAAAGAACCACATACATACTTTCAAAAAATGATTCTTTATTTCTAAAGCTAGTGCTACAAATTATGTATCCTAAATGGCCTTAAGAAGAGAGAAATTGATATGATTGTTGTATGGATCCCAGTGAATGCCAATCTCATCTCCTTTCTTTAAGGCTCTCCTGACAACAAATCTTGGCCCTAGCTGCCAATGAAAACATAGCTTCTTGAAGAAAGCCATCTCTTGAAAAGCAGAGTGTGCATGGAGTTGGTGTCCACACCCAAATCATAACTTGAGTTCCATTGTCAAGATCAACATCAACACCCAACACAGGCAGCACCAATTCTTGTGCCAAATCTCTACCCAGCAAGAATGTGCTCAAGTTGCCAAGATCGCTTTCTTTAAGGATTTTCTTGATCTTCCAAGGGTCATCAGACAACATCAACTCTGTTGAGTAACCCCAACTCATGTCCACTTCATTGCTGCACGCCTTCTTTCTTGAACCAATGTGTTCTTTGTCGTCATGTTTCATATTCTTACTAGATGAACCAGATTCTGTTGTGGTACAAAGACACACACCAAGTGATAAATCCACGCAAACATTGGGTTTGGTCTCTGTCTTGGTTATGGTACGACACCAAACACATGTACCCAGTGTTAAATGTGTGAAAACGTTCAAACAGTCAGTGTAAGCCATATTACTGGTTTCTTGGTCGAAGGGTTTTGTAGTGCTAAGTGCTTGCTCTTGATTAATGCTCTTGATCAATCAATGATGCTTTTGATCAATGCTTTTATCAATCAATTATCGTTTTATATTTATATGTGCGCGCTATTGTCTTGAAAATTTTGTTATTTTTCTTTCATCCTTATAAAATGTATGTGCGTGCTATTGTCTTGAATGTATAATTCCTGTGGTTTGTTCCACCCTTCATGGCCTAGCATGTTACCACAACAGACACAAAATGTAGTAACATGAAGGCAATCAAAAGGATAACGTATTTACCAAGAAAACAGAAGTTTACAACTTATATTATGACCAGAGAGTCAAAAGGCTTATAAATGGAAACAAACAATGTAAAAGAACCTATGTTATGATTATGTCTATAAGAACATAAAAAAAAAACATTGAAGGCTCCTAATAAATGGAAGAATGATGAAAACCCCTCAAAACAGATAGCTGTTATAAAAAAATAAAAAGAACCACATACATACTTTCAGAAAATGATTCATTATTTCTAAAGCTAGTGCTACAAATTATGTATCCTAAATGGCCTTAAGAAGAGAGAAATTGAAGTGATTGTTGTATGGATCCCAGTGAATGCCAATCTCATCTCCTTTCTTTAAGGCTCTCCTGACAACAAAATCTTGGACCTAGCTGCCAATGAAAACATAGCTTCTTGAAGAAAGCCATCTCTTGAAAAGCAGAGTGTGCATGGAGTTGGTGTCCACATCCCAAATCATAACTTGAGTTCCATTGTCAAGATCAACATCAACACCCAACACAGGCAACACCAATTCTTGTGCCAAATCTCTACCCAGCAAGAATGTGCTCAAGTTGCCAAGATCGCTTTCTTTAAGGATTTTCTTGATCTTCCAAGGGTCATCAGACAACATCAACTCTGTTGAGTAACCCCAACTCATGTCCACTTCATTGCTGCACGCCTTCTTTCTTGAACCAATGTGTGCTTTGTCGTCATGTTTCCTATTCTTGGTGGAAGAACCTGATTCTGTTGTGGTACAAAGAACACACCAAGTGATAAATCCACGCAAACATTGGGTTTGGTCTCTGTCTTGGTTATGGTACGACACCAAACACATATACCCAGCGTTAAATGTGTGCAAACGTTCGAACAGTCGGTGTAAGCTATATTACTGGTTTCTTGGTCGAAGGGTTTTGTAGTGCAAAGTGCCTGCTCTTGATCAATCAATGATGCTTTTGATCAATGTTTTTATCAATCAATGATCGTTTTATATATATATATATATATATATATATGTGCGCGCTATTGTCTTGAAAATTTTCCTATTTTTCTTTCATCCTTATAAAATGTATGTGCGTGCTATTGTTTTGAATGTATAATTCATGTGGTTTATTCCTCCCTTCATGGCCTAGCATGTTATCACAACAGACACAAAATGTAGTAACATGAAGGCAATCAAAAGGATAACGTATTTACCAAGAAAACAAAAGTTAACAACTTATATTATGACCAGAGAGTCAAAAGGCTTATAAATGGAAACAAACAATGTAAAAGAACCTATGTTGTGATTATGTCCATATGAACATCAAAAGAAAACTTTGAAGGCTCCTAATAAATGAAAGAATGATGTAAACCCCTCAAAACTGATAGCTGTTTTAAAAAAATAAAAACAACCACATACATACTTTCAAAGAATGATTCTTTTCTTCTAAATCTAGTGCTGCAAACTATGCATCTTAAATGGCCTTAAGTAGATAGAAATTGAAGTGATTGTTGTATGGATCCCAGTGAAGGCCAATCTCATCTCCTTTTTTTAAGGCTCTTCTGATAACAAATTCTTGGACCTGGCTTCCAATGAAAACATAGCTTCTTGAAGAAAGCCATCTCTTAAAAAGCGGAGTGTGCATGGAGTTGGTGTCCACATCCTAAGTCATAACTTGAGTTCCATTGTCAAGATCAACATCAACACCCAACACAGGCAACACCAATTCTTGTGCCAAATCTCTACCCAGCAAGAATGTGCTCAAGTTGCCAAGATCGCTTTCTTTAAGGATTTTCTTGATCTTCCAAGGGTCATCAGACAACATCAACTCTGTTGAGTAACCCCAACTCATGTCCACTTCATTGCTGCACGCCTTCTTTCTTGAACCAATGTGTTCTTTATCGTCATGTTTCCTATTCTTGCTGGAAGAACCAGATTCTGTTGTGGTACAAAGACACACACCAAGTGATAAATCCACGCAAACATTGGGTTTGGTCTCTGTCTTGGTTATGGTACGACACCAAACACATGTACCCAGCGTTAAATGTGTGCAAACGTTCGAACAGTCAGTGTAAGCCATATTACTGGTTTCTTGGTCGAAGGGTTTTGTAGTGCAAAGTGCTTGCTCTTGATTAATGCTCTTGATCAATCAATGATGCTTTTGATCAATGCTTTTATCAATCAATGATCATTTTATATTTATATATATATGTGTATATGTGCGCGCTATTGTCTTGAAAATTTTGTTATTTTTCTTTCATCCTTATAAAATGTATGTGCGTGCTATTGTCTTGAATGTATATTTCCTGTGGTTTATTCCTCCCTTCATGGCCTAGCATGTTATCACAACACACACAAAATGTAGTAACATGAAGGCAATCAAAAGGATAACATATTTACCAAGAAAACAGAAGTTTACAACTTATATTATGACCAGAGAGTCAAAAGGCTTATAAATGGAAACAAACAATGTAAAAGAACCTATGTTGTGATTATGTCTATAAGAACATCAAATGAAAACTTTGAAGGCTCCTAATAAATGGAAGATTGATGAAAACCCCTCAAAACTGATAGCTGTTACAAAAAAATAAAAAGAACCACATACATACTTTCAGAAAATGATTCTTTATTTCTAAAGCTAGTGCTACAAATTATGTATCCTAAATGGCCTTAAGAAGAGAGAAATTGAAGTGATTGTTGTATGGATCCCAGTGAAGGCCAATCTCATCTCCTTTTCTTAAGGCTCTTCCGATAACAAATTCTTGGACCTAGCTGCCAATGAAAACATAGCTTCTTGAAGAAACCCATCTCTTGAAAACCAGAGTGTGTATGGAGTTGGTGTCCACATCCGAAATCATAACTTGAGTTCCATTGTCAAGATCAACATCAACACCCAACACATGCAACACCAATTCTTGTGCCAAATCCCTACCCAGCAAGAGTGTGCTCAAGTTGCCAAGATCGCTTTCTCTAAGGATTTTCTTGATCTTCCAAGGGTCATCATAGAACATCAACTCTGTTGAGTAACCCCAACTCCTGCCCACTTCATTGTTGCACGCCTTCTTTCTTGAACCAATGTGTACTTTGTCGTCATGTTTCCTTTTCTTGCTGGAAGAACCAGATTCTGTTGTGGTACAAAGACACACACAGAGTGGTAAATCCACGCAAACATTGGGTTTGGTATCTGTCTTGGTTATGGAACGACACCAAACACATGTACCCAACGTTAAATGTGTGCAAACGTTTGAACAGTCGGTGTAAGCCATATTACTGGTTTCTTTGTCGAAGGGTTTTGTAGTTCAAAGTGCTTGCTCTTGATTAATTCTCTTGATCAATCAATGATGCTTTTGATCAATGGTTTTATCAATCAATGATCGTTTTATATTTATATATATGTGTGTGTGTGTGCGCGCTATTGTCTTGAAAATTTTCTTATTTGTCTTTCATCCTTATAAAATGTATGTGCGTGCTAGTGTCTTGAATGTATAATTTCTGTGGTTTGTTTCTCCCTTCATGGCCTAGCATGTTATCAAAAAATGTAGTAATATGAAGGCAATCAAAAGGATAACGTATTTAACAAGAAAATAGAAGTTTACAACCTATATTATGACCAGAGAGTCAAAAGGCTTATAAGTGGAAACAAACAATGTAAAAGAATTTATGTTATGATTATGTCTATAAGAACATCAAAAGAAAACATTGAAGGCTCGTAATAAATGGAAGAATGATGAAAACCCCTCAAAATAGATAGCTGTTATAAAAAAATAAAAAGAACCACATACATACTTTCAGAAAATGATTCATTATTTCTAAAGCTAGTGCTACAAATTATGTATCCTAAATGGCCTTAAGAAGAGAGAAATTGAAGTGATTGTTGTATGGATCCCCGTGAAAGCCAATCTTATCTCCTTTCTTTAAGGCTCTCCTGACAACAAAATCTTGGACCTAGCTGCCAATGAAAAGATAGCTTCTTGAAGAAAGCCATCTCTTGAAAAGCAGAGTATGCATGGAGTTGGTGTCCACATCCCAAATCATAACTTGAGTTCCATTGTCAAGATCAACATCAACACCCAACACAGGCAACACCAATTCTTGTGCCAAATCTCTACCCAGCAAGAATGTGCTCAAGTTGCCAAGATCGCTTTCTTTAAGGATTTTCCTGATCTTCCAAGGGTCATCAGACAACATCAACTCTGTTGAGTAACCCCAACTCATGTCCACTTCATTGCTGCACGCCTTCATTCTTGAACCAATGTGTGCTTTGTCGTCATGTTTCCTATTCTTGGTGGAAGAACCAGATTCTGTTGTGGTACAAAGAACACACCAAGTGATAAATCCACGCAAACATTGGGTTTGGTCTCTGTCTTGGTTATGGTACGACACCAAACACATATACCCAGCGTTAAATGTGTGCAAACGTTCGAACAGTCGGTGTAAGCTATATTACTGGTTTCTTGGTCGAAGGGTTTTGTAGTGCAAAGTGCTTGCTCTTGATTAATGCTCTTGATCAATCAATGATGCTTTTGATCAATGCTTTTATCAATCAATGATCGTTTTACATTTATATATATATAAATATATATGTGCGCGCTATTGTCTTGAAAATTTTCTTATTTTTCTTTCATCCTTATAAAATGTATGTGCATGTTACTGTCTTGAATGTATAATTCCTGTGGTTTGTTCCTCCATTCATGGCTTAGCATGTTATCACAACAGACACAAAATGTAGTAACATGAAGGCAATCAAAAGGATAACGTATTTACCAAGAAAACAAAAGTTTACAACTTATATTATGACCAGAGAGCAAAAGGCTTATAATTGGAAACAAACAATGTAAAAGAACCTATGTTGTGATTATGTCTATAAGAACATCAAAAGAAAACTTTGAAGGCTCCTAATAAATGAAAGAATGATGAAAACCCCTCAAAACGGATAGCTGTTTTAAAAAAAATAAAAAGAACCGCATACATTCTTTTAAAGAATGATTCTTTATTTCTAAAGCTAGTGCTACAAACTATGTATCCTAGATGGCCTTAAGTAGAGAGAAATTGAAGTGATTGTTGTATGGATCCCAGTGAAGGCCAATCTCATCTCCTTTTTTTAAGGCTCTTCTGATAACAAAATCTTGGACCTAGCTGCCAACGAAAACATAGCTTCTTGAAGAAACCCATCTCTTGAAAAGCAGAGTGTGTATGGAGTTGGTGTCCATATCCGAAATCATAACTTGAGTTCCATTGTCAAGATCAACATCAACACCCAACACAGGCAACACCAATTCTTGTGCCAAATCCCTACCCAGCAAGAGTGTGCTCAAGTTGCCAAGATCGTTTTCTCTAAGGATTTTCTTGATCTTCCAAGGGTCATCATAGAACATCAACTCTGTTGAGTAACCCCAACTCCTGCCCACTTCATTGTTGCACGCCTTCTTTCTTGAACCAATGTGTACTTTGTCGTCATGTTTCCTTTTCTTGCTAGAAGAACCAGATTCTGTTGTGGTACAAAGACACACACAGAGTGGTAAATCCACGCAAACATTGGGTTTGGTCTTTGTTTTGGTTATGGTACGACACCAAACACATGTACCCAGCGTTAAATGTGTGCAAACATTCGAACAGTCGGTGTAAGCCATATTACTGGTTTCTTGGTTGAAGGGTTTTGTAGTGCAAAGTACTTGCTCTTGATTAATTCTCTTGATCAATCAATGATGCTTTTGATCAATGCTTTTTTCAATCAATGATCGTTTTATATTTATATCTATTTTTATATATATATATATATATATGTGCGCACTATTGTCTTTAAAATTTTCTTATTTATCTTTCATCCTTATAAAATGTATGTGCATGCTATTGTCTTGAATGTATAATTCCTGTGGTTTGTTCCTCCCTTCATGGCCTAACATATTATCACAACAGGCACAAAATGTAGTAATATGAAGGCAATAAAAAGGATAACGTATTTACGAAGAAAACAGAAGTTTACAACTTATATTATGACTAGAGAGTGAAAATGATTATTAATGGAAACAAACAATGTAAAAGAACATATGTTGTGATTATGTCTATAAGAACATCAAAAGAAAACTTTGAAGGCTCCAAATAAATGGAAGAATGATGAAAACCCCTCAAAACTGATAGCTGTTATAAAAGAAATATAAAGAACCACATACATACTTTCAAAAAATGATTCTTTATTTCTACAACTAGTGCTACAAACTATGTATCCTAAATGGCCTTAAGAAGAGAGAAATTGAAGTGATTGTTGTATGGATCCCAGTGAAGGCCAATCTCATCTCCTTTGTTTAAGGCTCTCCTGATAACAAAATCTTGGACCTAGCTGCCAATGAAAACATAGCTTCTTGAAGAAACTCATCACTTTAAAAGCAGAGTGTGCTTGGAGTTGGTGTCCACATCCAAAATCATAACTTGAGTTCAATTGTCAAGATCAATATCAACACCCAACACAGGCAACACCAATTCTTGTGCCAAATCTCTACCCAGCAAGGGCGTGCTCAAGTTGCCAAGATCGCTTTCTTTAAGGATTTTCTTGATCTTCCAAGGGTCATCATACAACATCAACTCTGTTGAGTAACCCCAACTCCTGTCCACTTCATTGCTGCACGCTTTCTTTCTTGAACCAATGTGTATTTTGTCGTCATGTTTCCTTTTCTTGATGGAAGAACCAGATTCTGTTGTGGTACAAAGACACACACCAACATTGGGTTTGGTCTCTGTCTTGGTTATGGTACGACACCAAACACATGCACCCAGCGTTAAATGTGTGAAAACGTTTGAACAGTCAGTGTAAGCCATATTACTGGTTTCTTGGTCGAAGGGTTTTGTAGTGCAAAGTGCTTGTTCTTGATTAATGCTCTTGATCAATCATTGATGCTTTTGATCAATGCTTTTATTATCAACGATTGTTTTATATTTATATATATATATATGTGTGCGGGCTATTGTCTTGAAAATTTTCTTATTTTTCTTTCATCCTTATAAAATGTACGTGCGTGCTATTGTCTTGAATGTATAATTCATGTGGTTTGTTCCTCCCTTCATGGCCTAGCATGTTATCACAACAGACACAAAATGTACAAACATGAAGGCAGTCAAAAGGATAACATATTTACCAAGAAAACAGAAGTTTACAACTTATATTATGACCAGAGAGTCAAAAGGCTTATAAATGGAAACAAACAATGTAAAAGAACCTATGTTGTGATTATGTCTATAAGAACATCAAAAGAAAACTTTGAAGGCTCCTAATAAATGAAAGAATGATGAAAATCCCTCAAAACTGATAGTTGTTTTAAAAAAATAAAAAGAACCACATACATACGTTCAAAGAATGATTTTTTATTTCTAAAGCCAGTGCTACAAACTATGTATCCTAAATGGCCTTAAGTAGAGAGAAATTGAAGTGATTGTTGCATGGATCCCAGTGACTGCCAATCTCATCTCCTTTTTTTAAGGCTCTTTCGATAACAAAATCTTGAACCTAGCTGCCAATGAAAACATAGCTTCTTGAAGAAACCCATCTCTTGAAAATCAGAGTGTGTATGGAGTTGGTGTCCACATCCGAAATCATAACTTGAGTTCCATTGTCAAGATCAACATCAACACCCAACACAGGCAGCGCCAATTCTTGTGCCAAATCCCTACCCAGCAAGAGTGTACTCAAGTTGCCAAGATCGCTTTCTTTAAGAATATTCTTGATCTTCCAAGGGTCATCATACAACATCAACTCTGTTGAGTAACCCCAACTCATGTCCACTTCATTGCTGCACGCCTTCTTTCTTGAACCAATGTGTACTTTGTCGTCATGTTTCCTTTTCTTGCTGGAAGAACCAGATTCTGTTGTGGTACAAAGACACACACCAACATTGGGTTTGGTCTCTGTCTTGGTTATGGTACGACACCAAACACATGTACCCAGCGTTAAATGTGTTCAAACGTTCGAACAGTCGGTGTAAGCCATATTACTGGTTTCTTGGTCGAAGTGTTTTTTAGTGCAAAGTGCTTGTTCTTGATAAATACTCTTGATCAATCATTGAGGCTTTTGATCAATGCTTTTATCAATCTGTGATCGTTTTATATTTATATATATATGTGTGTGCACTATTGTCTTGAAAATTTTCTTATTTTTCTTTCATCCTTATAAAATGTATGTGCGTGCTATTGTCTTGAATGTCTAACTCCTGTGGTTTGTTCCTCCCTTCATGGCCTAGCATGTTATCACAACTGGCACAAAATGTAGTAACATGAAGGCAGTCAAAAGGATAACGTATTTACTAAGAAAACATAAGTTTACAACTTATATGATGACCAGAGAGTCAAAAGGCTTATAAATGGAAACAAACAATGTAAAAGAACATAGTTTGTGATTATGTCTATAAGAACATCAAAAGAAAACTTTGAAGGCTCCTAATAAATGAAAGAATGATGAAAACCCCTCAAAACTGATAGCTGTTATAAAAAAATAAAAAGGACCACATACATACTTTCAAATAATGATTCTTTATTTCTAAAGCTAGTGCTACAAACTATGTATCCTAAATGGCCTTAAGAAGAGAGAAATTAAAGTGATTGTTGTATGGATCCCAGTGAAGGCCAATCTCATCTCCTTTCTTTAAGGCTCTCCTGATAACAAAATCTTGGACCTAGTTGCCAATGAAAACATAGCTTCTTGAAGAAACCCATCTCTTGAAAAGCGAAGTTTGCATGGAGTTGGTGTCCACATCCCAAATCATAACTTGAGTTCCATTTTCAAGATCAACATCAACACCCAACACAGGCAGCACCAATTCTTGTGCCAAATCTCTACCCAGCAAGAATGTACTCAAGTTGCCAAGATCGCTTTCTTTAGGATTTTCTTGATCTTCCAAGGGTCATCATACAACATCAACTCTATTGAGTAACCCCAACTCCTGTCCACTTCATTGGTGCACTCCTTCTTTCTTGGACCAATGTGTACTTTGTCGTCATGTTTTCTTTTCTTGATGGAAGAACCAGATTCTGTTGTGGTACAAAGACACACACCAAGTGATAATTCCACGCAAACATTGGGTTTGGTCTTTGTCTTGGTTATGGTACGACACCAAACCTATGTACCCAGCGTTTAATGTGTGCAAACGTTCGAACAGTCGGTGTAAGCCATTGATAAGTGAAAATTAGTTGATAAATTAGAGCACTTTTTATTTCACTTATCAAGGATAAAATGATAATTTTACCCCAATTTAATCCCTTTTTATTAAATATTAAATAAATTGTATTTATTAATCTAAGATTTGAATTTGATGCTATTTTGATGGAAATATTGCTGATTTTTGCAGGATATTGCAAAGATTTGATTTGAAGGATAGATAGCATTAAATGAGGGAGATGTATGCAAGATTTGAGATTGATTGAAGATATTTAATGAAGATTTAAAGAAGATTTGAAGCCATTAATGAGGAGATCACTGCCAATCATTCAAGGATTCTGCAGACAAGTTTCCCACTTAAATCAAAGATCGCTCAATAAATACAAAGATATCATCAAGAAAAGGAAAATAAGGAAAGACAAATTTGCTAAAACCAGTCTCGGGGAGAGATCAAGATTAAAAAGAGAAAGTTGGAGCTGCAGGACGCTACCTGCGCTTCACCTCGCGCTATAGCGCAGGTGAAGCGCAGACTCTCTGGAAGTTGCGCCTCATCCTGCGCTGTAGCGCAGCCTGGAGCGCAGGTTACGCTGATTTGGTCCCTGTTGCCGTTTTTAGATAGATCTCTTCCCAAATTGCCGTGTCTTTCCTTAGTCTATAAATAGGAACCTCTTGCACCAATCCTGGTGTGCACGATTATTGTAATTTATCTATATTTCAGTGATAATGCACCAAAGCTAAGTTTAGAGTAGGAGAGGAGGAGCGCTTCACAAGGATTGAAGATGGTGACAACATCTTTCGGTGGTTTGTATGGCTACCTTGTGTAGTTAACTCTCCATTAGGATTGGATGTAATTGATTCTATCCCCAAGTGTATGTAAATTTTATATTATTATTTCTGTGCTCTCTGTCTATAATATTGGTAATCTTATTCTGTACTTAATTCCTAATTCCCACGCTTGCGTCTGGAGTTATAGGCTAGTCTTGACTTAGTTAGTTTTGACTAGGATTGAGAGTGGGGGAGCGGATTCTGAAGAAACTCACTCTTTGATTGGATAAGAGGACTCGATAGCCAGGGTTCCTTTACGGGGGCGTTGCTTATGATTGATGGGTAGTGTAAGTACTATAATGAAGGGCATTCCAATATGTTAGGCATGGTTTTTGAATTACCGATAGCAAAGGATTAGTTGATTGTTAATCTGGAAGCGAGAGGTGGGTATATCTAATGAGCGATGGGTAGTGACAGTACTCTAGCGAAGGTATACTTTATTTGGTAGGCCCCGTATTTCAATTAGTCCTTTACAAACTGAACAAAAGAGAGCAAAATAAGTCGAGGATAAGTCTGTCGCTTGGGAGAGCCCGCATGGATTACCGTTGAGTGTGTGAGGCTGCTGGTAACTCGGGGTCTTAGCAATAAAGTTTGTCTACAGTATTATAGAGTAAACCTAAAATAATAGATAGTTTTTACATGCACAAAGGGTGTGATGATATGAAATCCAATCCTAATCCAAGTAAAGTGTCTCTAACTCTTCCTATCTAATTCTATTGATATTAATCTGTTATTTACAATTCCGCAACAATATACTCTAAACCGTTGTTTCTCCTTGATAATTAGATCACAGCCTACGTAAATTGACCGTTCCCTGTGGATACGATACTCTCTTACTATTATACTGCTGGATTTGTGGTTCGCTTGCCAGAAACCCATCAGCCATATTACTGCTTTCTTGGTCGAAGGGTTTGGTAGTGCAAAGTGCTTGCTCTTGATCAATCAATGATGCTTTTGATCAATGCTTTTATCAATCAATGATCGTTTATATATATATATATATATATATATATATGCGTGCGCTACTGTCTTGAAAATTTTCTTATTTTTCTTCCATCCTTATAAAATGTATGTGCGTGCTATTGTCTTGAATGTATAATTCATGTGGTTTTTTCCTCCCTTCATGGCCTAGCATGTTATCACAACAGACACAAAATGTAGTGACATGAAGGCAATAAAAAGGATAACGTATTTACCAAGAAAACAAAAGTTTAAAACTTGTATTATCACCAGAGAGTCAAAAGGATTATAAAAGGAAACAAACAATGTAAAAGAATCTATGTTGTGATTATGTCTATAAGAACATCAAATGAAAACTTTGAAGGCTCCTAATAAATGAAAGAATAATGAAAACCCCTCAAAACTGATAGTTGTTTTAAAAAAATAAAAGGAACCACATACATACTTTCAAAGAATTATTCTTTATTTCTAAAGCTAGTGCTACAAACTATGTATCCTAAATGGCCTTAAGAAGAGAGAAATTGAAGTGATTGTTGTATGGATCCCAGTGAAGGCCAATCTCATCTCCTTTCTTTAAGGCTCTTCTGATAACAAAATCTTAGACCTAGCTGCTAATGAAAACATAGCTTCTTGAAGAAACCCATCTCTTGAAAAGCAGAGTGTGCATGGAGGTTGTGTCCACATCCCAAATCATAACTTGAGTTCCATTGTCAAGATCAGCATCAACACCCAACACAGGCAGCACCAATTCTTGTACCAAATCTCTACCCAGCAAGTGTGTGCTCATGTTGCCTAGATCGCTTTCTCTAAGGATTTTCTTGATCTTCCAAGGGTCATCATACAACATCAACTCTGTTGAGTAACCCCAACTCTTGTTCACTTCATTGCTGCACGCCTTCTTTCTTTAACCAATGTGTGCTTTGTCATCATGTTTCCTTTTCTTGCTGGAAGAACTAGATTCTTTTGTGGTACAAAGACACACACCAAGTGATAAATCCATGCAAACATTAGGTTTGGTCTCTGTCTTGGTTATGATATGACACCAAACACATGTACCCAACGTTAAATGTGTGCAAACGTTCGAACAGTCGGTGTGAGCCATATTACTGCTTTCTTGGTCGAAGGGTTTGGTAGTGCAAAGTGCTTGCTCTTGATTAATGCTCTTGATCAATCAATGATGCTTTTGATCAATGCTTTTATCAATCAATGATCGTTATATATATATGCGTGCGCTACTCTCTTGAAAATTTTATTATTTTTCTTTCATCCTTATAAAATGTATGTGCGTGCTATTGTCTTGAATGTATAATTCATGTGGTTTTTTCCTCCCTTCATGGCCTAGCATGTTATCACAACAAACACAAAATGTAGTAACATGAAGGCAATTTAAAGGATAACGTATTTACCAAGAAAACAGAAGTTTACAACTTTTATTATCACTAGAGAGTCAAAAGGCTTATAAATTGAAACAAACAATGTAAAAGAACCGATGTTGTGATTATGTCTATAAGAACATCAAAAGAAAACTTTGAAGGCTCCTGATAAATGAAAGAATGATGAAAACCCCTCAAAATTGATAGGTTTTTTAAAAAAATAAAAAGAACCACATACATACTTTCAAAGAATGGTTCTTTATTTCTAAAGCTAGTGTTACAAACTATGTATCCTAAATGGCCTTAAGAAGAGAGAAATTGAAGTGACTGTTGTATGGATCCCAGTGAATGTCAATCTCATCTCCTTTCTTTAAGGCTCTTTTGATAACAAAATCTTGGACCTAGCTGCCAATGAAAACATAGCTTCTTGAAGAAACCCATCTCTTGAAAAGCAGAGTGTGCATGGAGTTGGTGTCCACATCCCAAATCATAACTTGAGTTCCATTGTCAAGATCAGCATCAACACCCAACACATGCATCACCAATTCTTTTGCCAAATCTCTACCCAGCAAGAATGTGCTCAACTTGCCAAGATCGCTTTCTTTAAGGATTTTCTTGATCTTCCAAGGGTCATCAGACAACATCAACTCTGTTTAGGAACCCCAACTCCTGTCCACTTCATTGATGCACACCTTCTTTCTTGAACCAATGTGTGCTTTGTTGTCTTGTTTCCTTTTCTTGCTGGAAGAACCAGATTCTGTTGTGGTACAAAGACACACACCAAGTGATAAATCCACGCAAACATTGGGTTTGGTCTCTGTCTTGGTTATGGTATGACACCAAACACATGTACCCAGCGTTAAATGTGTGCAAACGTTCAAACAGTCGGTGTAAGCCATATTACTGGTTTCTTGGTCGAAGGGTTTTGTAGTGCAAATTGCTTGCTCTTGATTAATGCTCTTGATCAATGCTTTTATCAATCAAATATCGTTTTATATTTATATATATTTCTTTCATCCTTATAAAATGTATGTGCGTGCTATTGTCTTGAATGTATAAGCATTCATAGTAGTTGTTTTACAAAGCCTTTCACACACGTGATCCCGCTTCTCAATACCATTACAGTGGGTAAGTATTGCTATTGGTATTTGTCTTTAAGGGTATGTTTGGTAAGGTGGAGAGAAATATGATAGAGAGAAATAGGAGAGAGAGAGAGAAATGAGTAGAAAGAAATAGATGAGAAACATAGAAGAAATTAGAGTTATTTCATATAAAAAAATTAGAGTGGGGAGAATTAGAGATATACTTGCTAAAGACTAAAATACCCCAAATAAATAGTTTCAATAATTTTCTTCATTATTTGACGTATTAATTAAGAATAAATTCATTCTATTTCGAAAAATAACCAAACTTGGTTATAATGTGGGTGTCGCAGAGCAACACACTATTGTGATGTTCATATGTTGATAACAAAAATTCTGGTGAAGGAAGCTCCTGATGTGGATGGAAACATGAGTTAAGGTTTAGGGTTTCATAGTCATATACTAGGCAGAATACTAATGTTATGAGTTGTTTTTGACACTGGGATTTCCAAATCATTCAATGAAATGACCCGTCCTTTAACATGATAAATGGGCACTAACCTGAATTTTTCAATATTTGCCTTATTAAGTTTTCAAATATAATTAATTCTTCCCATTTTATCACCATTTAAATTACCAAAAAATGAATTGCCTTCAAAAAATCGTGAAGCTTGGTTTTTAAATTTGGCAATGCATAACCTCACAGTAATTGGTCATCATAGCTAAAAAACATTATTGTAAACCGCATGTTAATTATGCACCAACGGTCAGAAACTTTGCACAAATTGAAAGAGAAAAAGTATATGGACACATGGAGAAAATAGCCTATGTCCCAAGGAGCACTTTCTATCGCAGAGGACCACATCAAAATGTAAAGACAATCTAATCATTTGTCATATTCTTTAAGGATTATTTTTAATTTCATTAATTGTTAAGGGTAACAATTTTTGGCACTGGATGCCCATGCAGGAATGTGATGGAAAAATGATACAAAGCATGCCAACAACTCTTCCTAGGAGGCTTTCATTCACACCCTCTCCAGACTATGGGTTACCCCCTACAAAGATAACTCCAGGAAAGAGGGGTGGATGTTCTACTTGGTCCTCACAAGGTGACAGAAATATTAAGACCAAAACAATGAACATTGATGATGCAATCTTCACCAGCAACAACACAAAGGGAAAGACTCCGAGAAAGGTATTCACATGAAAGGCAAAAATAGATTAACAAATTGAAATCATATTTATTCAAAGACTTACAAATTTAATCAACATAACTAACGAAATTGAATTTTAATTAATTTTATAGTGTATCCAAACTACCTTCAAGCCAACACAGGACATGAAACTCATTGCTGAACAAGCCAAACTTTTAGATTATGTATATAATTTGAGTGATCCTAGGTAAGGAACTCAATTCTTTATTTGCGTTTTCTTAAGCATTAATTATTTTGCAATTTTGTAAGCATTTGATATGTTTGGCAGTGAAATCATATTCAAGTGTGGACAAATCATCAGGACAATGAAAGACTCTGATAGCCTTAGTCCACCAAAAGTGGTTGAAACTGAGGTGAAATTTTGCACCTACTACATTTTTAATCCGCCTCCATATGGAGACACTATTCTGACAGCCTGCACCTACTTTATGTATAGATAATCACATGTATGGAAGCAAAAGTAACTGCAACACAACATATGGCAAACAAGAATTCAGTTTGGAGCCTCCCTCCATCTTTCACCATAAGGATAATTTATTTTCCTTGTAGTTAAAACAGTTTCTGTATATTTGTACTACTACTAAAAAAGAATTTCAATTTTCAGAAGGATATAAATAGAAGAATGACAACCGATGAACTAATTAATAACTATCTGATTGAGTGGATGCCACGGTTTTGGGAGCTAAAATTTGTGAGCATGCCTCCTATTTCATTTATTATAGCTTTTTATTATATGAATTACAAAATCTTAGGCAAATACCCCTTTGGTTTATAGATTTATGTGCCCATTCAAGAAGCCGGGGGCCATTGGTACTTAGTGGTGGTGTCTTTAGTAGACAGGGTTGTGTACCACTTAGACTCTATCCTTGATGAGAAATTGGTTATTACAAGTCATTTTCAAATTGAAAAAGTGGTAACCTTCTCGCTAAAGCTTGTTTTTTCGTACTCTAATTTTTATCATTGTCTTCAATCTAAATATTATCCTAATTCCCCTTAACTTGACATGGATAGTGTGATGCTCTATCCTCAATTATTTGCACATATCACTTTCCTCCAAACTACGGGAATGGTTTGGTAGAGGTTGATAAATGGGAGATCATTGAACCTCTGGGAGAAAACATGTGTGGTTCATGGTACACCTACTAACATGCATAAAATTTCAATTCATCCATGCTACACAATTTAAAATATTATATAATTTGGACATTATATAAGGTCCAACTCACCGGTGTGGGTCTTGGATTGGATGAAGATGGAGGATTCATTCCAACTCAATCTTTTTGGAGCGGTAAGTACTAATGTTGTAGATTACTATGAACGGCCTAAGGTTACTTAACTGATTCCTATTATAAACTACAGATTAATGAGAAGGTCATTTAGATGAAATTGCTATGGATCTCTTGTGTGGTGATCACAATGACTATTGGAACATATTGCAAGCAAAAGTGGATTCGTTTTGGCGCCTCCGAGCATAATTCGAAAAGAATTTAGAGCAAGGACTTTTTTGGATTTCATCATGACATGGATGAATGAACTTGCCTTCATATAGGATTGTGTCACATGTAGCTTATTTTGAATGTATTAGCCTACTGTCATGATTGTCTAAGTTTGTGAAATTTTGCATTGTCATTGTGTTTTGGGACTGCACATGTAATTTGGGGGATATCCTATCCTATGTATTGTCTTTTGTTTATTTCAATGAACTATTATCCTATGTATTGTCTTTATTTATTTTAATGAACTATTATCCTATGTATTGTGTTTATTTATTTCAATGGACTATCAATCCTATTATTCTAAAAAGGCATAATATAATGACATGGGTTAGGTTACTTACGTAATCTTGAAGAATATAAGAGATCCATGCACCGCTACATTGAAGACAGGACCATATGTACAACGATGACTAGTTCACATGTTGGAACATAAACACTGCAAAGTCGAAAATACAAAAAAAAGACAAGTTATTGTAATCATGACAAGTAGTAAAAATTAATTTCATCATGTATTGTATTGATGATACAAGTCATTACCTTGTGCGATGATTCCAATTGGCGTTCAAAGCACTATGTGAATGTGGGATCGTAAATCATGCATGTCATGGGGCCTAAATGTTGCATCATGGTTACTATTGTAAAAGCATTGCTATTATATTAGATATGCACTTGACATCATTTGAAAATAAAACAACTGAAAAGGTTCATATTTGTCACATAATTAGTAACCAATAATGTTTTCTGCTTATGTACTACACATGTCTAAATAGACTTGTTTTTAAATAGTTCCCACTGAACTAAACATGACATAACTGTGGAACATAATAACAAAAAATAACAATAGAGTACACGTTGGTAAACTTTTTTTGTTTAATTAATTCGTTAACTTGTGTGCTTCACTTTTTAACATGTACATGATATTGAAAGATTTTTTTGAAATATAATTACATAATTTTTTGGTTTGGCAGACAATAAGTATGAAATGAATTAATATTAAAGTAAAGGTCCAAAGGGAAAATAATTAAAGATTTTGTAGGATCAATTACGCCATACCTTGGGTGGATAACGACCGTGTCACACTTAACTGGTAAAAAAGGCAAACATCCACAAATCCAGCAATAGTAAGGATTGACATTTGTATTACAAAGCAAGGGCAACTTTGAATATTGTTTTCCAGACAAAGCTTAACCAAACAGTCACAATGGCTATTATGGTCATTACACAAGTAAACATTCACTTTTGTTAATTTTTTCTATTGCCAAGAGGCGTATCAAATTAAAGAAGCCACATGTATTTCTTTCTTTCTCTTCCACTTTCAAACGAAATTCTCACAACATGTGAACAACCATATCAATGCAATCACCTATTTGGGATGTGATAAGTATAGAAAAGATAGAGATAAAAAAGGATAACAAAAGAGAAAATAAAGAGAGTTGAGGTGAAAATGTGATAGAAAAGAAAGAGAGAAAAAGAAAATTGAGGTGTGAAATGAAGTGTAAAATAAAGAATTATAAAAATATTATTGGGAAAGCACTTTTTTTATAACACGTGTGGTTTATATATTAGCTTGATAGATTAGATTTATTGTAGCTTAGGTTGGTAGAATGAGATTCCATTTTTCTACAGTTGAGGCACGATTCTCAAAACACACAGGGTTTAGGGTTTAACTTGATAGGTTAGATTTATTCTGGCTTAGGTTGGTAGAATGAGATTCCATTTTTCTACCGTTGAGGCTCGGTTCTCAAAAGAGACAAAAGTATAATTTTACAATTCCCTTCATTTTTGTCCACTGTTCATTTGGGGAAGCACTTTTTTAATTTGGTAACACATGTAATTTATAGTAGCTTGATACATTAGATTTGTTGTAGCTTAGATTGGTAGAATGAGATTCCATTTTTCAACAGTTCAAGCACGATTCTCAAGGAGATAAAAGTAGAATTTCATGTGTCAAAATTCATTTAATTTTTTGTATATCGAATAGGCGTATCAAAGAAGCCATATGTATTTCTTTATTTTTCTTCCTCTTTTCGAATGAAATTCTCACAATCCACGAACTGCCATGTTACAACCACCTATTTGGGGTGTGATAAATATACAAAAGAGAGAGATAGAAAGGGAAAAAATAAATAGACTTAAGATAAAAAAATGTGATAATTGATGTGGTAGAAAAGAAAGAGAAAGAATGTGTACATCCCACTTTTGACAACTCACTTTTGATGTGATATTTTAAAAGAATGTGTAAAATAAAGAATTATAAAAAAAATTACAAGAGTGTTAAAACTTTCACAACTCACTTTTAGGGTGTGCGGGAAGTGTAGGGAGAATAAAGAAAAATTGAGGCAGGAAAGGATGTGTAAAACAAATATGTGTGAAAAAATTATTACTCCTTTTTTAGAGCATTGAAACTTTGACCTCTCATTTTTGGGATGTAGCAAATGTAGAGGAGAGAGGTTAGTAGGAAAAAAGAAACTTAAGAGAGAGAAGGTGAAAGATGTGATGAAAAATTGAGAGAGATGGAAAGAAAAATAAGTTATGAAAGGAGTAATAAAACTTTGATAATTCATTTTTTTAGTGTGAAAAGGTTAGGAAATAAAGATGTAGAAATAAAGATGTATAAATAAAAATGATGAGGGAGAATTAGGGATGACAATTGGACCCAGACTCAGTGGGTACCCGTAAAAATTACCCATAATGGGTAGGGTAATTACCCACCAAATGGGTATGGGTGCGGGTATGGGTAATTACCCGTACTTTTTAATGGGTGCGGGTGCGGGTACGGGTACTATGGTACCCTACCCTACCCATACCCGCACTTATATAATAAATATAATTAATGTAATTTATATACATATAATTAATTTAATAAATATATATATGTTTATATTATTAATTAATATTTTTTAAAAAATAATTAATGTTAATCTATATTATAGTCACCAAAAAACATTAATATATATTACTAATTCAATTAATTTAAATTTTATAATTTTGTCCTACACACTAAAACTAGCAAAACATGAACTGATTTTCATTTCCCCTCCCAATTTTTTAATCTCCCATCCACTTCCACATATAACAGTTGTTTTATAGGTTAAACTTGAATGATCTATGGATTATTTTTCATTTAATTTTTAATTAATTTTTATTTTCTAATCAATTTATTTTCTTATAGGTAACAAAAGTGCGAGTAATGGGTACGTGTACTTGAGTACCCAACGGGTAAGAGTATGGGTACTAGAATCACTATCCACGTGGGTATGGGTCCGGGTCCGACTATTTTTTTAAAACGCGGGTATGGGGGCGGGTACTATAGTACCCTACCCAAACCCTGACCATTGTCATCCCTAAGGAGAATGTGAAAGAATTAATAATTGATGTGAGAGAAAATAAAGAGAAATAAAAAAAGAAGTATGAAATGACGTTCTTATATATTTTAGAATAAACTAACAAGTATCTTATATATTAAACAAATATTTTTGTAAAATTAAGAAATAATTTTAAAAGTGTAACAAATAAAATAATTTTAAATTTTAAATTTTAAAATATTTAACAAACTAGTTTAACTGATAACAGTTATTTTTAGAAATATAATTTATCCCTGTGTATTTATTTAACATTTTATTTTTCTTTTTGAATTTTAAAATTAAATTATTTTTTCAAAATATAAAATTCAATTAAACCGTATCTTTAAAATTAATTTAACCAATAAAATTTATTTTAAATTCAGTATAAATAAATTAAAATAAAAATAGAGATAGAAATTAAAAGATAATTAATTAAAAATTATTGTAATACAAGTTTCTATCATGTATAAATTTCCATATTAATTTTTATTTTTGTCTTTTTTCGTTAACTTTGTAAATAAACTTTAAGTATCCCCTAGATTGCATGGTTGTATCTATGAATTATAAAAAATTAAATTTTAAAATTTTATTTGATTTGACCAAAATTATGTTAATGATAATTTATGTCATGTATTTTTTACATATTATTTTTATTTGTTTTTATTTTAAAATTTTAGAAGTAAATTAACAAGTAAAAAAATATATTGTGTTTTGCATGAGTATTTTTTTTATGAAATAGTTACTTAAAATTTTGTAAACACTAAATATTATTATGTAAAAAATGGCTTTTCAAAAATTTGACAACAGGATAGATAATTAGTGTGAGGGATTACAATACTAGTAAATATAACCGAATATAAACTTAACAGAATACATATACAAGAGATAAAATATTAACAATTTATTAGGATAAATATTTAATCGCCAAAAATAAATTAGACAAATATTACATTTCTAGATTAAAATAATTTTACAATGCAATACATGTGAAATCAACATTTGATTATATATATATATATATAGAGGAGGGTTATAATTACACCGGTGTAATATATATATATGAGGAGGGTTATAATTACACCGGTGTAAGTTACACCAAGTGTTACACCGCTGAATATTTTTTTAACGGATCATTGTATTAAATAATCCACCGTTGGATTGAAAGCTACTATCATATAGATCATACATATAAAATTTTACATTAATCCGAAATTATTTGATATGCCATTGAGATGTCTCAAGATTAACGTTATATATATGTTTGAAATATATGAAAAATCCAACCATTTGATTATCAAGTTATTAGTGTCAAAATTTTACGAAATTTGGCACATATAATAATGATGAACAAACATAATTCAACGGTTGGATTACTAAAAAACATATTCGATTTGTAGTTATTAGTGGTGTAATACTTGGTGTAACTTACACCGGTGTAATTATAACCCTCCTCATATATATATATATATGCATTAGTAAAATTATACTGAACGAGAGATTACACACACATCACATTAATATTAACATATCAGTTATTAATAATATATAAATAATACGATGAAATAGAATACTACATCCGTGCATTGCATGAGTTGGATACTAATTATAAACAAGTTCAAGAATTCAAATTAATATTCAATGGTGAATTGATATATATATATATATATATATATATAATTATTTAAAAATAGACAGTAGGTTAAGTTAACATATTCTCTGTCCATGTATAATTGACTTTTGAATTCAATTTTTTAAAGACCAAATTTCTCAATAAAAGTATTTTTAATATTTCCCCAACTTCAATAATGTTTTGTGGCAACTTCCTTTGTTATTTAATTTTTCATTGATTATCAACACTAGCGGTGAAAATTAATTAAATAGGTTATACTTCCAATTAGGCGTTTTTAAGTAGGCTTGCCTTAGGTTTAAATTAGGCCAAATTTATTAACTAAATAAAATAGATTAAAACTTTTTAAATTAAAAAATCATTAGTTTAGGCTATTTACAAGCTTTTTAGATGTAATAGACCGGTCAATATAAATAAATAAATTACTATTATTATTATTATTATTATTATTATTATTATTATTATTATTATTATTATTATTATTATTATTATAATAATAATAATATTAAGTTTGTGTTAGAATGTCTTAAAATATATGTTTATTGTACTATTTAAAGATCAAGATCTATTGACCTCATTGCAACATATATAAGCCTATTTAGAGATAAATATATAGTTATAATCTATTTATAAAGGTCTTATATTTATATTTATATTTATATTTATATTTACTCTATCTCTATCTCCATCTTTATCTATATCTATATCTATATCTATATATATCTATATAGATATAAGTATAGTAATAAAATGATCCTTTAATATCTAAAAGAAGGATAAAATGATAAATTTCTTTCAATAAAACTTCTAAAAATAGTAAGTCATTTTATATATTAAATTGTTAGCATTATTAATATCATTAATTATATATGTTAATAAAAAACATTATTTTTTTTATTCTTAAAATATTAAATAAATAAAAAACATAATAATAAAAACATTATTCTTAAAAAAACATTATTACTAACTTATAAAATAATCATAATAATAGTAAAAATATATCCTCTAATTTACTTAATTAAATAATTTAATTTATTTGATAAATCACAAATACTAATATCTAAAAAATGATTAAAAGTGGCTTAAATTAATTGAGATAAAATGCATAAATCAATAAGTACGGGCAATGATAAAAATAAATAATACCATCAATTATTAAATTAAGCACTTTTTAACAAATGAAAATGAAAAATGTTAGTCACATATGAATCTATTTGATGTAAAATGCTTTTAGTTAAATATGGGAAGTGACGTCGGGATAGAAAAGAGGATAGTAAAGGGAATAATAAGGCTTAAGAAAAATTGAAATAAGAATTCCATGATATGATAGTTGATGGAGGAAATGATTGGAAATGGGAGGAGAAAGTTAAAAGATGAGTACTATGCTTATTAACGTTCATAAAAATTTACCTCAAAAGCCTATAACTTTTACTAATCTTTGTTTTACTTACTTAAATAATTTAATTTATTTTAGAAATTACAAATATTAATTCCTGAAAAATAATTAAAAGTGGCTTAAATTAACTGTGATAAAATGCATAAATCAAAAAGTGGGAGCAATAATAAAAATAAATAATACGAAATTATTAAATTATACACAATTTAACAAATGAAAACGCAAATTATTAGCCTCACGTGCATCTCTTTGATATAAAATGCTTTTAGTTAAATATGTGAAGTGTGAGGATATAAAAGAGGATATTAGAAGGAATAAGACTTAAGAAAAATTGAAATAAGAGTTCCATGATAGAAGAGTTGATGGAGGGAATGATTGGAAATGGGAGAAGTTAAAAGATAGGTTCTATGCTTATTAACGTTCATAAGAATTTACCTCAAAAGCCTAAAAATAAAATAATTTAATTTATTTGAGAAATTAAAAATATTAATACCTGAAAAATAATTAAAAGTCGCTTAAATTAATTACGATAAAATACATAAATCAAAAAGTGGGGGCAATAATAAAAGTAAATAATACGAAATTATTAAATTAAGCACTTTTTTTTAACAAATCAACATGAAGAATGTTAGTCACGTGTGAATCTCTTTGATGTAAAATGTTTTTAGTTTAATATGAGAAGTGCTGGGATAGAAAAGAGGTTATTAGAAGGAATAAGATTTAAGAAAAATTGAAACAAGAGTTCATGATAGGAGAGTTTATGGAAGGGGTGATTGGAAATGAGAGGAAAAGTTAAAAGATAGATATATTCTAGCTATGCTTATTAATTAACGTTCATAAGAAGTTAGTTATTTTTTAATATCTAAAATCATATATATATATATATATATAAGTTCTAAAAATATGATATTAATGGATATTTAGTTATTTAATTAATTGTTGTCATTTTATTTTAGAAATATAACATCTTTTTGAATATTTTAATTCATATTAACAGTCCATGTGTTACAGATGAATAATTTGATAGGTTTGGTGATGTTTATACTTTTAAAATTCTTAGTGCAATAAGTTATTTAAAATTTTCAAACCATAACATCAAAATTAAAGCAATATTTCTATCATATTATTGAGAAATATAAATTTATCTTTTAGATTGTGTAATGGTGCATGACTTACGATCACTCAAATGAACACGTATGTTTTCAAAGGAAGAATTATATTAAAACAATGTTAAAGAACAGGTTTTAATTTCAAGTTTTTCATTAATTTCATCAAATAAAAGTATTATTTTTAAATTTTAATGCAAACAATTTGTAATTGTCATTCTATTTACAATTATAATAAATAAAAGACTTGTATATATAAGTTGTATTATATTTAACTTTTTGTATTTTATTTAACTCTATATTCAATAATTGTTTACCTTTTTATATTTTAATATACAATTTATTCATTAATATTATTTTATTAATTCATATATTATGTCTCCTGTACTAGTATATTTAAAAATAGAGTTTTAAACATTATAATATCGCAATGGATTTATAATATCAACTTTGTGATATTATAATATCACAAAGTTGACCATCATGTCTATGTGGTCGAAGCGAGGAGGCTCGTGCAACTATATAGGGAGTGATACGGTTCTTCAATGATTATCATTGATATATGCTTTCATTTTTGCAAGAGTTACTTCACCCTTAATTATTAAATAATGATAAGTAGAGATAGTTGAGGGATAAATTTGTAAGAAATTTTCAGTGGATAGCTGAAAATGAGAGTTTTTTTTTCTTAAAAAACTAGCTCAAGTAACTTTTCAAGAAAAATTAGTAACTACCCAAAAAAATTACCCATCAAACATTGAAATAGTTTTAGCTACTAATTTCAGCTTTCAGTTAGCTGAAATGACTTACCAAACACACTCTATAATTTTAAAATTGGGAAAAATATGTTTTTCGTCCCTGTAATTTCGGTCAACTTGGGTTTTCGTCCCTATATTTTAAATCATTGGTTTTTTGTCCCTGTACTTTCTAAACCCCTAAACATTAGTCCCTGCCGTTAGTTTGGACTGTTAAACCTATGACGTGGCATGCTAGGCAATTAACATGTGGCATGCTAGGTACACGTGACATGCTAGGTAATTGACACGTCACAGGTTTAACGGTCCAAATTAACGGTAGTAAAAGTAGCTAAAAGTGATAACATAACATGTAGTAAAAGTGACCTGTAGTAACCTGTAAGCCTAAAATGTCATATTTTATTTAAGGATCCCTAAGGTGTACTTTTTTAATTGTGTAATGGAGATGTTGTGCTTTCATTCTAACCCAAATCCATTTTCCTGACTTCTTTCCGCTAGGCAAAGCAAATCCATTAGCTCCTAGTCAGCAAATCAAGCCTACCGAGGGCCGAATTAGCTCCTGCACAATTGTTGGATAGAGGAGTTGATTGCTTTCTCAAGTGTGCACAAAGGTTTTATGGGGTTAACCAACAATTGAGCAGGAGCGGTTGTTCAAAATTTCAGAACCTGCTCAAAAGAACCCTTCAATATTTTATTATTAAATCAGATGGTAATATAAGTCATTGTACCATTCATGTTATGAGTAGCTCATGTATCTTAGACTCCGCGGTTCTATAAGTTGTCTATTATGAATTGAATGCATTGAAATGATTGGACTTATATACATATAAGAAACACGTGTTAATTGTCGTTCTATTTTTATAAAATAATAATAATTAATCAGATTGATTGCCTTATTAAAAAACAAAGTGTATATAATCTCTATTTATTAGAGCAACTGATTGGAATCAATTTGAATGTTTCAAATTGATATTATATCTATCAAATTTATAAAGCATTAAATATAAACGTTTTTTGAAAAGTTGTAACGTGCATCTGTGTATCAATTCCTTCCTTCAGTTTCAATTTTAAATCAATTTAACATCATAATCAGATTTAATTTCTCAAACCGTTATAAATTTATAAAATAATAATTCTTTTATGTATTATATAATAGTTAGTCAAGTAAGATGTATGAGCGTCTGAATCTTTCTTTTACACTCTAAATTATCTCTAAATAATTCTGGGCAATAGAAAGCTGTTGGGAGTGGAACTCTGTCTCTATTCTGTGCAGGAAAAAAGAGACTAAATCAGTGATAGCTGGGCTGTTGTATCCTGGAGGTGAACGCGTCAAGACCTACTGCACCGTTGGAGGAAGAACATCTCCCATGGTGGTGTGAATCACCTTAAAGAGAGCGAAAACGCGCCTCATCCCACTATCATTGTTAATTTTAATTTTTCTTGTAATTTCTTAATTTTTATTCTTTTGCTGTAATTTGTTCTAACAATTTTAAGGTGATTCATATATTAAAAAATGGAGAACATGGTGGAGGAGACAGAGGAGTTCCAAAAGATTGCCCATGAAGTGAAGTCTGAAGGTATTAACATTGAAGATACCTTGCTCGTGACTGCCATTATTCGTGTAGAAAAAAAAAAAGAAGAAGTAAGTCAAAATGCTCTATGCACATAAAATGGAAGCAACAACTATGTTACTAAGGTAAATGTTCTTGGTTCCCATGATACCTTTTTTAAAGGACAAAACTTGAGTAATAATACTCAGTTAAAGCCTAAGAAGAAATTTTTTAAGACAAAAAAGAATCAATTTCCTTATAAAAAAAAGGGAACTTCACCCAAAAGAATATACCTCTCCCTAGAGTGGCCCAAATTCCAAATGAGGCATGTTTTGTGTGTGGCAAAATTGGCCATGTTGCTAAAAATTGTAGATTCTGGAAACGTGGGCCTGTTGCGTAAGCCAACGTGACCGAAGAGCAATTTGTGGCTATGATAATTGAAACAAATGTTGTTGAGAACTCTAAGGAATGGTGTGCAGATTCAGGTGCTACTAGGCATGTCTACTATGACAAAAATTGGTTTAAAAAATACACTCCATATGAAACTCCAAAAGAGGTTATGCTTGGTGATTCTCATACCACCGAGATTTTGGGTGAAGGTGGGGTAGAGCTTAATTTTACCTCTGGACGAATTCTGAAATTGACTAACTTGCTTTGTACACCTCATATGAGAAAGAATCTTATGTCTTCTTTTCTTCTAAATAAGGCTGGTTTTAAGCAAGTAAGAATCTTATGTCTTCTTTTCTTCTAAATAAGGCTGGTTTTAAGCAAGTTATAGAATCTGATAATTATATTATTTCTAAGAATGAGATTTTTGTGGGGAAAGGTTATGCATGTGATGGAATGCTTAAGTTAAATGTTGTGATTGATGAAAATGCTTCAATTTCTGTTTATATGCTTTCTTCTTTAAATTTTTGGCATGAACGTCTTTGCCATATAAATGATAAATATGTTTTGAGAATGAGTAATTTAGGACTTATTCCTAAACTTAATAAAAATTTTGAAAAATTTGAAATTTGTAGCAAAACTAAGATTATGAAAATTTCTCATAAAAATGTCATAAGAAATTCTGAAATTTTAGATTTAATTCATTCTGATATTTGTGAGTTTGATGGAATTTTGACACGTGGTGGTAATAGATATTTTATTACGTTTATAGATGATTTTACGAAATTTACGTATGTTTATTTGATGAAAAATAAAAGTGAAGCTTTTGAAAAGTTTAAAATATATTTAAATGAGGTTGAAAATAATTTTGGAAGAAAAATTAAATGTTTACGTAGTGACAGAGGAGGAGAATATATTTCTTTTGAGTTTGATTCTTATATTCGATCTTTAGGGATTGTTCATGAAATTACTCCTCCTTATTCTCCACAATCTAATGGAGTTGCTGAAAGAAAAAATAGAACTTTAATTAATTTAACTAATTCTATGCTTGTTCATGCTCATGTACCTTTTCAATTTTGGGGAGAAGCAATTTTATCTGCTAATTATGTGCTTAATAGAATACCTCATAAGAGTTCTAATAAGACTCCATATGAACTATGGAAAGGTCATAAACCTAATCTAAATTATTTTAGAATTTGGGGTTGTTTGGCTTACGTAAAAATTGTTGATCCTAAAAGAAGTAAATTAGGTGTACAAGCTTCTACTTGTGTATTTATCGGTTATTCTCTTAATAGTTTAACTTACAGATTTTTTGATATTGATAATAAAACTGTGATTGAGTCGGTTAATGTTATTTTTCATGAAAATAAATTTCCTTTTAAATTGGAAAATAGTGGGGATAAAGAAAATAAAATTTCTCATGAACCTAGTTCTTCTACTTCATTACAAGTTGAAAATCAAACTGAAATTTTACCAAGAAGAAGTAAAAGAACTAGAATTGAAAAAGATTTTGGTACTGATTTTCTAGTTTATAATGTTGAAAATACAATTACTTTTTTCTAATAAAACTTGGAAATTAGTAGATTTACCTCCTGGCTCTAAAACAATTGGTTGTAAGTGGGTCTTAAGGAAAAAGTTGAAGCCTGATGGTACAATTGATAAATTTAAGGCAAAGTTTGTAGCTAAAGGTTTTACACAAAAAGATGATATAGATTTCTTTGATACCTTTTCTCCTGTTACATGTATTACTTCTATTAGAGTGTTAATAGCCATTGCATCTATTTATAATTTAGTAGTACATCAAATGGATGTAAAAACTGCCTTTTTGAATGGAGATTTAGAGGAAGAAATATATATGGATCAACCTAAAGGTTTTGTTGTGGTTGGCCAAGAAAATAAGGTATGTAAATTGAATAAATCTCTGTATGGGTTGAAACAGGCACAAAAACAATGGCATAAAAAATTTGACCTGTGTATGATCGAAAATGGTCTTAGAAACAGTGAATGTGATAAATGTTTATATTACAAGTCAAATAAGGATTTACATGTTATAATCCGCTTATATGTGGATGATTTATTAATATTTGGTTCTAATCTATCTATAATTTGTGAAACAAAGAATTTACTTCATAAAAGTTTTGAAATGAAGGATATTGGAGAAGCAAATGTTATACTCGGCATGAAAATTACTAGAAAAATTGGTGGTATTTTTCTAGATCAAGCACATTATGTGGACAAAATTTAAAAAAAAAAATATAATTATGAAAATTTCAATATTGTATCTACTCCTTTTATTCCAAATGTTCATTTAGAAGCTACTTTAAATGATAATTCTATTGTCAATCAAAAGGAGTATGCTAGTATAGTTGGAAGCTTGAGATATTTGACTGATTGTACTAGACCTGATATTGCATATGTGGTAGGTTTACTTGGTAGATTTACTAGTAAACCAAATATTGAGCATTGGCATGCTGTTGATCGACTTATGAAATATTTAAAAGGCATTAAAAATTATGGGTTATTTTATCAGCGATACCCTATTGTGCTTGAAGGTTTTTCAGATACAGATTGGAATACTCAATCAGGTGATTCTTTCTCTACTACTGGTTATATATTTACTTTAGGTGACTGTGCAATTTGTTGGAAATCTAAAAAGCAACAAATAATTGCAAAATCAACCATGGAAGCTGAATTAATTGCTTTGGCTTTGGCCAGTGAAGAGGCCAGTTGGTTGAAAGATTTATTGGGTGAAATCTCTTTCTGGGAGAAACCAATTCCACCTATTTTGATGCATTGTGATAATACTTCTGTCATTGGTAGAGTACATAATCGTTATTATAATAGTAAATCGAGACATATAAAGAGGAAGCATAATTTGGTGAGATCATATTTAAGTAATGGTACTTGCTGATCCTTTTACAAAGCCTCTAAATAGAGAAAAAGTTATGAAAATGTCTATAGGGATGGGATTAAAGCCCAAGGAATAGAAACTACCCTTGAGGATACCCAAACTGGTGATTAGAGATCCTAAAAGCTAGGTTCAAAGGGAAGAACGAATCTTGGAGTAGTTTGTAAAAAGATGCATAAATCATTTTTTTCATCCCTATAAAAATATATGCATCTTTTCTACTACGTAAAATAAGGTTGAGTTTTTAAAAAACTCTTAATGAAATTTGTAGCTCAATAAGAGTGGGATGTTTAAAGTTGCATAGACATCCTTGACAAATTTCACCTATATGAGTATTGGGGTGGGGCCGCTCTTAAAGAGATATTGGGCTTATATATATTCTCTTGAAAAATACTCATGAATCCAGGATGTAGCACAAAGGCCGAAATGTGTGAAGCTTATGAGTTCAAGGTTGACACCGAAATATTATGTGCAAGATATAACACTTGTATCCTTTGAAGAAGCCATAGATCAAAACTGTATGATCACTACTGGCTCCGGACCAAGTATTATAGAATTGCTAAGTGAAAGTTCAAAGCAATGCTACTTTCATAATACATAATATTTCTTCTATGCCCAATAAAATTTAATTTAAACAATTATTTTATAAAAATAAGTGGGGAATTGTTGTTCTATTTTTATAAAATAATAATAATTGATCAGATTGATTGCCTTATTAAAAAACAAAGTGTATATAATCTCTATTTATTAGAGCAACTGATTGGAATCAATTTGAATGTTTCAAATTGATATTATATCTATCAAATTTATAAAGCATTAAATATAAACGTTTTTTTGAAAAGTTGTAACGTGCAACTGTGTATCAATTCCTTCCTTCAGTTTCAATTTCAAATCAATTTAATATCATAATCAGATTTAATTTCTCAAACCGTTATAAATTTATAACATAATAATTCTTTTATATATTATATAATAGTTAGTCAAGTAAGATGTATGAGCGTCTGAATCTTTCTTTTACACTCTAAATTATCTCTAAATAATTCTGGGCAATTGAAAGCTGTTGGGAGTGAAACTCTGTCTCTATTCTGTGCAGGAAGAAAGAGACTAAATCAGTGATAGCTGGGCTGTTGTATCCTGGAGGTGAACGCGTCAAGACCTACTGCAACCGTTGAAGGAAGAATATCTCCCGTGGTGGTGTGAATCACCTTAAAGAGAGCGAAAACGCGCCTCATCCAACTATCATTGTTAATTTTAATTTTTCTTGTAATTTCTTAATTTTTTTTCTTTTGCTGTAATTTATTCTAACATTAATTAATATTTGTATAGGGAGAAGTTAAGAGATATAATATAATATACAATAATACAAAGAACAGGATAGATGTGATCTGAAAAAATAACTATAAGAATAAAATCCAAATTTTGTGTACCATCACAACTTTATTTTGATGTCGCTGATGAGAGATAAAGGAAACAGGAGATATGTGAAAGAGATGACGGGGGACAATGGAGATATAGAAATATATTATCATTTGACAAAAAAAAAAAATTATCATGAAGAGTATATAAGGTTATCAAAATCGGATCTGGTTGGTCAACCGATCGATCATTATAATCGGAAATCAATCTAGTGTCTAGTACATATTATCTAAAAAAAATCAACTGATTTTAGAATTGGTGTCCCGTAAAAAACTGATTGTATCAGTTAAGAATGCATGAAAATCAGCAGAAAATCAGTGTTAAAAAATCGATTGAACTAATCAATTTCAAAACTTTTAGTGTTTATTTTCTATTTAATATAAAATATTTTTTAAATAAATAAAATAATTTTTAAAGGAAGATATAAATATATTATTTAATCAATTATTATTTTTATCATATATATAATATATATAATTAGATCCTTTATATTAATTTATAATTTTATATATATATATTAATTTTTTATGATTCTATTTTTGGACCTCTTACCGCTCATGAGCCTTTGGAGACTGAATTATTATCAATCCTACATGGTTTGGCTTTTGCTTGGAATGAAGGGTATAGATACAAAAAGCTTTGGACTGATTCTTATACTGCTTGGACTCTTTGCACAGGGATAGTTGATGACCATCACCTACATATTGCCATTATTTATAAGATCAGGGAATTGTTAGGTAGAGATTGGTCCATTTCTTTTGACTTTACTCATAGGGAAGGCAATAGATGTGCTGATGCCTTAGCAAGAAGGGGAGTTGACCAAGGATCTTTAATAGTTTAGTTCTAGTTGATTTTATGGAGAGTTTTTCTCTAGAGGTAGAGATTGATGTGCACTTTGTACTCTGTTTTGCTTTTTTAATTTCATTCCTTTACCAAAAAAAATATTATTTTATTATTTAAAAATGTCATATAATATTAAAAAAATATATTTAATTATTATCAGTTTGACCATGATTAAATCATTAAATCGTCAACTAGTGTATTCACTAGTTTAATTTTAAAAATATTGATATTGACCACAAGGAAAAAGAATGTTCCAAGCATATCTAATTCATGTCAAGTAACTATGAAAAATAGATTTTAATAATTATATATAGTAAGTGACAAGTGTAAAAGGATTTACACATTTAAATAAGGTATTGCCACATTATTTAATTAATAAATCTTTAAACTAATAGATGATGTGGCAACACATTATTAAATGATAATGTAAAATTTTTTTTATTATAAAAGTGTATATTAATTAAATTTTAAAATATTTGTTTTTATCGAATGCTCAATTTTATAAAAGGGTTAATATTGAAGATTATTTTATTTTTAGTTATGGACTAACCTAAGGTGGACCAAAATTTTGTTGGTCCATGTGAACCAAGTGGGTAACATACCGGTTGTTGTAGGTCAAGGCACTATTAGTTTTTTTATACGGTTTTGTTAATTCCATTTGGGACCCAATATAAATACTAAAAAGGGACATTATTGTCGAAAATGAATTCTTGCAAAAGGGGCTACAATACGGAGAGCTAAATTAGCACCATAATAACCTACACAACTAGCTGCAAGTTCCCTTTTCATTCCATCTGGATGAGGATGCTTCCACTTATGAGTATGAATGTGTAATATTTAAGCATGTGCCTCACAACCAGGCAAGGGAAAGTTTCACGATCAAATCTACCAAGACGTCGCAAGGCTCCACCAATAGCATCAATCCCGTTGATATCTCCAATTAAAACAACTTTTCCACGAGAATCAAAACCATCCATCAAAGCAAGCATAGTGGATAAAATGTGTTCTGGGGTATTATCATACCTACTGTGTCCGACCAACACTGACATACCACTTGTTCCTCCGATGATTGGAATATCATGACCGACGTCAAGATATATGATCCGAGGTCATACAATTGGCACCGTGCCTACAGAAATGTCCGATGCTTATAACTATACGCTACAACTGACGCAGTCGCACAAGTATAACCGGCATAATTAATCCCGTGTACCATGCCGACTCACTTTATCACAGAATCGGTATCAATCGCGGCGCGTGCATTCACCCTCAGAGGGGCACGTATTTCCGTGATTTGCAGAATCTGTTACAAACCGTTAACAGACTTTTCTGTCTAATTTCATCTATAAATATCTCGAATCTAGCTCATTTCCAGGTACACATTCTTCATTCCATTACTATTACTCTGCTGGAATCGATCCTGACTTGAGCGTCGGAGTCCCTGCAGGTACACCACCACCGGTCGTCCGCCGTAACCGCAACTGTTCCGTTTGCTGCAGTCACGTGGATCCACCATTGTAGCAAACCTTGAAGCCTCCGGAAGATTATTGGCGCCGTCTGTGGGGAACGAAGACTTGAATAAGACTATCGTTCTTGGATCTTCTGGCCTTCTTCGAAGTTCTTGAATATCTCTTGCTTCTTTGCGAAGCCATCATTCACATTCGACAATGGTAGGAACCAGAAGCAGCCCTTCGGCTGCAGGAGGAGAAGCAACTGCTCCACTCGTGACGTCCGACACCACATCGGCTATCTTTTCAACAACAATGAGAGTCGCTTCAGCTCTCGCAGGCATCCCTCCGCCGCATCTGGCCACCGTTCGCACTCGTACTACTGCGCCACCGCCACCGGGGAATCTTGGATCACCATCCTCTCCATAGGACCAGCCATCGCGTGGACAGCTCTTTGAATTTATCCGCCGTCAAGGCGAGATGTTGGAGCGGTACGCTCGTCGTCTCGAGAGAGTTGAGACAGAGCGTCATATGGAGAATATTCACCGTCATCTGACGCGGGAAGAAGCGGCCTCGGAACGCCGCCCTTCGCCTCGCCGTGCTACCAGAGCATCACCGCGTTCAGAGCACCAGGATTCGCCCCAACGCGACCAATGAATTTCGTCTACTCGTGCACCGCCACACTCGCCACAGCCCTCGGCGCAATCAGTGCACTCCAACTCTCGTCAGCGTGATAGGGAAACCCCGGCCAATGAGGAGTCACGACATGCCACTGATGATGAAGTCATACAGGTGGTTCTCCCCTTTTCTGAACGGATTATGTTGTTTCCTCTTGACAAACGTTTTGAGAAGATCCCGATACCCGAGCTCTATGACAGAATGGGTGATCCGTTGGAGCATTTAGACATTTACGAATCTTCCATGTCAATCCAGAATGCATCAGGCCCCATCATGTGCAGAGTTTTTCCTTTATCCTTAAAGAAAACTGTAAGGTCCAAGAATCCTCCCAAGTGGTTTTAATAATGACAACTCACCAAAATTCACTTGCGATAATTCTGATTTAAAGAAGAACTAATCATTTCATTTAAGTGCTTGATAGAGAAGAAACGAGGAAGCTCCAGAAGAAGGTTATCACTCATGAAAACTGATAAACAACTTCAAACATCACAAAGAAAGCAAGAAAGCTGTCTAGAAGAAGCTAACGATGTGCAGAAATCTTATATAAGAAAAAGATTCATATTAGAAGGAAGATTCACTTTCAATGGGAAGAAAGAAAACAAAATAATCAAACTGCAGAAGAAACAGAATAGCCAAACAGAAGAAGAACTCTGTCAGGAATTCTGCAGAAGAAGCACAGTCATCAGAATCAAATCCCATTCATTTCCAGAAACAAGACTAATATAAAAACAATAAAAACACTAACATACAATGGACTAAGAGAGTCCAGAATAACTGCAAAACAAGCTGCTGCAAGATCAACTAATGTTACATGGTGCAGAAGAAAGAGTCCAGAAGATACACCCAGTCAACCTAAACAGCTGTAACTGAAAGGGACAGCTGCAGCCTGATAAGGACAGCTCATACAGAGGTAGCTGAAGATTTAAGCAACCTCTCCAACGGCTAATTGCTTCCCTCTCCTATAAAAAGAGGTGTTCTCCCACATTTTGAGACACACCTCTCTCCAGAAGAACCTATACCCATCTGCTATACAGCTCATATCTTTTGGAACATTTTCTCTCTCTTAAGTTAATTCAGTTTCTGGTTCTAAGAGTGTTCAAGAGAGAAAAGGCTCATCCCTTTGCTTCTGCTGTGACTAAATACTTTCATTTTGAGCCTTGTATTACTTTGTATTCTTCTCCACTTGTTGTAACTTCTCAAGAAGGTGCTGTGTTGATATCCTCTTGAGACAGATTTGTGAGAAGGTGATTTGAGAGGTGAACTGAGTCATTTGAATTTAAGAAGACTGCAAAAGGTGCTCTGCAGTGCTTCTATGACTGTATCTTCTGCAGAAGAAGCTGCAGCACGTACACAGTCCTGTAGAGGAGCCTGAAGAGGCTGCAGAAGAATACTAGTGGTAAAGTGTACCCAAGAGAGTTGTAACTTGATATTTGAGTAAAAAAAATCCTACTTGGTGTAGGGACTGGACGTAGCCTCAGGTTGGAAGAGGTGAACCAGTATAAAATCAGTGTGTGTGATTTTCTCTTCCCTGCTCTATTTTATTTATGGTACATTGCATAAGCATAAAACTGTTTTGAAAAGTAATTAATACCTAAGTAAGTGATACTCAACAAAGTTCCAATTTAGGAACTATATCTTCTGCATAATACACACATAATAATCTATCTTCTTGTGTGACAACTTTTAATACTAAGCCAAGTTCTTCTTGAGCAGATTAAAGTATTAAGAGATAATTTGCATGAAATTTTAAAGCAATCACAATTCAACCCCCTTTCTTGTGATTGGAATTTATACTTCAATTGGAACCAGAGCTTGCCTCTAGGGTTGAACTCACTTAACGGTAAGAGAGGAAAAGATCAAGGGAGAATGGCCAATCATGGAGTTGTAATGTTTATTCCTGAAGGTTCATCCACAAACAGACCTCCTGCTTTCAATGGGAGGGATTACTACTATTGGAAAGATAGGATGAAGCTATTTCTAGACTCCCAAGACATTGATCTTTGGGATTTCATAGAAAATAGAAATTACATTCCTATAATTAGAAGAACCAGAATTTTGACTCCTCCTAGAGAAGGAGAATCAGAAGTCCAAGAAGAACCTCCAAAGCCTAAACCTAGAGAAGAATGGACCTTAGAAGATAAGCAAAGGTATCTTCTAAACTCCAAAGCAAAATTCTTTCTTCTCTGTGCCTTGAGTAGAGGAGAATATGACAAAGTAGCTGGCTGCTCCACTGCAAAAGAAATATGGGACACACTCAAAATTGCCCATGAAGGGACTGATCAAGTAAAAGAATAAAAAATCAATATTTTGATTCATCAATATGAAATGTTCAATATGATTGAGCATGAATCCGTTGATGAAATGTTCAGCAGATTCACTGTCATCATCAATGATCTCAAATCTCTTGGTAAGAGCTATTCTAATCAAGAGCAAGTCAGAAAAATCCTTAGAAGTATTCCAAAAATATGGAGACCAAAAGTAACAGCAATTAAGGAAGCAAAAGATCTGGCTGTACTAAAGATAGATGAACTTCTTGGTTCC
Organism: Sesbania bispinosa; assembly: GCA_026901365.1. NCBI lineage: Eukaryota > Viridiplantae > Streptophyta > Magnoliopsida > Fabales > Fabaceae > Sesbania > Sesbania bispinosa. The sequence goes on from QLOH01000818.1 coordinate 335,118, forward strand.
TTAAAAGTTCATGCGCAAGAACTTATGGATGAGCTACCAAGAAAAGATAAACAATTGCTCTCAAAGCTAGCACATCAAAGAGCAAATCTGTATCAACAGAGGATAAAGTTGCTGAAGAAGAATCATCCTCTGAAAATGATGATGAGCTTGCCTTCATATCCAAGAGAATTCAGAGGCTGATCAGAAGAAAGGGCAGAGGAAAGAAATTCTTCAATTACAAAAAAGATGGACCAAAAAGTGAAGGCTTCAAAGGACCAATTATCTGTTATGAATGCAAAAAGCCAGGGCACATCAAAGTAGAATGTCCTCAGTTAATGGACTCAAAAGGATTCCAGAAGAAGAAAGCTATGATGGCAACCTGGGATGATTCAGAAAATTCATCAGAAGATGATTCAGAAGATGAAACAGCAAATCTGTGCCTCATGGCTGGAACAGAAGATGAAAATGATGAGGTAATCACTTACAATCCTACTGCTTATAGAGAATTAGAAGATGCATTTGAAAACTTATTATCTGACTCACACACTCTTGCTAAAAAATGTGCAATTCTAAAAGAACAACTTGTTAAAACCAAAGAAGAAAATGAAAAACTAAAAGAAGACAATGAAAGATTAATTAAAACCAATCATTGTCTTCAACAATCTCATTTTAAACTTTCAGAACAGATTAATCAAATTAAATCTAATACTGCAGAAGATACAAATCTGTATCACTACAGAAGAAGAACAATCTTCTGCAGAAAAAGATTGATGAACTACAAAATGACTTAAGCAGATTTGTGAGCAGTACAAATAACTTAAATAAACTAATTGGAAACAGTAGAGAAATTTTTGATAAAAGAGGATTAGGATACAATCAAGATCAATCTCCAAAAATACTTAAAACCTCTTTTGTTCCTGCCAAGAGGGAACTTCCTAAATGTTCTTGGTGTAACAAAACTGGACATACCTTCCACAACTGTTACAAAAGAAAAGGAAGCTTTAGAAGAAAGGTATCTAACCACTTAGGACCCAACAAAATTTGGGTACCTAAAATATTACTATCTTCTGATGTAGGAACAAGCAAGAAATGCAAAGAAGAAAGGGCAATGGTTCTTGGACAGTGGCTGCTCAAGACATATGACTGGAGACAAAAAAACAAATTCATCCAGTTACACAAAATAGAAGGAGGACCAGCAACTTTTGGAGACAACAACAAGGTACACATCAAAGGTATTGGAAAAATAGGTATGAAGAATACTACCCAAATTAATAATGTTTATTATGTGAAAGGGTTAAAACATAATCTTCTTAGCATAAGTCAACTTTGTGACAGTGGCTATGAAGTTATGTTTCACCCAACATTATGTGAAATTAGGGAATCATCTACTAAGAAAGTTTTATTCTCAGGTTTAAGAAACAAAAATTTATACAACATAATTTTAGAAGAACTTCCTGATCATACATGCTTGCTTCTTTTGAAAATGACAAATGGATTTGGCATAGAAAAATTGGACATTTGAATATGAAAAGCATTTCAAAACTATCCAAACTAGATCTAGTAAGAGGATTACCAAAAATCAAGTTTGAGAAAGATAAAATTTGTGATGCCTGTGCAAAAAGAAAACAAACTCATTCCAGCTTCCATCCAAAAAATATGATTTCCACCAAAAGAATTTTGGAACTTCTACATATTGATTTATTTGGTCCTACTAAAACACCTAGTTTAGGAAGAAAAAAATATGGTCTTGTCATAGTAGATGATTACTCTAGATTCACATGGGTTTTATTCCTAACTACCAAAGATGAATCATTTGATGCCTTCAAAATCTTCTCCAAGAAGATACAAAATGAATGTAGTCAAGTGATTGCTTCTGTAAGAAGTGACCATGGTGGAGAGTTTGAAATTTCTCTTTCAAAAAGATTTTTTGATGAAAATGGAATCTCCCATAACTTTTCATGTCCTAGAACTCCACAACAAAATGGAGTTGTTGAAAGAAAAAATAGAACTCTCCAAGAAATGGCTAGAATTATGTTAAGTGATAGTGGCACTCAAAAATATTTTTGGGCAGAAGCAGTTTCTACATCATGCTATATCCTTAACAAAGTTTCCATCAAAAGCATACTCAACAAAACTCCATATGAAATATGGAAAGGAAGAAAACCTAACATTGCATACTTTCATGTATTTGGATGTGACTGCTATATCTTAAACAATAAAGAAAATCTTGAAAAATTTGATGCAAAATCTGAAAAAGGGATATTTCTTGGCTACTCTATTACATCAAAAGCTTATAGAGTTTACAATGTCAAAAGTCAAACCATAGAAGAAAGCATGCATGTTATTTTCAATGATACTAACTTTTCTTCTCAAGGAAAGTACAACAATAAATCAGATGATGAATTTGATAAACTGCAGAAGATACCTTCTGACAGTAAAAACTCATCAGAAGATGAAACAGAACAGGAAAAACCTGAAGAAGTTGTTACAGAAGATATTTGCACTCATAAAGAAGATCTTCCAAGGAGCTGGAAAGGATCACTGCTCATCCTCATGAACAAATCATTGGGAATACTTCAGAAGGAGTAAAAACCAGATCCCAATTAAGAAAAATTGAAAACAGCACAACTCTTCTATCTCAGATAAAACCAAAAACTGTCAATGAAGCCTTAGAAGATGACTCATGGATAAAAGCCATGCAAGAAGAACTAGATCAATTTGAGAAAAACAAGGCAATGTGATCAGAAACAAAGCAAGGATATTGTGATGCTGACTATGCTGGGGATAAATTAGATAGAAAAAGCACAAATGGAGGATGTCAATTTCTTGGAGAATCCTTGATATCTTGGTCATGCAAAAAGCAACCAACATAGCCCTATCTACTACAGAAGCTGAATATATTTCAGCTGCAAGCTGCTGTTCACAAATACTGTGGATACAACATCAAATGGAAGACTATTGCCTAAGGTACTCCAAAATTCCTATCTTCTGTGACAATACTAGTGCAATAAATCTGTCCAAGAATCCAATACAGCACTCTAGATCCAAACATATTGATATAAAACATCATTTTATAAGGGATCATGTCCAGAAGAATGAAATTGAACTAAAATTTATTGAAACAAAGTTCCAAATTGGTGATTATCCTTACAAAACCACTTGTAGAAGATAGATTTATATTTATTAGAAATATGATGAATATGTGCAGATTGAGTGAATAATTATGCTATAGAAGAAAGATCCTTCAAGTGCACTTTCCCCGTCATTCATCTTCTGCATACAGAAGAATGACTCTGCCATATCTTCTACTAAAGAAGAATACATCTTCTGCAGAAAAATTGCAGTAAATTGAAGCACCTCTTCTGATATAAGAAGAATGCTTCTACTAAATCTGGTTATAACTACTACATGTCATCTCCCATAAAAAAATAGGGTCTCTAAACATCGAAGAATCTCGTCCGTTTGATCAATCAATAGGTTTCATTTGAACTTTAAGTTCAGAAGAATGCATCTTCTGCAGATATTGACAGAAAAGCAATCATATCTCTGTCTGTCAGCTCAGTTACATTATCCAAGATACTAGGAAAGGTCCCTTTCTCAGCACAACATCCAAACAGCAATAATCAAATTGTTTGCCCTAAGAGAAAGTCAAACCTTGAAAGATGTATCATGATTGATACAAAAAGGATGTTAAAAGGGGACTTTTGTCTCCTATCATAAAAGAAATTTGTAATTGCACAAAAACTTGCAATTACAAATTCTGACCGTTGGAAGAGAAACTGACTTCCTCAAAAGTTGCGCGCCCCATTTCCCTCACTTTCTCTCTCTAAAAACTCTCTCTCCTCAAACGGCTAGTAGAAGCTATATAGGAACGATGCCTCTTCATAAAAGAATCATACAAACTCTCTCCCATTCCTCTAAAAGCATTCAAAATCCATCCTCCAACTCAAAATATCCTTACTCTGTTTTTCAAGTTCTCTAAAAAATGAGGATTAAATCTGTTGCTACCAAGAAAGGAACCTCCTCTCATGGAGTTTCTGAAGGTTCCCATAGCAGTCATGAAACCACTGAAGTAGCTGGCAAGGAAATCATCCCCCTTGTTGAACCCCTTGAGGTTCAACCCCTGTCCACTGAGCCTCCACCTGAACCAGTAGCCACCAACTCTGAACCACCACCTTCCTCACCAACTCCTTCTGCTTCAAAAAGCTATGATTCCACAATCCCTATTGTAAGGGTTAGAAGGTCTGAAAGGATAAAGACTAACTTCTAAACTGTTGGAAATGACCCAAATGATCCTATAGAAATTGATTCTCCTCCATCCTCACCTCCTTCCAAGCCTAATCAAAGCTCTCAAGCTACAAGTAGCAAAGAAGACGATTTCAATGTCGTTCAAGAAGAAAGCTCAGAGGAAAGTGATCCTTCTGAAGCTACAAAAGATGCCAACAAAGATTATTCCCTGAAAAAGGAATGCTGGAAAAGTTTCATGAGAAGTGGGAAGGAAAAAGCATCATTCCTGGAAGGGTATTTCTGCTGAGAGAAATTCGAAGGGAAGGATGGGATGTTGGCCACTTCCTCCAGAAGCAGGGTTGGGGAAGCTTTCTTTTGATAAGAGAACTTATCTATCCAAGGCTCATTAAAGCCTTTTATGCCTTAGCAAGCAACTATAGAAGTAATGGTGATTCACTAGTGGTTGAGCTAAAAGGATCAACAATAGTTTTAACTCCTGATATACTAGAAGAAGTCCTTGGCATCCCTCACCGTGATAACAAGTTATATGATGACAACTGGTATGCTGCTGCAGGCATAACCAAGCAAGATGTCATCAGGAAATTTCTCAGCCAACCAGATTCCTCTTTCCAATCAAGTAAATTGATTCCCATATGCAGATTGTTTCACAAAGTCTGCTGCTATTCCATCCTCCCAAGAGCTGGAACTTTTGAAGAGACTCACAGACCAGGATCTTCTGGTTCTGTATCATCTTCTGACTGGTTGATGGATTCCTGGAAAGTGTACCAAAAGTCCAGCAGTAATAGTAGTAAGTAAGATATCGTATCCACAGGGAGCGGTTTAATTTGTAAAGTTTTAGTGATCGAATTCTCAAGAGAACAATTAATAATAAGAGTAATGGTATGCAAACAATAAACAAATATCATCTCCCCCCTCATGTATGCAAATCCTTTCTTTTAATTATGATTATACTTGTAGTTACCTTAGCATTGTTTAACTACAATAATTATAAGGCATGCCTGGCAATTATCGTACCCGCAAATTCCCCTATAACACCATAATTAAACGCCAAAAGCTATTCTCTACAGGCATTCAAAGTGGCTTGGCGACCCCGAACATTCCTTGTATTTTGCAATCAGCGCTATCAATTTAATCCATACTTTCCTATCGAACAACTATGAAGGAGTGTGTCACTCACCTAACACTTCAATCACAGTGAATAACTATAGTACGATATGAACTAAACGAGTATCTTTAGCAATCGGAGATTAAGCTTCATAGACAGCTCTATGCTCACCTAACTCTAATACTAGCCGGAGTTCCACTTTTTGTATCCAGAGCACTAGCCTACCACCTCGGCGCACGCGCGGAGGCAATGCATTACAAACAACATAAAGATACCGATAAATTACAAATACAAATCATAATTAAAACAAGAGAATTCTTATACACTTGGGGATTGAATCCACTACATCAATCCTACTGGAGAGCTTAGCCACTCATGGTAGCCATTACAAACCACTGAAAAATTTGTCACCTTCTTCAATCCTAGAGCTTTTCTCTGCCTCTGTCTCTCTGTGTTATTGTTTTCTAATCTGTGCAAAAGGCCCTATTTATAGAGTGGGAAAACCCTAATTCTCCTTGAAGAAATCGATCTGAATCTGAATTTAAAAGTTGCTACGCGTATTGGGCTTCACATGAGCTAAGCGCATATGAAGCCTTGTCGATCCGTGGCTGCGCTCCACCTGCGCTTAGCGCATGTGAAGCGTGACATGCATTGCACACTTCCTTTAGATCTTGATCTAACTACTTGATCTCCTTCTGATCTTGCCTTTGCTTGATTGGTTTTCCTATTTCCCTTTTTCTGGATTGATTTTGTATTTGATTGGCTTTGGATTTGAATTGTGGAAGTATCCACAAGATTCTCTGTTTAAATAACTGTTAATCTCCTCTTTATCTGGTCTTTATTTAAACTTTGAATCTGCAAACAACCTCCTTTCTGATGTTATTTTCTCTCTCATTTCAAATCTTCTGCAAACCTGCATAAAATAACAGATTTCAATTTAAAATAGCATCATATTCAAATTTAAACCAAATAATTACAATTATTATAAATATTAACAAAAAAGGGATAATTTTGGGCATAAATTAATATTTTGACCTTGATAAGTGTAATAAAAAATATAGGAAAATAACACATATTTTACACTTATCACTGGTACACCCTTATCCTCTCCTACCTTCTTTTAAGAAGTATGATCTCCTCTGCCAATCCTCAAAGGAGCTATGCAAGCCTCCCTTATGGTATGATCCTTACAAGAATATTTAGATACCATCAAGTCCTTCTTGATACTTGCATACAGTTTGATAGGAGCAATATCAGGAAAATGAAAATTGGGAAGATAGATCCTTCTCAGTTCTTCTCAAGTGACAGTGAAGATGATGTGCCAAGTGAAGTCCCCAGTGGCTCAAGAACCAAGCTGAAGAAGAAGGAGGTTATTCAAACCTTCTCCAGAAAAATAAAGGGGACCATTAGGAGGTTTCACATGAAGAAGGAGAAGCCAGCAAAATTTAGAAAAGTGTCACCTCTAAAGAAGATCAAGAAATACCCCATCCTAGCACCTTTTCTCATGAAGAAGTTGAGCCAGTTTCTCCTGTAGGTGGTGGAGAAGAAGGCAACATCCCAGCTGCAAGCTCCTTCTGAAGAAGGAAATGATGTCTCTATGACTGAGGCTAAAGATACCTCTACAGAAGAAACAACCATGGAAGGGACAGGAATTGACTCTGCAGAAGGTATGGCTGCAAACACTTTAGCTATGCTTACTACCAGCTATCCTGATAGCTCCTCCCATGACATATCTCTACCTCAAGCTCAATATTCTTCACACACTGTACCTATGGATGAAGATTTTGCAGATGAAACCCATCATTCTGCATCTCCTATTAAGACAGAAGAACTTCATCTGACAGATGAAGAAGAAGAACCAAAGGGTGAAAGCATGGTCTGTTCCTTCTGTAGGAACTCTTGGCACAGACATGGTCAACCAATTCCTTGCTTCTCCTATCCTAGATTCTAGTCTTCCTCCTTCTGCACCTATTAGGGATACTCTACCTAAAACTTCTGCAACTCTTTCTTCTATGGAGACTTATCTCCAGCAGCTGAGCACTGAAAAGGAACACATCCTTTCTCCTCCAATTTCTGAGAAAGGTAATGAAGTTGCCAAGGAGTCTGCAGAACCATCTGAAACTCCTTCCTTCTCCTCCATTGAAAGACAAGTGAGGAAAATCAAAGATGACATCAAGAAGCTCTTCTCAAATGTCAATACCTTGCAAAATTCTGTCAATGAGATGATAGAGAGGTTCACACAACATCAGTTTTGGTTCAACAACTATGTTCTCCCTATCATTGCACCCCTTCCAGCCTCCTCAAAACATCTTGCCGCCAACCACTTCATCATCTTCCGATCATTCCTCTCCTTCCAAATAGAGGATGATGATTCTGCTTCTCTTCTTCTCTTAGTAGTTTGGGCTCTCTTGTATTTTTTGATTGATGACAAAGGGGGAGAAGTAGTAAAATTTAGGAATAGGCTAAGGATGATATAGTATTCTGATGATATATTTTGGCTTCTGATAATGTATCTTTGTTTAATCTAAATGAAAATTATTTTCTTGATCATTATATGCTTCTAATCATTATAATTATAATATGCCAAAGTTTCTGTTAATATTCTGAGATTTAAAATTGCTGCAGCTTGATAAGTCAATTAAAATCAAAACAGAAAAAGGGTTAAAATTGAGGGGGAGCCTTATCTTATTCTATAACAGCTAAAACTAAGGGGGAGCCTCTCTGTCTTTATATATAACGAAAATCAGAATCATACAAGCTAAATTTTGATAAGTTGTCATCATAAAAAAGGAAGAGATTGTAAGGTCCAAGAATCCTCCCAAGTGGTTTTAATAATGACAACTCACCAAAATTCACTTGCTATAATTCTGATTTAAAGAAGAACTAATCATTTCATTTAAGTGCTTGATAGAGAAGAAACAGGGAAGCTCCAGAAGAAGGTTATCACTCATGAAAACTGAGAAACAACTTCAAACATCACAAAGAAAGCAAGAAAACTGTCTAGAAGAAGCTAACAATGTGCAAAAATCTTATATAAGAAAAAGATTCATATTAGAAGGAAGATTCACTTTCAATGGGAAGAAAGAAAAACAAAATAATCAAACTGCAGAAGAAGCAGAATAGTCAAACAGAAGAAGAACTCTGTCAGGAATTCTGCAGAAGAAGCACAGTCATCAGAATCAAATCCCATTCATTTCCAGAAACAAGACTAATATAAAAACAATAAAAACACTAACATACAATGGACTAAGAGAGTCCAGAATAACTGCAAAACAAGCTGCTGCAAGATCAACTAATGTTACATGGTGCAGAAGAAAGAGTCCAGAAGATACACCCAGTCAACCTAAACAGCTGTAACTGAAAGGGACAGCTGCAAGCCTGATAAGGACAGCTCATACAGAGGTAGCTGAAGATTTAAGCAACCTCTCCAACGGCTAATTGCTTCCCTCTCCTATAAAAAGAGGTGTTCTCCCACATTTTGAGACACACCTCTCTCCAGAAGAACCTATACCCATCTGCTATACAGCTCATATCTTTTGGAACATTTTCTCTCTCTTAAGTTAATTCAATTTTTGGTTCTAAGAGTGTTCAAGAGAGAGAAGGCTCATCCCTTTGCTTCTTCTGTGACTAAATACTTTCATTTTGAGCCTTGTATTACTTTGTATTCTTCTCCACTTGTTGTAACTTCTCAAGAAGGTGTTGTGTTGATATCCTCTTGAGATAGATTTGTGAGAAGGTGATTTGAGAGGTGAACTGAGTCATTTGAATTTAAGAAGACTGCAAAAGGTGCTCTGCAGTGCTTCTGTGACTGTATCTTTGCAGAAGAAGCTGCAACAAGTACACGGTCCTGTAGAGGAGCCTGAAGAGGCTGCAGAAGAATACTAGTGGTAAAGTGTACCCAAGAGAGTTATAACTTGATATTTGAGTAAGAAAATCCTACTTGGTGTAGGGACTGGACGTAGCCTCAGGTTGGAAGAGGTGAATCAATATAAAATCAGTGTGTGTGATTTTCTATTCCCTACTCTCATTTATTTATGGTACATGGCATAAGCATAAAACTGTTTGAAAAGTAATTAATACCTAAGTAAGTGATACTCAACAAAGTTCCAATTTAGGAACTATATCTTCTGCATAATACACACATAATAATCTATCTTCTTGTGTGACAAACTTTTAATACTAATCCAAGTTCTTCTTGAGCAGATTAAAGTATTAAGAGATAATTTGCAGGAAATTTAAAAGCAATCACAATTCAACCCCCCTTCTTGTGATTGGAATTTATACTTCAAAAACTGCCCTCAGGTGGTTCCAGACCCTTCCTCCGAGATCTATAAACACCTGGGGCCGACTTGAGGGCCAAATTCATCACTAGTTTCACGACCAGCAAGGTCCATCAAAAACGAAGGCGTCGTTGAAACAGATCAGACAAGGACCCTCAGAATCTCTTCGAGATTATATTAGCAGATTCACCAAGGAGGCACTACTAGTGCAGGGGCTTCAGCCCGGAGTCCAATTGATGCTGGCCAAAGATGGCTTCATTCCACATTCTCCATTTTGGATTAACATGTCCAAAAGGAAGCCTACCAGCATGGAGGAGTTGCTGAGCCGCGCAGAGGAGTACATAAGCCTTGAGGATGAGGAGCTTGCCCTCAAGGTGAAGGACTCAAACCCCGGTCAGACTCAGAAAGACCAGGGGTTGAAAAACAAAAACAACCGACAAGATAGCAAGGGCGACAAAGAGCCCCTTGGCCGCTATACCTCCTACACACCCCTCTACCAACCTAGGGGAAAAATTCTCAACGAGATACTCAACGTCGAGATGTACGAGGCTGGGATGCGTAGACCACGACCTCAGAAAGCTGGACCTGGCACAAGCAAATCCAAATATTGTAGATTCCACAAATCTCAGGGGCATGACACAGACCAATGTCTCATTTGAAGGACGCCATTGAAGAGTTGATCCGGCGTGGTAAGCTTGGATAGGTTAAAAAAGGACCCAGAGGGTTCATCCCGACGCTCAGAATCTCGAAAGCCGGAGGGACGATTACAAGCGCGAGGAGCGCCGACATGAATCCAGCCGACATGAACGTAGTAGATCTAGAACCAGGTCACCCCGGCGTGAGAGATCCAGCTCCAGGAAACCATCACGGGAACACTCTCCGCCTTCCAGCTCTCGGAGGGATCGTCGGGAGCGACCCACCTCATCACGACATAGGACACCACCTCGGAAGAGCCATCTTCACCAAGCATCTCGTTATCTACGTCATCGCCGGCGAAATTTTCCGGGGGAAGAGAATCCGGAAATGCCAGAAAAGGATACTTGAAGGAGGTGAATGTCGGCATCATCATCATCACGGTCTGAAGCATGGCGCTCCAAGGCGGAAACTTCCCCCGCTCACCTTTCTGATGACGATTATGGCCCAGTTGTTCCAGGCCACGATGATCCCCTCCTCATCACGACGTTTATGGAGAATCATGAGGTCAAAAGGGTGTTCATTGACCAAAGAAGTTCCGCCGACATCTTGTTCCGCGAAACATTCCACCTTCTGCACATCCCAGAATCAGATCTGCTACCTACAAGGGGCCGACTTGATTGGGTTCACTAGGGATAAGATCCAGCCTGACGGGTTCGTAGAACTTCTGGTCACCTTTGGCTAGCCGCCACTCTTCAAAACTATCAAAGTGCGCTTTCTGGTAGTTGACTGTCCCACCACGTACAACGCCATATTTGGCAGACCAACGCTGAACGCCATAAGGACAATAATTTCCACCAATCATTTGATGATGAAGTTTTGGAGCGACGAAGGTGAGGTCATAATATTCGCGTGATCAGGTAATGGCGCGTTCTTGCTACAAGGAATCATTGAAGATCACCAAGCCGGACAAACCTATCTTCCAAGGCGAGAAGACTGAAGACCACCCCTCGTCAGCCAGGGTGCTGCTTGCAGACCTAGATGTCCGAGAAGACTTCACAGAGACCAGACCAACCCCGGAGGGTGACTTCCGACCGCTTCAGATTGGCTCCACCCCAGACCAAGTCGTATAAGTCGAGTGTGGGTTAACCACGGAAGAAGAAGCCCTTTGCACACTCATTTGCCAGAACGCGGATCTCTTTGCCTAGACTGCAGCCGATATGCCAGGACTGGATCCCGACATCATTTGCCACCGCCTTTCAGTTGATCCCAAGGTCAGACCCGTTGAGCAAAGGCGTCCGAAGATGTCGGGAGATAGAGCCGAAGCAGCCAAGCAACAGGTCTCAGAGCTAGTGGACGCTGGCTTTGTTAGAGAAGTGAAATACACTACCTGGTTGTCCAATGTAGTCTTAGTGAAAAAGCCTAATGGCAAATGGCGAATGTGTTTAGATTATACAAATCTGAATAAAGCATGCCCTAAAGATTCTTACCCCCTGCCTAATATCGACTGTTTGGTCGACCAATATTCCGGCTATCGCCTTTTATCCTTTATGGACGCATACTCCGGCTACAATCAAATACCGATGTATCCACCCGACCAAGAGAAAACTGCATTTATGACCGAGGGAGCAAATTACTGTTACCGTATGATGTCGTTTGGGCTAAAGAACGTTGGCGCCACTTATCAGAGGATGATGAACACGGTATTCCGGGATCAGATTGGCAAAATAGTTGAGGTGTACCTTGACGATATGATCGCGAAGAGCACCTCGGACGCAGACCACGCTCGAGACCTCGGCGAAGTCTTTAATTAGCTCAGACGCTATAACATGCGCCTCAGCCCAAAGAAATGCACTTTTGGAGTCCGGGCTGGAAAATTCCTTGGTTTCATGCTCACAGAGCGCGTGTGGAAACCAACCCGAATAAATGTCGGGCTGTCCTAGACATGAAGAGTCCTGCATCCTTGAAAGAGGTTCAGCAGTTAACTGGAAGGATTGTCGCCTTGACCAGGTTCATCGCGAGATCAGCATCTCGGGCTCTCCCCTTTTTCCGCCTTCTCAAGAAGGGGAAGTCATTCATTTGGGACGAGGAATGCGAAGAGGCTTTTCAGCAGATCAAGACCATATTAGCATCTCCCCATGTTTTGACAAGGCCTATGCCCGGAGAGACATTGTACTTGTACTTATCGGTTGCAGATGAAGCAATTGCCGTCGTCCTGATACGGGAAGCTGAAGGTACCCAATTCCTCGTGTTCTTTGTCAGCAAAGCCTTGCAGGGCCTCGAGCTCAGGTATCCCAAAGTTGAGAAAATAGCGTTGGCCATTATCACGGCTGCTCACCGGCTTCGTCAATATTTCCAAGCTCACTAAGTCGTGGTGCGTACCAACCAACCCATCAGACAGGTCCTACACCGACCCGATCTAGCCGGACGAATGGTAGCCTGGGTCGTGGAGTTATCCGAGTTTGGAATATCATATGAACCCCAACAAGCAATCAAGGCTCAGGCTCTCTCAGACTTTATAGCCGAATTGACCCCGACACAACCCGTCTCAGATGAGTGGTGGGAGCTACATGTCGACGGCTACTCGAATCCGAAAGGGAGTGGAGCCAACATACTCTTAGAAAGTCCGCAAGTGGTCATCCTGGAGCACTCCCTGAGTTTTTCGTTCCTGACATCCAACAATCAGGCCGAGTACGAGGCCGTGATTGCAGGATTACGGATGGCATCGGAAGTCGGAGCATACCGGGTGGAGTCGACAGTGACTCCCAATTGGTGGTTTCCCAAGTGAAGGGCGATTACCAGGTGAGAGACCCCTTACTTCTGAGATACCTGGAAAAGGTTAAAAGTTTGTGCAGCAGTTTTTCACAAGTCAAGATTAATCACATCCCGAGAGAGAGGAACGTCAGGGCCGATATACTATCGAAGCTCGCAAGCACAAGGACTTCCGGGAATAATAAATCCGTGATCCAAGAGGTCATATTGACCCCACTGTGGTAATGACCATCGACTCCGAGGTGTGTTGGTATACAGACATCCAAAAATACCTGCAAGATGGTTCATTACTGAATGACACCGGGGAAGCAAAGCGGATTCAGAGACAGACGGCCCGGTATTGCTTCATTGATGGAAATCTCTACAAAAGAGAGTTGGCACAACCATTGATGAAATGCATCTCAGGAGATCTCATTGATTACATCATGGCTGAAGTCCATGAAGGCGTCTGCGGTCATCATCACAGAGGATATTCATTAGCACGAAAGATACTTAGAGCGAGGTATTATTGGCCGACTATGGAAGCTAATTGTGTTGGTTATGCGAAGAAATGTTCATCGTGCCAGAAACACGCCGACATACATCGAGCACCAGCGGAGGCCTTATGGTCAATCTCGGCGCTGTGGCCTTTCTCGTGGTGGGGAGTTGACATTCTCAGACCATTCCCCATAGCCCCGGGTCAACTTAAATACCTTGCAGTCGCCGTGGATTACTTTACCAAGTGGATTGAGGCTCAGCCGCTGGCAAAGATCACGTCAAAGAACCTTTCAAAGTTCATCTATTGTTTTGTGATTTGCAGGTTTGGTATACCCTATACCGTGGTGACGGACAACGGAACCCAGTTCTCAGACAAGGGATTCCAGGAACTTATGGCAGATTTCCACATTAACCACAGTTTTCCTCCGTGGAGCATCCCTAGACTAACGGTCAAGCTGAAGCCGCCCGCCAATAAAGTGATACTTAAATTCCTCAAGAAGCGCCTAGATACAACCAAGGGGCTTTGGGCGGAATAGCTCTCCAACGTACTTTGGGCCTACCACACAACGCCGCACACTACCACCGGGGAGACTCCCTTCTGTTTGGCATATGGTGTTGACGTCGTCATACCTGTAGAAGTCGGAGAACAGAGACTCAGACTTCATGCCTATGATCCAGGGTTTAATGACGGACGGATGCGAGAAGATTTGGACTCGATAGAGGAAATCCGAGAAAAGGGCCTCGATCTGTGAAGCCGCCATCAAATTACAGTCCGCATGACGACATGACAAAACCGTGGTGTCACGGACGTTTGACGTCGGAGACCTCGTCCTAAGGAGGGCAGACGTTGCCAATAAAGATGCGGCTCAAGGGAAGCTGGAGGAAAATTGGGAAGGTCCTTACCGAGTAACGTGCAAGACGGGCACAGGAGCATATCGACTCGAAATTTACCCGGGGAAGTCATACCCCGGACATGGAATGCGGATAAACTCCGCAAGTATTTTAGTTAGTTTCATTTGTAATCATCCTTCATTGATGTAATGTACTTTTCAGTTAATAAAATTGCTTGAGTCAACTAACATTTTTTTCCGGCAACAATTATCTCGGCTTGTCCCTTGAGCATATCGGGCTTAGTCCCTCGACACCTCGGGCGTAGTCCCTCGACGATCTCAGATTTATTCCTTGAGTTATCCCGGGCTTGTCCCTTGAGCATATCAGGCTTAGTCCCTCGACACCTCAGGCGTAGTCCCTCAACGATCTCAGATTCATTCCTTGAGTTATCTCGGGCTTGTTCCTTGAGCATATCGGGCTTAGTCCCTCGACACCTCGGGCGTAGTCCCTCGACGATCTCGGATTTATTCCTTGAGTTATCTCGAGCTTGTCCCTTGAGCATATCGGGCTTAGTCCCTCAACACCTTGGGCGTAGTGCCTCGACGATCTCGGATTTATTCCTTGAGCCATCTCGAGCTTGTCCCTTGACTAGCCCAGAACAAATGACTCAATATATCAATACCGAAAATGCGTAAACCTTATCGAGGTGCAATCTCGGATAAAGGCAAGTAAACAAGCAGCTAAGATATCCAAAAGAAGCGAAGGTTTTAAATAAAATCCGTGATAGTAAACTCACGGGCAATATGTTTGGCGCGAAAAGGCAAAAGTCAAAAACATTATCATCATTTTGTACGAACTAATTACAGAATAAACCGGCATACCGGCCCTTCATTCGTTTCCTCCTTGAGTATGAACACCATCATCATTTGGGATAATGTTTGCAGTAGCCCCATCTCCCTCATTGGCTACTTATCCTGCTGGGGGTCCGCATCGATCTCTTCATCGTCATCATGAAGCGCCGGTGTAGAAGGAACCTCGTCCCCTGGTTCACACTCCACATTGTCGCTTGGATCACAACGGAACCATTTCCCATCTTCTACGGCACAGAGGGCCGACATGCCCCTGGTGTTCAGCTCAACCCCAGGATTCAGGTACCGCATCTGCTTGATGGCGGCATAAAATTATACTACGGAGGTGACAATCCACAGCTTCTCCATTTTCTCTTTCTCAGCCCTTTCCTCCTCAACTTGGGCATCCAGCTTCTTTGCCCTTTCCTGCAAGGACTTCATCTCAGCCTCAAAGGCCTTGGCCTTCTCAGATTCCGCCTAGCAATCATCTTCAGCCTTCTTCTTTGCTGTGGTGAGATTATCAACCTGCTTGGTGAGGTCGGAGACAGTTTGGCCTAGTTGTTCCTTTTCCTTTTTCAATAACTGCACATCCGTCATCGCCTTTCGCATCAGAAGCTCGTCGGACTCCAATTTCGTCGCCACCTTCTCGAGCTCCTCCTTCATCGGGGCAAAATCCGCTAGGTCCCGGGTAGCCCCGATGAAATACTGGGCCAGCCATGGCTGATCTCAACCCCCATTCAGAAAGGGCGTTAAGGAGTTCTGTCATTTCCTCAGCCGATTTGCCCCAAGGAGTGCTTGGCCTTGAGCCGCCAGATGGCGGCGAACTTCCTCCACCGTCATGTCGGAGACTGGGAGACCGACACCAAATGTTACAACCCCCCTTTCCCTTATCCTGTACAGGATGACTTGACGAAGAGCCTTCTGAAATTACTTGTTCAGGTTGTACGATTGGGCTCGGGTTAACAGGGATTGGGGGAATCTGGGTCGACGTGACCCTTTGGCATTTTTGCTTCAGGGCATTCGCCATCAAGGCCTCCTACCCCGGTTCACCCCAGATTTCCTTCCTCTTTGCAGCAGCAGCATTCTTCTTGGCCAGTTTTTCAGCTAACTTCGCCTGTTGTTTTGATTCCATGTTCACTGCAAGGAGAAAGAGGGGGAATCATATTACACAATGTAAATCAATAAGAAAAATAAAGGCAATTCGACGATACCCAAGCAAGCACGAGTGATATCACCACCCATAGCTATTACAGAGTAGCAATCCAGCGTGCCAAAATCTTTGACGAAGGCCTGAATCGCATTCGTTACATCTTGTTCCGCCTGGGACATCTCGTCATAATCCACGGTATAGTCTTTGGAAGCTCTAGCAAAATGGTTCTGGTTCCAATACGGATGGATGATAACTCGGCCATCCTTACCCAGGACATTATCTCGACCCTGTCCGAGCGGGCTCACGAAAACAAACTTGTCTTTGAAATTTTTATATGACTCTTGAAAAGTCTCAAAGATCTTACCCCCAGTACTTGCGCGCAAAGCGAGCCATGAGTACCTCTTTTTCCCTCCTTCACGACCAGGACGAAAATAGAAGAACACGTCAGTATGCAGCTCGAGCTCCAATCCGTGGCACATCAGGGCAAAGCTCCTCATGAAAGCCCACGCATTCGGATGAAGTTGGGAGGGCGCAACCTCTAGGTGTTGAAAAACTTCTAAATCGAAATAGGTGAATGGTAACCAAAATCCGAGATCATCAAACACGGTCTTGTACATAGGGATAAACAGCTGATCTCGGAGATTTCCCTGGGAGAAAATTCTTCTATCCTCACCTGGACACTCTATTGTCCACTCCTTTTTATGGGTCGGTTGCACCCACTCTACTTCGCGGAACCCTAACTCCAAGGCCGCTTCCGAACTAAACATGCTTGACGTGCCAAGAGCCTCGGTGTCAACCCATGTCATGGAAGCCAATCCCAGGGGGATTGGGTAATTGGTGGCTGGTGAGGTGTGGACTTTCTGCCTCCCTATCTCGAACCTGTCCAAAAGTCCATTGGGAAAATCATAAGATGATGAGTCTGTATGAGGATCCCACCGGGGTACCCCGACAAACTCCGCGGATAACACCTCGGGACCACTCCATTTTCAGAGAATGCGAGCAGTTTTCGATACTGACTTGCGTTGTGCAACCCCACTACCAGCCACCCCAATGGGGCGTTTACGTGTTAAGATGAGATCCGGGATGCTAAGATCCTCATCTTCCTCTGTAACGATGATACGGTTTCGCCTGTTTTCAACTCTGCCAAGGCTCTGGCCCTCGCC
The DNA here is from genome assembly GCA_026901365.1 of Sesbania bispinosa. Taxonomy (NCBI): domain Eukaryota; kingdom Viridiplantae; phylum Streptophyta; class Magnoliopsida; order Fabales; family Fabaceae; genus Sesbania; species Sesbania bispinosa. Next base: position 352,604 of record QLOH01000818.1, read on the forward strand.
CTTGTAATCATGGCACCCCCAGAGAACGAAATAAAAATAGAAGAATAGAAGGGATTAGGGCTAGAACCGTACCTGATAAGTGAAAATTAGTTGATAAATTAGAGCACTTTTTATTCCACTTATCAAGGGTAAAATGATAATTTTGCCCCAATTTAATCCCTTTTTATTAAATATTAGATAAATTGTATTTATTAATCTAAGAATTGAATTTGATGCTATTTTGATAGAAATATTGCTGATTTTTGCAGGATATTGCAAAGATTTGATTTGAAGGATAAATAGCATTAAATGAGGGAGATATCTGCAAGATTTGAGATTGATTGAAGACATTTAATAAAGATTTGAAGAAGATTTGAGACAATTAATGAGGAGATCATTGCCAATCAATCAAGGATTCTGCAGACAAGCTTCCCAAATAAATCAAATATTGCTCAATAAATGCAAGGATTTTATCAAGAAAAGGGAAACAAGGAAAGACAAATCTGCCAAAACCAGTCTCGGGGAAATATCAAGATTAAAAAAAGAAAGTTGGAGCTGCAGGACGCTACCTGCGCTTCACCTGCGTTATAGCGCAGGGTGAAGCGCAGACTCTCTGGAAGTTGCGCCCCATCCTGCGCTGTAGCGCAGCCTGGAGCGCAGGTCACGCTGATTTGCTCCCTGTTGCCGTTTTTAGATAGTTTTCTCCCCAAATTGTTGTGTCTTTCCTTAGTCTATAAATAAGAACCTCATGCACCAATCCCAGGGGTGCACGATCATTGTAATCCAGTCTATATTTCAGTGATAATGTACCAGAGCTAAGTTCAGAGTAGGAGAGGAGGAGCGCTTCACAAGGATTGAAGATGGTGACAACATCTTCGGTGGTTTGTATGGCTACCTCGTGTAGTTAACTCTCCATTAGGATTGGATGTAATTGATTCTATCCCCAAGTGTATGTAAACTCTATATTATTATTTTTGTGCTCTCTGTCTATAATATTGGTAATCTTATTCTGTACTTAATCCCTAATTCCCACGCTTGCGTCTGGAGTTATAGGCTAGTCTCAACTAACTAGGTTAGTTTTTATTAGGACTGAGAGTTGAGAAGTGGCTTCCAAAGAAACTCACTCTCTGATTGAATAGGAGGACTCGATATCAGAAAACCGACACATGAGCGTTACTAATGAGCGATGGGTAGTGACAGTACTGTAGCGAAGGGCGTTCACAGGATTAGGCCTGTATATCGATAGCAAAGGAGTTAGTTGATTGTGAATCCAGGATTCGAACATAGGCGTATCCTAATAGTGGGGGTAGTGACAGTACTTGAGCGAAGGTGAGTCTACAGAGTTGACCTCGTTTATCAACTAAGTTCCTTTACAAACTGACTAAAAAAGAGCAAAATAAGCCGAGGGTAAGTCTGTCGCTTGGGAGAGCCCGCATGGATTATCTTTGAGTGTGTGAGGCCGCTGGTAACTCAGGGTCTTAGCAATAAAGTTTGTCTAGGATATTATAGAGTAAACCTAAAATAATAGATAGTCTTTACATGCACAACAATATAAGTGGCTGGCAAATGGTAAGTTTTAGCAATGACTCTAGGTGTTGAGAAAATATAATTTATTGCAGCGACTTTTATTGCTAAGAAATGCTAGTTGTGGCAACGACCTTTGATGCTACGATAAAGTAATTATAACAGCGATAAAATTGCTCTTATGGCAGCGACAATACTTGCTGGGAAAGCGTAACTTATAGCAGCGACACGGGAGTCGTTGCGAAACTTTTCGTATAGAGACCTCTTGCAGCGACATGCAACGACCAACTTGTCGCTGCGAAAGAGCGCTTTGCCAGCAACCATAGATATTTCGCAGCGAAAAACCTTTTATCTTGTATAAGAAGTGTGCTAGTCTCCACCATTATGCATTTCACCATCCTCTGCTTCCGAAACAATTTGAGGATGTGGCCGAATGTGTTTTTCATTCCTTCTGGTTCTTGTCTGTAAATAATAATTGTAACATCAAGTTACCGGGAACCTAATAAAATCACACTGTCAATGAATTAGGTCCTCCATCTAACGGCCCACAATCCACCTGATCAAAATAATCACTCTTGGTCTACATGAACTATGGACCATCTTAGATGAGCCCTTTAGTTATATGGTAGTTTGTGTGACAACTCCAATTACAGAATTGGAAAAAACTATGAAATTGGTATTTATAAAATCTATGAAAGTGGTGTATATTGAATTAGTAGGTGACTTCCAAATGTATTTGAAATGATTGTTTTTAAAAGGGCATGCGAATCATGCTTTTGTAAAATAAAAAAATGCACATAATAAAAGTTTTCTTTAAGATTTAATTTCTAGATTAGCTACGGTAGTTTGTTTCTATGAAATCTTTTTACATATATCATGACATTGAAACTTTTATTTGTTCATAGAAGAATTTGAAAACAATTATATGTTTATGCAAAGAAAGAAAGTCATCAATTAGAGATATTGTTGTTTAATGTGCAATTGCAATTTGTGGGGATCTCATCATTAGACTTTATATATAATTATCTATTGTGTATGCATTGATTGTTTTATATAAATAAGGAAACTCGTGTTAATAAATATATACTTGTATATATAGGAAGAAATTAAGAGACATAATATAATATGATAAAAATACAAAGAGGAGGCCGGATAGATGTGATATGAAAAAAAAACTATTGGAATAAAATCCAATTTAATTCGTGTACGATCACTACTTTATTTTGATGTGGTTGATGATGAGAGTGAGAGAGAAATAAAAGGAGAGAGGAGCTAAAGACGTGAAAGAGATGACGGGGCAATGGAGATATAGAAATATATTATCATTGAAAATGAAAAGTATATTGACCACAAAAGGACAACGAATTAATGTTCGCAAGCAAATTCATGTCAAGTTGAAAAGTAAATTATCTTTCTTGTTCCCCTCTTTCTTCTCTCCTTCCGTCCTGAGTAAGTTGAAAAGTAAATTATTCCCATTCATATAAAACGGATGAACTTGAAGCAAATATTCTTCATCAATCGCTTTAAATTGTACGGTTCATTTAAAGGAAGAGGACAGGTTTGATTTTAATTCCAGAAATTGGAATGTTTGGTCTCTTTGTTGAATGATATATGTGTTTCATGAAAAAGAGTTCGCTCGCAATTTGCAAACATATATGATGACACTCTTGCTTTGGCACTATTTGTCTGCCTTCTCAGTCTACAGCCACCGGTTTTGATAAAGTCTACCAAAGAATTAATGGTTGTTCTTGAACGAACGACTTCACCACACCACACATTAAAAATAAAATCTGTAAAACTTTATAATTAGAAAGAGAGAGTTAGATATCTGTACAATTTATAAGAAAATAAATATGTATAAAAAATAATAAGAAAAACATGTTCTTCGTGCGGTAGTTTTGGTCACTTTAGTCTTTATCGCTATGCTCTAAATCCCGTGTTTTTTTGTCCCTATAGTGAGATCCATTCTAAGTTACATCTCTCTTAATAGTGGGCCCCAAATAGCCGACTCATTTAATTAATTTTTTTTAATTATTAAAATGGCCCTAATTACTAAATTAGGTTTTTTATCGAGTAAAATTACCGAGGTGAAAACCCTAATTTAATAATTAGGGTTTTAATAATTAAAAATTAATAAAAAAAGTTAATTAGATGAGTAAGCTATTTGAGACTCACTATTGAGACTACATGTAACTTCTTTTATAATCAGTTCATCAGGTTATAATAGATCTCACTAACAGGACCATGATTTGGGGTTTAGAAAGTTTATGAACAAAAATACATGATTTAATGTATAGAAATGAAGACTAAAATTGACCGAAACTATAGGGACGAAAAACATATTTTGCCTAAATAATAACAATATACGATCAAAGGTGTAATTATATTTTATTTTTATTTTTTCTCTTTAATATATTAATATACATTTCCCCTCTCTCTTCATATATATTCTCTCTCCATTCGTTTAATAAAGCTGATCTTAAATATAATAATGATTCCTGCTATATTTTTTTTACCGTATAAAACACCACATGTAACTTTTATGGACAAGATAGTAATAATAATAATAATCAACTTAGTAATATTCATATTAATTATTACAAAACTGAAATTAAGTAATATATACTTGAACCATATAAATAGAAGATTCTAGGATAGATGAAATAAGATTTGGATCACCTAGTCTATCCTACATTTTATTGGTTATTAAAGGTGAATCAATGATTTTATTTTTATTAAATAATTTTTATATAATTATTTGAGTTTAATTTGAGCATAAATATGGATTTATAATTAACTTATACTAATTTTGTTGAGAATTTATTAATTTGAAGTTAAATAGGGAAAAATTTATATTACACAGTACTATCAATTTGATTTATTATTTTTTCTCAACCAATATTTCATAAAAATATAAATCATTAATATTAAATGAGCATTGAATCTAATGATCAAGAATTTAAATTACTATATTTTTACATTCTTGATCACACGCATCATATGATACATCCTAAATGGACCCGTTATAGACAATAATCATAATATACATAATTTCACTTATTATTGTGCTAACTTTTATTCCATTAATTACTATATATATAAAACTAATTTCCTATTTAATCTAAAATCATAAAAAAAAGCGGTTGAGTTTATCCCCAGCTTAGTTTATTTTTCAATGGCTCGATTTCTGATGAAAATTGAATGCCGAAATTGTTTGGTTGCATCACATACGTACAAATATGTAGTTAATTGGTCTGTACCGCAGCAGCCCTAGTGGCAATGAACAACAACTATTCAAATGAGATATCATTATCATGCATGCATCTCTAACTTTAAGGAATTAATGAAGAGATATTTTCATATGAATGGTGTGCTAGAGATGTAAAAAAGCGAGATATAAAAAATGAAAAAAGGTAAAAAAATTGGAAAAATGATATAGGTGATATAATAAAATATAAATAAATAAAGAGGTAAAAGAATTAGAGAAATTAATGTTGTTTAATTTGTACAAAAATAACATGTACAAGAAAAAGAGATAAATCTCAAAAAATAATGATGTGAGAGAAAAGAGGTGCTATAATATAAAAACTCTTTAAATAAATAATTACAACATTTACTTGGAAAGAGATAATCACCCTTATTTTTTTAAAAAAATAAACTAAACCAAATAATAAAACAAACACTAATCCTTGTCGTTTTGGTGGTGTAGCCGCTTTGAATTCCTTAAAGTGGTCATATTAATATTTAACATATTTTGAACAAAATAAAAATGAAAATCATATGAGGATAATTGATTATTTTCGATTAAATTAAACAAAGGATTGAACAGAGATTAATGGTCAGAATTAGGAGACACAAATTGAGAGAGAAACTTCTCACACTAGCGTCGCCGTCTATCTATAAATACCTTAGCTTTTCTTGAATGATACACACCCATACCATTCCATATATCTTTCATAAAAAACTAGCCTTTTAATTTTGTCATCAAGAAAACATGTGGTCTGTAGTAACGGATCCCATTAGAAATCTTGTTACAAGTGTTGTGCATCATCTCATCCATAAAGATTTCCATGAAGCTGTGGCCAGGATGACCATCATAGACGCTTTTCTCTTCCTTGTAAAATACCATAATTAATTTAATTTCTAGTTTATTAATATTATATATGCTCATCATGAATTAATTACATATATGCAGATTATACACTCGATTGACAAGTTGGGGATATGGCACCGTTTGCCTGTGTTCTTAGGGCTATTTTACTTGGCCATTCGGCGGCACCTTCACGAGCAGTATAACCTCTTCAATGTTGGGGCAACACCAGTGGGAGTTAGGTTCAACCCTTCTGATTTCCCATTCAGAACTGCTGATGGAAAATTCAATGACCCCTTCAATGAAGTTGCTGGCAGCCAAGGCTCCTTCTTTGGCAGAAATGTTCTCCCTGTCGATCAGGAAAAAAGGGTACAAAATATCTCAGGCTGGAATATATTATAGTCGTGGTCCATGATATTACTAGTGGGAATATGAATAAAATTCCTAATTAATAAATTTTGCAAATAATTCCATATATGCACCATATTCCCCTTTAAAGAAATACCTATTTGATTTTGATGTCTGTCTAGAAATTAGAGGTGGCAAAACATGTTATAACCCGACCCAATTCGAGCCCATCAGATAGGTTGTGAGGCTAAAATGGACCGAGTCAAGAAGCTTTAATTTAAGTAGGGCTAAAAAATAATGTTCAATGCAAGCTTAACAAAATGCAAGCTAAGCCCAGTACTTTAGCGAACTTTGCCCATCATTTTAATAAAACGGGTTGGGCTAAAAAAATTAAATAGTAATTCAGGTTCAATTTTTAAAAATCAAATAATATACAATTTAACCGGCGGCTGTGATGGGCTATTCCATTTTGCCACCCTAATAACATGGTCACAGTTTTCATAATGTAAAAACATGATCTGGATCGTATTTTGTCTCTCCCGCCTCTGCAGCAGAAATCAGCTACAAAATAACTACACAATTAAAATTCGTAGCTAATCCATAGCTATTTGGTGGCTACTGTCTGCTCGAGAGGCAAGAAAGGCAGAAGACAATCTCTACAGGTAAAAACATAGTAATGAAGTTAAAACATCATGATTAGATGTACATGGTCACGTTTCGGCCTGACCATCCAATTCGATGCTTATTTAAAGCTTATATTTGTGTGTAATTAATGGTTGTGTGCAGGTGTTGAAGCCGGATCCAATGGTGGTAGCCACGAAACTTCTGACGAGGAGAACTTACAAGGATACCGGGAAGCAATTCAATGTGATAGCTGCTTCTTGGATTCAATTTATGATTCATGATTGGATCGATCATCTTGAGGACACCAATCGGGTACATACAGTATAATATCATAACTAATACTCCCTCTGGTCCTATTTATAAGAACCTTTTAACTATTTCACACGATTAAGGAAGTTGGTTAATTTAGTTGATTGCAATAAATTTGTCATGAATGTGTATCAATTTACTAAACTATCCTTGAATTTATTGAGACCTATTATCTTTCTCTTTCTATTTAACTACTCAATCGTGTCATACTCTCTCTACTAATTAATTACTCACCTACCTCCACTGGTGGGGTATTTTTGTCAAATAATAATTAATGCATGGGACAATCTGAAAAAGTTCTTATAAAAAGGACCAAGGTCAACCTTCAAAAGGTTCTTATAAATAGGACCAGAGGGAGTATATATTATTGCTTTTCAAAGGTTTTCTTTTTTTTTTTGATAAAATTACTCTTTAAGTCAAGAATTACTTGATCCTAAATATTTCTATTTTCTGTCGTTCCAAATCCAAATATTATATTTTAATCCTCACACAGAACTCGCTCTGATTAAAGAAATCATTTTATAATAACTATTATTATATATACACATGCACGCACGTTTGCATTTTAATTTATTTTTAAGAATTGAATTATATTTACGTACATTCAAAATTTACTACCAGTGTGTTTAGAGTCCCGATAGAAAGATTCACGTTTCCAAACACACTATACATCTTGTTTTTCTTCATGTTGTAATAATAGCTATCAAGAACATATGATCTTTTTGAAAATAAATAAAAATAATATAGATTGAACTGACGGCACCAAGAGAAGTTGCAAGTCAGTGCCCATTGAAATCATTCAAGTTCTTCAAGACAAAGGAAATTCCCACCGGCTTCTATGACATCAAGACCGGAGCTACAAACATCCGTACACCTTGGTGGTAAGATTTCTATTTCTATATATGTATAAAATACATATAATATATATAATATAATGTGTGTGATATATCTAGTTTATCTAATCATTATAGCATGAGCATCGCCATATGCTTGCTCATGTTCTTATAAGTAAGCAGCTATTCCAAGCTATGGAACGCTTCTATTAGAGTTTTATTTAGTGCTTGTACTTGCAGAAACATCGCGTGCTTAACAATTTTTATATTAAAATAATATTATGTGGTGTGAGATTGGTTGATAGGTAGAATGTCAGGTCCATTTAAAATTCTTTTAATTAAGAATTGTTGAGATGAAAATATAAAGTAATTGATTTGCTTAAAGTAGTGAAAATAACATATATATAGTGTAAAAAATAAAATACTATTGATTTAAAAAACTTGAGAAATGCTGAGATGGAGAAGAGCTTAACTCAACAAAAGGACATAAATAAACTCTTGATATATTTTACTTCGAAAAAGTAACCATAAATAGCTTAATTTGGCTGTGGTTTTCTTAATTTCATTTCATAATAATAAGTAGTGTAAGAGGTGAAATAATTTAATTTTAGTTATTTAATAATCCATGAATAGTCAAAATTAATTTCACTTAAAATTAGTTTTATGTTTTATATAAAATTTAATAGTTAAAGTTATTAACTTGAATATGTTTACTCTCACTAATTGATAAACTTTTATGAAAATTAATTTTATTAACTATGGGTGGTTGTCACATTAACTATGGGTGGTTGTCACAAAGAATAATATTAATTTCAAGTAGTTAGGGTGTATTTTCCCTCAAAAACTCTTGTACAGTAGTTGAGATATCATCACCAAAAAGGAAAAATGAAAAGTATTTCTCCGCTTCTTGTTAAGAGTTTTATAAGATTATAAGGCTTAAATTAAAAAAATAGTTAATATTTTGATTTATATTAAATGACTATTTAACTTATTTAATTTTGTCTTTTATTTCTTTAACATATTTTTTTCATAATTCTCTCTTATTAATAATTTGGTAAAGATAAAGGCAATTCTCATAAAATAATTGTCTTAAACTTTTAATATAAGGAATTAATCGGAACAAAGTTTTCTGTAAAAACCAGAAAGAGAGAATTTATATATGAATTATGATTATGATGGCTCAAAGTTTTTTTTTTTTGCTTCAAATTAAGGAGATGGCCAACCACTAGGGGCCTACAGGTATTATATATGGAAATGGAAAATGAAAAGGGTGGGGGCACTTGAGTGTGCATTTTAATTTTTAAAGAGTAAACTAACATGATTAAAAAATTAATAGTTGGTTTCATATGATTAAGTATATATACTATATTATAAATTATAATATTAATAAAATCTTAATCATTGATCGAAAAATAATTAAATAATTCTAATTCTATATTTACATACATTTCCATTTTTGCTAGCTAGCAGTTGAGCTTATAGTTTTTATTCTATATGAATGACCTTCTTAAACTTTCACATGCATGGCTTGAATTAATTAAATGTATAATAAAAGGGATGGAAGTGCCATATACGGAAGCAATGGAGAAGTTTTAAAGAAATTGAGGACTTTCAAAGATGGAAGATAAAGATATCTAAGGATGGTCATCTTCTCCATAACGAAAATGGTACAGCAATCGCAGGTGACATACGCAATAGTTGGGCTGGTGTCTCCACTTTGCAGGCCCTTTTTGTTCAAGAGCACAATTCAGTCTGTGATGTTCTCAAGGTATAATAATTTATATATACCACATATAATTATTTTTAAATCATTTTATTCAAGTAAAACATCATCACTTATTTATAATTAATTCTAAAATCAATTAATTAATTTTTCATTTTATTTCACATTTTAAATTTTATATAAAAAGAATAAAAAACAATATAAAGTTATTTTCACTGTAGATATTTTAGTTATTAAAATTACTACACAGGAAAAAAATAAAAATTATTTTGTGAAAATAAACGCACCCATTAACTAGTTCTCATCATACGTTTCAGAACATTACCCAAACTTGGATGATGAAGATATTTATCGCCATGCGAGATTGGTGACCTCAGCTGTGATTGCAAAAGTTCACACCATAGATTGGACTGTAGAGCTCCTTAAAACCGAGACATTGCTTGCAGGCATGCGTATCAACTGGTAAGGCTCACATGCCACATCATTATTTATAGGGTGGACATTATTATGTTTATATCTTAAATATAAGATTTAAGTTGTTGACCTGTTTATTGTAATTATTTAAGCCATGATGAAAAAAAGAATCAATTTTTATATATTTCAGGTATGGATTATTGGGGAAGAAATTCAAGGACACATTTGGGCATGTTGGAGGATCCATATTGGGAGGATTTGTGGGAATGAAGAGACCAAACAATCATGGTGTTCCATACTCTTTAACTGAGGAATTTGTCAGCGTCTATAGAATGCACTCCCTCTTACCTGATAACTTACAACTAAGAGACGTAACTGCTACACCCAGGACCCAACAAATCTCCACCACTAATCAAAGAGTATATATTTATGATCAGTTTAATATATATACAATGAAATATATAAATGATATGCTGCCATATTATTTATTGAATTTAACTAATAACACATAAGGTGTCATATTATTAAATGATGTGGCAGCACATCATTAAATATTTGTAAAACGTTTTTGCAAGTATATCACTTAGATCATATATTTATATGATCATACATTTTTATCATAAAATTATAGCCTCTAAAACGTCTATCTTATGGTATTACTGCAGGATTCCTATGGAGAATTTGATTGGACTGCAAGGAGAAAAGAGCTTGACAGAGATAGGAGTTGCAAGGCAATTAGTATCAATGGGTCACCAAGCTTGTGGGGCTCTAGAGCTTTGGAACTATCCAGAATGGCTTAGAGACTTAATACCACAGAACACGGATGGTACAGAAAGGCCTGATCATGTGGACTTAGCTGCTCTTGAAAGTATAATATCAACCCTTGATCTTAAGATCATATTTTTTATTTAATTTAATTATGTGCAACTGACACAATAATCTGATATAATAATTAATGATGCAGTTTACAGGGATAGAGAAAGGAATGTAGCCAGATACACCAGTTCCGGAGAGCACTATTGTTGATACCTATCTCCAAGTGGGAAGATTTAACTGATGACAAGGAAGCAATTCAAGTATTAGAAGAGGTATATGGTGATGATGTTGAAGAGCTTGATCTGTTGGTAGGTCTCATGGCAGAAAAGAAGATAAAGGGTTTTGCAATCAGTGAGACAGCTTTTACAATATTCTTGCTCATGGCATCCAGGTAAAAAAAAAACAAACTAAAATCACTTTTTCATGAACTAATGTGAATGTTTAATTATACCTACCACCACTTACTATTCCCAACATTAGTCAATCCTACCCCATTATTTTATAAGATAATTTAGAAAAAAATAAACATATTAAGAAAAGTAATTATAATTAATTTTTAAGAAATTACTTTAAGATTAATTACAAGTTTATCCCCATTTAAAATTAAACTTCACTATTATGATAATTGTGTCACTATAAAACCTATAATAGTTAACAAGGACAAATATGAGAAAAAATAAATGCTTCTAGATTTGTGTACCTTATCTTATAAATATGATCATAGAAAAGCTTCAAACGTTATCTTATAAATAGGACCGGAAGGGGTATTTGTAAGCTTTATTAAGAAATACAAAGTTACACAACAAAGTTTATGTCACATAATTAAATACTATATAAATTAAAAATGATAGGTTGGGTAATAACGTAGTAATAATAATTACTTTGTAGCATTTGGAATTTTAAGAAAAGAAAAATCTTTTTTCCATATTTAGAATTTATATAATGGTACTCAACGAGGCGTTAATAAGTTATAACTTATAATGTTTCCTCTACAAGAACCATCACATATATGATGATTATGATTCTCAAGAATACAATATTAATTACGCCCAAAAGTATATTATATTTGGCCTTTTGTGAAGTGGTTAATTTTATAAAGGAAATAAGGATAATGGATTTGAACTCTCGTGCACTTTAAATTTGCAGGAGGCTAGAGGCCGATAGATTTTCACAAGCAACTTTAATGAGGAGTCTTACACCAAGAAAGGGCTAGAATGGGTGAACACAACTGAGAGCCTAAAGGATGTGATTGACCGTCACTACCCAAAAATGACACACAAGTGGTTGAACTCCTCTAGTGCTTTCTCTGTCTGGGACTCAGCCCCAAACACTCATAACCACATTCCTCTTTATCTTCGTGTTCCCAAATAATATGTTTATCTTAATTTTGCCATTCCTTATAGTTCTTGGACCTATTTATGTGTTTGTGTGATGAGTCCTCTTAAATATTCCTTTGTCATTGTATTTGAATAGTTTATTTGTATCTTGGTATTTTAAATGCTGGTTATGTTGCTCAAACTTAAAATTTTAGCATGATTGAATCTTATTGAAATTTGATTTGTTGGATTTTTATAAAGTTGTCTTTTAATGTATAAATGCTTGGAGTGTAGAATTGGTACAACAATTTCTTTTATAAAATTACACATTTAAATAAATTTGTTGTTGTCTCACTTAAAAAATATGTTAATTTCAGTGTTTCGTGGACACGACCGTGACCAGATACACAGCCAAACCATGTTTGTTGCTGGAAAAATTTTCAAACACAAACAAACACCATCATCATGTACACAGTCGTGCACCGCAACACAGGCAGGTCGTGTTTAACATGACAATTCCAAAATAACACTGGTAGCCAGTGTTCTTTGCTGCCCTACATCCATTTAACTATTTAACCAAACACTGTCGTGTTAGATACACAACCTGATCGTGTTTCTTTTACTTCCATTTTTTAAATTTTATTCCCACGCTAAATAACCTTAAGGTCATAATAAAACTATTTCAAATCGTTACTCACATAAGTAGCCTTGCTAAAATTATTTTTCCACATTTTTTTTAATATTTGGCCTATTTATAATTGAATTTCAAGCCTTTTTCACTTAAAAAATCATTATAAAAACATAAATGGAGAAAAATGACCAAAATTTATATTAAACTCCTTTAGGGCTACCTAAACCTAGTTACAACTTCTCGGCTATTTTCATGTAACAAAAGATATGGTTATACACATGAAGTGTGATTCTCCAAAGGAGTAAAGTTAGGGTTAAGAAACTCGATGTCCTACTACACCCATTCATACCACCTCCAACACCAAATGGCTCGTAATAAAACTATTTCAAATCATTACACACATTAGTAGGATTTCTAAAAATATGTTTCCAGATTTTTTTTAACATTTGGCCTATTTATAATTGAATTTCAAGCCTTTTTTCACTTAAAAAATCATCATAAAAAACATAAATGGAGAAAAATGAGCAATATTTATGTTAAACTCATTTAGGGCTACCTAAAACTAGTTACAACTTCTTGGTTGTTTTCATATAACGAAAGATAGGGTTATACACATGAAGTGCGATTCTCCAAAGGAATAAAGTTAGGGTTAAGAAACTCAATGTCCTACTTCACCCGTTCATACCACCTCCAACACCAAATGACCTTAAGGTCCTAATAAAACTATTTCAAATCATTACACACATTAGTAGGATTGCTAAAAATATTTTTCCAGATTATTTTAACATTTGGCTTATTTATAATTGAATTTCAAGCCTTTTTTTCACTTAAAAACTCATTATAAAAAACATAAATGGAGAAAAATGACCAAAATTCATATTAAAATCCTTTCGGGCAACCTAAACCCACCTACAAATTCTCGGCTCTTTTCGAGTTAGTGTTCCCCACTTAATAAGGTGAAATCAATCCTCCGATTCACTTGTTCAATTTGTGAATAGTTAATCAACTTGATGAGATCCATGAATAACACACATTGCCTTTCCTATTGAGCTAAACCACAAGGATTGCTAAAATTATTTTTCCACATTTTTTTAACACTTGGCATATTTATGATTGAATTTCAAGCTTTTTTTCACTTAAAAAATTATTATAAAAAACTCAAATGGAGAAATATGACCAAAATTTATATTAAACTCCTTTAGGGTTACCTAAACCTAGTTACAACTTCTTGAATATTTTCATGTAAAGAAAGATATGGTTATACACATGAAGTGCGATTCTCCAAAGGAGTAAAGTTAGGGTTAAGAAACTCAATGTCCTACTTCACCAGTTCATACCACCTCCAACACCAAATGACCTTAAGGTCCTAATAAAACTATTTCAAATCATTACACACATTAGTAGGATTGCTAAAATTATTTACCAGATTTTTTTAACATTTGGCCTATTTATAATTGAATTTCAAGCATGTTTTTAATAAATCATTATAAAAAACACAAATAGAGAAAAATTACCAAAATTTATATTAAACTCCTTTAGGGCTACCTTAACCTAGTTACAACTTCTCGGCTCTTTTAGAGTTAGCGTTCCCCACTTAATAAGGTGAAATCAATCCTCCTATTCACTTGTTTAATTTGTGAATAGTTAACCAACTTGATGAAATCCATCGATAGCACACATTGCCTTTCCTGTTGAGCTGGACCACAAGGATTGCTAAAATTATTTTTCCAGATTTATTTTAACATTTGGCCTATTTATAATTGAATTTCAAGCCTTTTTTCAGTTAAAAATCATTATAAAAACTTAAATGGAGAAAATGACCAAAATTTATTTAAACTCCTTTAGGGCTACCTAAACCTAGTTACAACTTCTCGGCTATTTTCATGTAACAAAGATAAGGTTATACACATGAAGTGTGATTCTCCAAAGGAGTAAAGTTAGGGTTAAGAAACTCAATGTCCTACTTCACCGTTCATACCACCTCCAACACCAAATGACCTTAAGGTCCTAATAAAACTATTTCAAATCGTTACGCACATTAGTAGGATTGCTAAAATTATTTTTCCAGATTTTTTAAACATTTGACGTATTTATAATTGAATTTCAAGCCTTTTTTCACTTAAAAATCATTATAAAAAGATAAATGGAGAAAAATTACCAAAATTTATATTAAACTCCTTTAGGGCTACCTAAACCTAGTTACAACTTATCGGCTCTTTTCGAGTTAGCGTTCCCCACTTAATAAAGTGAAATCAATATATCATCATATTCACTTGTTTAATTTGTGAATAGTTAATCAACTTGATGAGATCCATGGATAACACACATTGCCTCTCTTGTTGAGCTGAACCACGAAGATTGTTAAAATTATTTTTCCATATTTTTTTAACATTTGACCTATTTATAATTGAATTTCAAGCCTTTTTTCACTTAAAAATCATTATAAATAACAGAATTAGAGATAATTTACTAAAAATTATATTAAACTCCATTATAAATTACATATTCCTTTAATTATTGTCTTTTTATAAATTTAATTTCAGGCATTTATTTACTAAATAAATTGTTATAAAATAACAAAACCACAATTAATGTACAAAGTAAAATAAATTTAATTAACTGACTAACCAATTTATGGAAGCAAAAAAAAATACTTAATACAAATTAAAACATCACACACTAATAACAGACATGTCTCCCCTAATAGAAATTTCTAACGAAACATATTGATACCAGCTGCCCATGCGTGTTGATATTCCTATTTTCCTAGACAATTTTCTGCTATGCCACAGACGACCTTCGACATCGCAGTGGCATAGCTGGCATATTGCTGAGCTTGTTTCTCATCTTCACTAGGGAGAGCCTAACCCTAAATCAACATGCATTCAATACCCATCTTATCACGCAACGTATCCAACAATTATCATCATGGAACTTGAATCTCCAATACAAATTGGGGGCGATTTTTGCATCAGAAACAATTATACCCTATGAATCCTATCCAAATGTGCATAGTGGTGGCCTTCATTCTTCTATATAAGACATTCCATACCCAAAAACCAAAACCCACCATACCCACATCTTTCTTGTATATCATACACAACTGTAAAAATCTCCCATGGCTGGAAGCGCTAAGGCAAAGGGAAAGTGCACTCCACAGAAGGTCATAAGGAGTCTCCTAAAATGCGTCGTCGAAGCCTCAGAAGTTGTAAGAAGCCCAAGTTGGAAGAAGTCATTGAGATTTCTTCAAGGTCTGTTCAAATATGATTTTGCTTTGTTGGGTTGTGAATAGTTACATTCATTATTAATGGAAATGCATGTTAGTTTCATGAGATTCTCAATTTGGGATATGTTGTATTTTGGTTATTGACTTTGTTTTTTATGTTGCGCACATTGCCTTTCATTGTCATGTTGGACTAGTAATGCGTTCATTGTCTTCATTATTTTAGAAATTACAATGGTCAAGCTATGGATATTATAGAGGAAAATAATTTAGAAACATAACTTTAACTTTTGTTTCTTTTTTTCTAAAAAGGGTAATGTTATGTCTTTTACAGGGTATCCACCCATTCTACCATTGTAAAATTTTATAAAAAAATTATGAGATTTGAAATCTGCTAATTGAAATTTTTCTTTACTGTTTGGGATTCTATTCTTCATTTACTAGTACCTGTTTATGCTATTGATATAATGATTAAATTATCTTTGTAAATTTGCACAAATGTATTGAAACATAAGACAAAGTAACAGGGTAATGACATAACATTCTCCTTGAGGTCTAAACTTTAAACCAGTGTGTCTTGTGTAAGATAAATGATATACATGTGACTTTTAAAATTTATTTATGGGGAGAAGCTTATTTGATCATATTCAGAAATAGTAGTTTCAAGTTATTCATTGTAGTACAAGATCAATGCTTAGTTTCAACAGATTCAAAATGGATTGAATACATTGCAAGTAGCATAGTTTCAAGTGACCTTAATGTTATTTACTGCACCAAAAAATTGAAATTGCGGCACACACTTTGGGACGGTTTTGAGGAACTGTCGCCGCTTAAATAAACTCAAATAAAGTGGGCGAAAGTTTTTTATTTTACGGCTATTTTAAAAATTGACGCAAATATATATGGTTTAGGGCGGTTAAAAAGAAGTCATCGCTGCTTTCTGAATTAATCGCCTTTTCACTTTCCCTCCCCTCATATCATCGTCTTCCCTCTATTACTGTTTTCAATTGAGAAAACCTTCGCTTGGGTGTGTCGTGCGCTCTCTCCCTCCTCTGATTGATTTGATCATTGTTTGTTGCCATTTGAGGTGCGCTTTCTCTCTCATTCAGAATCTTGATTGTCGTTTTGTTGATTGTCTTTTGTTCTATTTTGTTTGCAAGAGTTATTAGTTTTTGTGTGCCTTTAGATTGACAAGGGTTTCTTTCTTTTTGTTTTGTTCATTGTGGAAGGTTGATTTTCTTTAAACTGAGAAGGGTTCTGTGATCATATTCATAGCTTTCTTTAATCTTTTTTTTGTCTATAGACATAGGGTTTTTGAGATGAAGTTAGACTTTAGGGAAGCAGTGGAAATAACAGAGCATTATAATTGTCTAAAACGATACAAGATGAACTCGTTAAATGCTCCAAGCCCTATTCTCAAAATCCTTGTTCAGATTTTAAATCCTTTCTTTGTTATCCTTCTTCAAAATCTATTCTCTTTCACTTTTTAGGTGTCAAATTGATTCCTCCTTATATTTGTGAATGCCTCCAACGACACATAAACCATGGCAATCCAAATAGAAAGCAAGAGTGAAGTATATTTGTAGCATGTTATGCTTGAGATTAATATGAAATTTCCCTTTGAAGCTGCATCTCGAGTCTCCCTCGTTTCTTCTCTGTAAATTTGCATTTGAGTTCATTATTAAAGGATTCTCAAATGTTAATTCACTTTTGGTTTCAAAGAATATGTATATTTGAGTCATATGAATTGCTTACTTATTTCAATTTCAATTTCATCTTAATAAGTTTTGCTTTGTTGTTACATATGCATACTTCCCTGTTAGTTTTTCTATTAGCTAGCTACACTACAACTTAACAAGTGTCAAACTGATTCCTCCTTATAACACTGACTCAGTGCCTCCAATGATGGCATTTGCTTGCCTGATATATGACAGATGATGTTAGTTGCATATATTCTATTTTGTGGAATAAATTGTTTATTACCTTTTACATCATTTTTGAGTTTCTTAAACCACTATGTCACTTTGGTATATTGCAATCAAATCTAGTATTATAAGCCTGGAAACAATATGTCTCAAGTAAGTGCAATAATGTAGAGGCATTTTACCCCTTCTTTTTACAAAGTTTACTAGCTTTTGAAGGTCTTAGAGTTGGAGTGTAAGTGAATGAAAGCAGTCTCACAATAATAATATATACATAGCTTATGGGTCATTCACTGTTAGTGTAATTCTGTTTTGTGGGAATTTCCTCTCTGTCCATCTTTCACTTATATAAAATCCAAGTTCTGTGAGTATTAATCCATTTGGTTGGATTTTCCATATCATAAACTTTTTCATAGCATAAACTAAGTGCCTGATAGCAAAACCAATTAGGCAGTTGGCATCTTTTTAACAAATACACTTTTGTGGCTATTACTGTGAGATCGATGAGGTGAAACCATGACCAAGAATATACTGTAGGAGCTAAGTCCTAAAATTAAAAGCAAGTGATTATTGTTTTATCAATACTGGTCATTAGAGAGAGTGGCATAATGATTCCATATGTTTCATTTTGCTACACTTTTCCCATCCTAGCTATTTGCATGTGCTACCTAATTTTCCTTTTTTATTTGCCTATGAAGATAAACAAGTACTTATTAAAATATAACAAATATTTTTATTTTAATAAGAATACTGTACTCCTCAAAATATTGGGCCGATTACTACAAGCCCTACGCAGTATCCTCCGAACACGCTTAGGCATGGAGGGTTGTGAACTCCTCAGAATATTGGGCCGAGTTCCGGTTCAGTTATGCGGCCCATACCTATTCTCTACCCCATTAAGAGCACTTTGGAAATTGGAAAGTGGGGGGAGTGGGGGTAAGGAGGACTTAGGTAGTGGACGCCGATAGTTACCAGGGGACCTAAAAAGGTAGGATAATTGAAGAAACGGACAAGTTCACAATTCTGATGGAAGAGTTGAGTTAACTACTCTTGGGATTAACCCGACTTTTTCTTACCGAGAACATTTGGCCCACCGTGGGACGACAGTAAAACGTCTCCCAGATCACAAGAATGGTTACATTCCTTTGCTCCTACCGGGGGGCTTCAAGTTATGGAGCCAGAAGCGACGACGCCTCATGTCAATCTCAATCGCGCCCCCTAAACTCAAATCCAAGCATAGTTTTCGCGGGGGGGTTGTGGTGGCCATGGCTACACCCAGGTCGCTCAACAAATCACAGGAAGAATGGCATATAATTCTCTCTCCTTAACTTTTTCGGATTCTCGGACACAAGGGCACCGAGTGCCTACATACGTTTCAAAGCCTTGGCGCAAGAAGCAGTCCTATGTGGCTCACCGCTTGGTTTATAATGATGTGAAACAACTACACTCTTCGTATCAAAGGCCAAAACTTGCCAATGGTGGACCTGAAATGCGTGCTATTTTTTTAGAATCTGGGCATGGGTCGTGTGGCACTGGTGCATGCGTTAGGTATGTAGATATTCGCCCATGTAAGGTGCTATAGGCTACAACAGTATTAGCTCCGCCGGCACAGAGGATACACGATCTTGCAAAAAAAAACAAATCAATAGAAGGGTTTCAAAGTTGAAACCAAGGAGTGAGGAATCCAAGCCGCCGCCGCTCCATTCGCGACCTTGCCACCACCGTCTGCTCTACGGTTGTATGTGCTTCCGCTTTCGCATTCGTAACTTAGCCTCCGTGCGAGCTGCGACTTCGACGTCTTCTGTGCGAGATGCGTGACAAACTTCGACTTCGAGTATTCAACTTCTAACCAGAGCTGTAAATCATTGCCACCTTCTTTGGGCACAACGCTGTAAATTGCAGAACCTATAGCGCTTCATTGACAGATTTCAAAGCGTCCAACACAGGTACACAATGGAATGGACTGATATGATATGTATATGTGGAAATTCTTGAGTAAAATGGCATCGGAATGATCTCAATTTCTCAGTCATTGCTATATTTCTTGCAAGTCTAAATCAAGTTAGGGATTCATTTACATAGCTATAATGGTGAATGGTTTGTTTAATTTTCTCAGAAGATGTATTGTAATATAAGAATGTGATGCAAAATTCAGTTTTTCCTGCATTTTGGTTCTTACTTGTTAGTCGATGAATATTTTCTGAACTTTTTCTGAATTTAGGTGGACAAATGAGAATTTGAGTGGACAATCAAATGGAAATTTTGTCAACACCATTTAGTAACTAAGGAACTAGATTTCAACTTTCTAGTGATTATTCCTAATTTACTTTCTGAAATTTCAGATTGCCATCTCTTTTCACTAATGAAAAATCAAGTACTTGAGATAATGATTTGATTGGGATCTCTTTATAGAGAGCTAACCCATTTTCTACCATTCTTTTATAGTCCTCGAAACCCACAAAACATAGGCTGCATGAAACCTCGATCTAAACCATCATATAATTTCTTTATTGAGTCAAGTGATTGCTTGTTTGAAAACTTGTTTTACACCATTAAACCAACAAGATAGTGTCAACAAATGGAATCTATTCTCTCATGGATTAATATAATGAGAGCATATTAAAGAATACATTATTTGCTGATTAGTTCTTATTACACGTTTGTATAATTTATCATAAATCGTACTTCTTTCTATGAATTGACAGTAAAATGTGGAGAAAGTATTACATAATCAGATAGTATAACTGCACATTGGTTGTTTAAAATTTAAATCATTCTTATTGTATGATGATAACATTAATTTAGCTATTTATTTGATATATATGTTTAGCCAATGAAATAAGTTTTACTCCCAATGATAACTTTAATTATCAAAATCAATTGGTTTCAATAAAATGCTTTTAATGCCCGTTACACACACTTGGTTAGCCTTAATTAGCTCAGTCATTAAGTATAATCAATTTAAATAAATCATACTTATAAACTAAACTTATTGATCTTGCATAATTCAACAATATACTATATACAAAAATATTCTATTTTAAGTACTATAAAATTTAATATTTCCCCATTGAATTAAATACGGAATAAATTTCAATCAAAGTAAATATGTTTCCTATTCTTATTATTATCCGTATTTGATCAAATGATGTTACTTTATGATTTCTTTAATTACCATATTAGGGAGTATGAATATTAATTTGATTGAATTAATTATAATTGTTGTCTTAATTACTAATATATATTTTTTTGTAAATTATGCTCTCACAACTAACATGCTGGCATGGTGGAGGACTGACCAAGTATCAAGTCTTGCCTTTCGTCAAGTTTCGTTTGAATTGTCCAAGTTTCTATGGAAAATGTAAAAACAAAGTCCCTGATCAAATCGGTGGAGAATAAAATGAACCCCGAGCTTGAACTCGGTCCACAATGACAAATTTTCCCAAGCAAGTAATCAGATGACAATTACCGAGCAAGAACTTGGATGAGAAATTTTCTTGAGCAAGAACTCAGATGGCCAATTTTCCCGAGCAAGAACTTGGAAGACAAGTTTTCCCCAGCAAGAACTTAATGTAGAGCATTAGTAACCCGGTTATGTCGACCTCCGAAAGGCATCGACTCGAATCACGCCGACCTCTAAAAGGCATAAGTAAAAACTATGTCGACCTCCGAAAGGCATCGACTTCAAGAATTCCTAAGTTACTAACTTTCAAAAATCATTAGTAACTCGAAGACGTCGCCCTAAAAGGCATCCACGTCCAGAATTCCTAAGTTACTAACTTTCAAAAAGCATTAGTAACTCGGAGACGTCGACCTCCAAAAGGCATCGACTTCCGAAATTCCTAAGTTACTAACTTCAAAAGCATTAGTAACCTGTTTAGTCGACCTTGAAAGGCATCGACTCGAATCACTCACGCCGACCTCTGAAAGGCATCGATAAAAACTATGTCGACCTCCGAAAGGCATCGACTTCAAGAAGTCCTAAGTTACTAACTTTCAAAAAGCATTAGTAACTCGAAGACGTCGACCTCCAAAAGGCATCGACGTCCAGAATTCCTAAGTTACTAACTTTCAAAAGCATTAGTAACTCGAAGACGTCGACCTCCAAAAGGCATCGATTCAAGAATTCCTAAGTTACTAGCTTCAAAAACATTAGTAACATGTTTAGTCGACCTCTGAAAGACATCGGCAAAGACTACACCGACCTCTGAAAGGAATCGGTAAAAACTATGTCGACCTCCGAAAGGCATCGACTTCAAGAATTCCTAAGTTACTAACTTTCAAAAAGCATTAGTAACTCGAAGACGTCGACCTCCAAAAGGCATCGACTTCCAGAATTCCTAAGTTACTAACTTCAAAAGCATTAGTAACCTGTTTAGTCGACCTCTGAAAGGTATAATTTTAAATAAAATTTTCTAAATTACCAACTAGTGAGAAGCATAGTAACTCACCGAGTTGACCTCTGAGTGGTATTAAGAGCGTTACAACTTGATTATGTTCGTTATTCTTGAGAATATTGGGTCAATTACTACAAGTCCTACGCAGTATCCTCCGGACACGCTCAGGCTTGGATTGTGTGTACTCCTCAGAATATTGGTCTGATTACTACAAAGCCCTACACAGTATCCTCCGGACACGCTCAGGCTTGGAGGGTTGTGTACTCCTCAGAATATTGGTCCGATTACTACAAGCCCTACGCAATATCCTTTGGACACGCTCAGGCTTGGAGGTTGTGTACTCCTCAGAATATTGGGCCGAGTTCCGGGTCAGTTTACGGCCCATACTTGTTCTCTACCCATTAAGAGAAACTTTGGAAATATGGAATAGTGGGGGGAGTGGGGTAAGGAGGACTTAGGTAGTGGGACGCCGGTAGTTACCAAGGGGACCTATAAAATGTAGGAGAGATTGAAGAAACGGACAAGTTCACAATTCTGATGGAAGAGTTGAGTTAACTACTCTTGGGATTAACCCGGCTTTTTCTTACTGAGAACAAATACTTTTTAATATTTTATTATATTTTTATTTAAGAAAAGGCGAAGAAAAAATATGATTGCATATACGTTATATATATTGGATGTTGAATGGACATGTTAAGTTGATAATTAAACATTTTTTCTTTTCTTATATATCTTTATTTTCTTTATATTTTTTTCTTTGAACGTTTTTTCTAAATTTTGTTTTAGATAGTCCTGTTACTTGTATATTACATTAAATAAATATTCTTTTAGCTATTATTTTAATTAATTTAGTCAATTTGATTTCTATATATTAGAATGATATTCTGGTAAATTGATTTCTAATATATTACTTAATGATAAAATCTTTATTTTCTGTTTGTTTTAATTGTCATATTTTAATTTGGTTTTATTCAGGAATCTATAAGCTTTGAGACTTGTTTATTAACTTCATATTCTGGGAGCAAATACAAATACATGTAAGTGCAAATTTTTAGCCATTTTATTCATTCCAATTACTCTTGTGTTTTTTGGAGTATTAATGTTTCTGTAGTGCTTATATCTTCTTCATATGAATGCAACTTATTGATGTCTCCATTTTAATTATGCCTGTAAATTATGCTAGTTTCTTTACTGAGTGAAACCTCAAATTGGTCCCTGAAAGATATGGGGTCGGTCAGAGTGGTCCCTGAAAGAAAGAAAATTACAAAAAGGTCCCCACAGATTGTAACGTCAATCAAAATAGTCCTTCTGTCAGTCAAAGTCTGTTAAAGTTGACAGACTTGCTGATGTGGCATAAAAGACTGAAAGTCTTCATTTTGGTCCCTGCCCAGTCAGCCCAAAGATTGGAAACTCATCAAATTGGTCTCTGCCCGTCAGCCAAAAGATTGGAAACTCATTAAATTGGTCATCCTACCCTCTCTCTCTCTCTCCCCCCTCTCTCTCCCCTCTCTATCCTTTCTCTCTCCTCTCTCTCTCCTCACACTCTCTCTCTCCCCCTCTTTCTCTCATCTCTCTCTCTCCTCACTCTCCTCACACTCTCTCTCCCCTCTCTATCTCTCTTTCGCTCTCCCTCTCTCTCCTCTCTCCTCTCTCTCTTTCACTCTCACTCTCCTCTCCTCTCTCTCGCTCTCCTTTTTCTCTTCTCACTCTCTCATCCTCTCTCTCTCTCTCTCTCAACAACTGAAAAGAATAGAATAAGGAAAGAAACCTCTCCTCCAAAGCGCCAATACTTGTGTCCATAATCTCCTATACTGGGTATAGGAGCTTCTTCACAAGTTAGATAAAAGTATTGGCGCTTTGGAGGCGAGGTTTCTTCCTTATTCTATTCATTTTTCAG